>JAQFVV010006202.1:19393073-19993073 GCA_028023455.1 Epiperipatus broadwayi | reverse complement strand
TAGATATTTATGAAAATAAAAGAAATTATTATGAAATAACTACTACAATTTCCAGTCTCTTCTGTTTTTTTTTATTAAAAAATTCTTTTGAATTTTGATTTTAATTTGCAGAAACCCTGAAAGTTATACTATGCCCTAATGTTTTGTGGAACACATTTGAGGATCATAGGCTAGTGTAAAGTTATAATACAAAATAAGAAATATAAATAAAAATATGCAAATGAAATTGTTACCTGTATTTGCTCTACAGTTTGATTTTAGTTTTCACTAAACTCTGACTTAAAAAGCATGAGATAAAAACAGAAACAAATTTACCTTAATAAAAATTCACATATTATTGATTTAGCTCTATCATTTTAGAACTTTCACTTCCTTGCTTGGAAATGATTTTTCTGTTATTGCTACATCCTAACTCTGTCCTGCTTCATAGTGAAAATTAAAATCAGTCTTCTAATTGCATCAAGTTATACTTTAAAGCTGATTTTAATTCCACTTTATCATTTGAATTTTTTTTGTTATTATGTGCTAAATCTGCTGTTTATCTAATAGTATGTGAAACAAGATCTCGAGCTAATTTTGAATATACACCAGTTAAAGATGTGAAAGTGTTATAGAAAAAACACAGATTATGTTAACCACTTCATAGTGAAAAGAAAAGCTCCAATGTAACAATATTAATAAATATATTGGGCAAAGTTTTATGGGCTGGTACTACAAAGATAGAAAAGGCATCTTAACTTGTCTGAAAGGAATCCAGTGAGATTTTCAATAATACAGATGGAAGTTGGAATGAAAGATATATTTATCTTAAGTTCATGAATTTTTCATTATTATATAAACTAAGTGAAAGTATCTATCCTGAAGAAATTAATGACATTGTTAATCAGAAAGGGCAAGAAAATCAAGATAAATTCAGAAATTGATTAACTTGAGAAATGGTTTAGCACAAAACAAATCTTGAAGATCATTTGTCTTATAGGATGTCTTAATTCATCTGTTAGAAAAGTGTTTTCTCTTTAAACAAGTTTGGGGGGCACTGGTTTGTAGTCAACTTTACTAAATAGTTTAATAGAGTCAACACATAATGGAGATTTTATTATATTATCCTTCAGGATATTAGGTATTCCAAGAAAGATATTATCCAGGTCAGCATGAATATTTCACAAGTTTGATTGCACTTGGGTATAATCCTTTTCAAAGTTAAATAATAGACGCTATAAAAATTATCTAAAAACTAGAAGAGACACACAGGCAAATAAAGTAAGCATCTTATGTTAACTAGAGGATGTAGAAGAAATCAAGACATCAAATTTTTGTGAATCATATACAGTTGGTTTCACTGCAGTAAACATTCCTTGATGATCTGGCATAAGTATATTAGCTACAATTGCCATAGATATTCTAATAAAGATCATCCTGAACTAAGAAAAATATTTAAGTTGTCAGCACTGCACCATTGAAACAAATTTTGATAAAGTTGTTACAGAATACAAAAGGAAATCTAAACTTGCTGCATTCATATAAAAAGAAAAATATCAGTATTTCCTATTTAAAATAGAACATCCAAATTGGATGTATACCAATTTGCAGTAAAATGTGAAACATTACGAGTCAATAAAGCTTACATTGGATTTATTTGAAATGATAAAATAATATAAAAATTACAAATCAAGCCTCTATTTGGATAAATAAATAATACTTCAATGTTATTGCAAAAATGTCAGTATGAAAACGAATATATTGTAATAAATATTTAAATAGAAACTGCAATACGATTCAAGGTGTTCCAAGAACAGCATGGTCTAAATCCTCATGAAAGTTAAATGTCTATTTCAAATTTTTAAACACATTTTCATAAAGAACTTTGATTACAAATTTAGATTGCCTCTAAGATAAGGCCAATTATTTTTGTATCAAAATTAAAGAATCACATATATTCTCATTTTATATCATATTAATTGTATATGAGTGGATCCATGGTTCTGTATTCTCAATGATCTCACAATATTTAGCCAATAGTGAGCGATAAAGATTATCTCATTTACATCTGGTTCCATTTTTTTAAGGCTGAAGTGTAATGCTACCATCTTAATTAATCAGTATCCTCTTAAAATGTTCACTGGACTCATTGGATTTTAAGAATTCTAATGCAGGTAGCTATTATATGAAATATTCATTGTAATAAGTTCATTTTCATACCTTCATTTCTGTATTAAGGTTGAATCATTATTTATCAAGGATATAATGAAATATCTGGATCAAATAACATACAATTACCTTAAATTAAATTTAAAAATTTCAATATTTAATTATAAATTGCTAATGCTAATTTTCTTCTTGCATGAAATTTAAGATCCTCCACAATTAGTTGTCAATTACTAATGTTTTTTTGAAACTAAACAGTAAAATCAAATATATTTATTGGTATGAGTATTTAAATATATATCTTAGTGAATTGGTGATGTTAATTGCAAAATATAATGATCATTATATTACTTTTGCTGATAATGGTTAAAGTTTAATAAATCTGTCCTATAGATTAAGAAGATAAAGAAAATTATTAATTTTGGTCAATCAGCCATTATTTAATTACTTATTGATTATAATATATGTGCAAAATTCTGATTTTCTTTTAAATGTTTTCATCTTTTTTTTTTGTTTGTTTTCATTATATATATAATTACTATTTTTTTGAAATTGCTCTCAAATCAGTATTTTTTTTTCAAAAAATATCTAAGGATTATAGTATAAGAATACTGTTTTACTATTTATACTATGAGAATTCTGAAGGTATTTTTATGAACAAGCACAATATTAAACTAGACCAGATATAACTTATTTTTTAAATAAACCAAATACACAATTAATTGGTTTTTAACTCAAAATCAGAAGTTGATTTTATTTTTGTTCTTGTTTTATTTAGAACAACTAAAACTCACACTATATATAGAATTATTTTATACAATATATATGTATAAGAAAATCAAATTTTACTTAATACTAAAGATGCTACTATTTTTATTATTGTTTTTTGATTACTTATCTGCTTTATAGTGAAAATTAAAATTGATCTTCTAAAAGTATAAATCAAGTTTTGTAATTAAAGGTCACTTTATTTGGATCTTCTTGCTTGGAAATTATTATTTTTGTTTTGTTGTAACATTTTAACTATTAATTGTCTGATAATGAAAATTATAATCGATATTTTAAAAGCATAAACTCAGTTATGTTATTAAAAAAAATCACTGGACTTGTGCCTTTTTTTTTTTTTTTTTTTTTTGGAATTTTTTATTTTTTTGACACTGTGATTTTTAATCTATAGTGAAAATTAAAATCAATCTTTTAAAAGTGTAAAAAAACTTTTGCTTATAAAAATCACTTTATTTCATTTTTCTCATTTGACTTGGAAATTTTTTTTTGCTGTCATTAATCAATCTTCTGTTTTCCAGAAAAGCCCTGAAATGTTTTGAAGTGCTCTATGGCAATCAATGGTTTTCATTCTAGCATTTTTATTCATTGAATTTTGTTTTATGATAAATGAAATTTTCAAATTTTTTTTCCCATTTTTATATTTTTATATAATTTTTTCTATTTCTGAAACAAATTATAAGAAGTTTTAAAATCGAATGAGTATATTGTTATTTTTAATTTAGATTTAGTAATTTTTGATCATATAAAGTTTATTATTACTTGTGCAGTTATGGGAAATTTTTTTCTTTCAAAATAACAATTACGATAACTAAATTACAGTACGATGATCATAATTTTTGCTGCAAGCCAAATAATATTCATAAGAATTTTAGTAAATACAGCATACAATTTTTACATTTTAAAATTCAATATTGTATTAATATATTTGGTTGTTGTATGTCATCAAAACATGATTTTGACTATTTGTTATACTGAATGAAACATTTTTTTGTTTGGTTTGTAATCATTAATGATGAAAATCATTACTTTGGATATGTCATTAAGTCACTAATAAAGTACTGATTGTCTTGCAAGGATGCTGGATGAAAATTAAATAAAATATTGTTGTATACATTCGTTAATCATATTTTAAGTTTATAATCAAAATATTGTATACAATACTGTAATATTGCGTATTATGAATAAACCCTATACAATACAATTTCAGCATGAAAATCACTATTTTACTTTTGGATGATATAGTTTTAATAACTATCCTATGACATCATCAGTCTTAAAAAATGGCTGTCAACTTTAAGAATGGCCAGCAAAAAAAAAAATAATTAAAAAAAACAAACAATTTTTTTTAAGATTGTTATAGTGAATAATCTATTGTAAATCAAAATAGTGGGTATAAATTGATAATGATTATTATTGTGAATCCTCCCATAAAGATCAAGTGCTAAACAGGGTATAGGTATAATAAAAGGTTTTATTAAAAAAATCTAAATAACTATTTTTTAAAAAACAATGTTTTATAATTTGTAGAATTTTTAAAAAAGATTTCTAAAATAATTTTTCATAATTTTTAGTTTTGTCATTGAATTTGCTGCCATGTGCTGTTGGTAGAGGGATAGAGTGGCAAATTTAAGAACTAAAAGAAGCAATTTTCAGCTAAAGTTGAATGGAAGTATTGTGTTTAATCTGTTGTCATATAGATATTTAGATGTCACAGGAATAGTATTTAGTTTAAATTATTTTCAGTGTTGAATAGGATTTATTTTATCTGGATTTAAGTTGTACATTATTAGAATAGAAAATAATTACTATACAGTAATTAAAAATAGATAAAATGTATTATATATATATAAATTTATAATAGTTAATTCAATTTTTATAAAATAATGTTTTAAAAAAGTAGGTTTTGTAATATTTTATATATTTTTTCTCTCTCTCTAAAATGTAAAAAAAAAAAAAAGAGAGAAAGAAATAATGGGGGAAAAAAATTAAATTTTGGAAAATATTTTTTGTGTGGTTTTTTTTTTTTTTGTATTTATATTTTGTCTTACTTTTGTGTTTCAGATATATTTCTGAAATATGTTTACAATTTGATAATAATTACAATAAGTAATGGAAATATTAATGTGCAATTCTTATATGTATAAAAATTAATTCAGTAACAAACAAGTTAAAAAAAATAAAAAAAAAGTGACAAATTTTTACTCCGAGTAAAATATAAAAAAAAAGCAAGATTTTTTGTAATATTTCACCTGATTATATATTTATTTTTTTAAAATAAATTTGTTGTTAGTTAATTACATTTATTTTATTTTTCTTTAATTTAGACTTGCCTTAGAAAAGAATAATAGAAATTTTTTTGTTCACAAATAACATTGATTTTGTTAGATTTAATAAATATTAAATTAGAGAAATAGAACAGACTAAAAAGATTTTAAAATAGAAGAAAGTAACAGATTTGAAAATGAAAATAAATGAGGTGGAAAAGTTGTCTTAAAAGTATTAGAGAAGCATTTAAACAACAGCATAAAAAAGAAATATATGTAAAACAGCATAAATATTTCATAGTCTATAGGATTTTTATATGTAATTAGTTGAAGAATTATAAAATTATTTAAAACTGCAAATTCTGTGATTATGTAAAGTAATTCTTTGAAAACGAATATTAAAAATGTGTTAACATTTTATTTAATTTACATTTTGATATTATAATTTTTTAAAAAGTTATAAACTTTCAAAATATCCATTTTATATATTCTTAGATCATAATATTTCATACATATGTAAAACAAATTATGCAGACATTTTATAGTTTAAAAATAAAGCCACAACGTAACCAAATCAACTATTTTACATTCTGTTTTATTTCAATTTTAAAAAAATTATACATATCAAAATAAATTAATTAAACATTTTTTTTTTTATTCCATTCATTATTATGGTAGACAGAATGTATTTTTCTGATTGATTATACAATTTTTACAGTAATTTTATTTTTCATGTTTGATTCAAAAGTTAAAATACCATTAAAAAAAGATGCTAAGAAATTATCATTATTACATAAAAAACAAAAGTAAAGAATTTTTATTGTTTTGATTACTCATAAATTCCTAATTTTAATGGCACTTTCATTATATTCTTGTCAAAAATATAATTTAAAATATGATGACAGAATAATAATATAAATAAATACATTTGAATACTTTAATTTCTCCATACACTCAGCTATTCACTATGTAAATACGAAAAATATAATTTAACTCCTAATAATTAGTGCATGTGATAATTTTTTGTCAAATGTTTATTAATAATAATTTTGATAAAATATAATTTGAAGTTCAGATGCATATCATTATCTGCTTATATATAGCATTATATATGCATACTATTTCATTTTACTAATGTTAAAGGTAGTGCACATTAATTGCTCATCGAATAGATCTAGAAATTGGGATACTAGAATAAAGGAGATGGAGATTTAATTAATTATTCATTTATTTTAATTGTAGTAGTACACAAATAAGCAAAACGACATTTGAACTTGAACCGAAGTTACCCCCCCCCCCACCTGCTCTTTAATACTAAACTTTTTTTTTATTTTAACAGACCAAAAAATTACACAATACTTTTAGTTTTGCAAGTTTGCATTTTAACATCTAATTCTTAAACATATTTTCTTACTATTTTACTGTTAGTTTTTTTAAAAATTAATTTTGATCATTTATTTTTTTAAATGATAACATATGTATCGTATTATATATGTGTGTTTTTAACATATACTCGCTAGTAGTACAATATTATATATGAATTCATAGTATTATTTCTGGAAACTTAATGTAATAAAAATATAATAGCTAAATAGTTGACATTTCAGTACAATGACAAGTACTTTCCTCAGAGCTTCTTTTTTTTCAAATCATAAGAATATGTGTGGTGAGATTTAAAATCATTATTTTTTTCCTTTGTTATTTTTTCCCCATTCTTAAATTCTATTGGTTGGGAAGTTTTAAAAAATATTTTATCCTCCAATAGTTTTTTCCAAATATTGTTAATTTTTTTTCATTCACAATTTTTATTTATGCTCTTCGGCCTTTTAAAAATCTCTATAGATTCCCATAGCAGTCTCTGGTCACATTGTTCAATTTTTTCCAGAATGTGTTTTATTAAAATTGATGTTATGGTTAATTAATGTGTGAATAAATGGCTGATGAATTAGATTTTTCTCTAATTGCCAAAATGTATTTTTTCTTTCTTATGTTTATTCTACAATTGGTCTGTCTAATGTATGAATGTAAACAAACGCCACATGGAAATTCATATATACCATGATACTCCAAAAGAATTTTATTTTTAGGGCATGGAAATACGGCATTAACTTATTTAAATGTAGTATAAATTGTGTGGATATAATTTTTCTTTAAAACATTACCAATTTTATCAGTTACTCTTTTTATATATGGCAGAACAGATTTAATTTTTGAAGTATTAAAATCTTTTTTATTATTATTATTATAATATAAAAAAAGCCCCATTAATAATCCTGTGAGCAAAACCATTATGAAGAAGTATTTTTTTAGTAGCATATATATATATATTGGTGAAAATGGCTATCATCAGCCACATTTAACAGATATGTCATCTTATGTTAAAGATGCAAATCATTTTCTAGAGCTTATCCAGGATATTAAATGAATTAAAAATGATATTTTGGTAAGTTTTGATATTGTTTCACTTTTTATTAGTGTACCGGTAAAGGAGGCTATTGAAGTTTTGAAAAAAATATTCAATTGTCTGATTTTGTTGTGAGTTTGATTGAACACTGCTTATTCAATACACTTTTTGTTTTTTATGGTAAAATATATAAACAAACCAGCATTGATATCTATTTTTATGGAGAACTGGGAAAATAAAATTTTGATACTAGCAGTTAAAAAAGCCATTTATATGACTGAAGTATGTTGATTATTCCTGTATTATTTGGTTCATGGTAAGCATGCTCTTGATGAATTTTTTATTTACTTAAATTCTTTTCACCCTAACATGTAGAAAATAATAACCACCTTTCATTTTTAGATGTTTTAATTGAAAGAAAGAAGGATGGTTCTTTATCCCATGTTATATATAGAAAGCAAACACATTGTGAGATAGCTACATTTTTTTTTTCTCATCACCATCCAGTAATTTATTTTCAGTATAAACTTCATTAACACTCCTTGAACACTTTAAGCAAACAATCTTTATTTAAAGTAAAGGAGTGTTAATGTTTATATTGGAATATAAAAAGAAGCAAATCATAGAGGGAACAACAAGAAGTAGATAAGAGTTATATAAATTATTTTCAGTGGCAAAGACATTATTAAATAGAACTAAGAAACTTTCTGGTGATAGCTATTTTTACCAAGACGTCTATACTATTAAATAAATGCTTCTTCATAATGGTTTTGATCACAGAATTATTAAAAGAGCTTTTTCATGTAAGGAAAAAGATTTTGATACTTCAAAAATTAAGACTGTTCTGCCATATATAAAGAAAGTAACTGATAAAATTGGTAATGTTTTTTAAAAAAATAATAGCACACAATTTATACTACATTTAATTTGGTTCTATTCAAAAAGAAACAAAACAAAAAATGGATAATAATTCAATTCTATAAACATTTTCTATAAGCAGATTATTATTTATTAGCTGTATGTTTTGTATATAATTAATGTATATACTTTTTTTTGTTGTTGTTGTAATTACTTCACAATTTGATGACTATTATGAACAATTCTTTGTACAAGTCTCTTTTTATTTGGATTATTTTATCTTGTTTTATTTTTCATATATTGTTTAATAAATAAATAATAATTATTTTTATTAAAAAAAACAACAAATTTTTGTCAAATTGTATCTTTTCAGAGGCAATCTCATTTTTAAAATATATGTAAATTTAACTTAAATATAATGCAATTGCCAAATTCTACAGAAATTTTTTATCAATAATGATAATATTTGATTGATACAAGTATAATTTATATACCTGGAATTTCACATGTAATCATAAAGGACTTGAATTCAGATTTTCAAGCTCCCTTCAGCTATCCACTCCATCTTATACAACTTATCCACATGACTACATACCTATGAAAGAGATAAACAATCTTCAATATACATATTTTGTGCTGAACCAGCACTCTTCAATTGGTCCAGAACATCATCTTCCTCATATATATAATTAGTGATTATCCAGATCAGAATCTATATATAGGTGATTATCTAGATACACTTTAAGTTTCATAAATCTTATAAATTGTTAATTTTTATTATCACTAATTCAAGAAATAAATATGAACATTAGTGAAATCATACCCATTATTAGATCACTAGAATAATATTTTTTAGCATTGATCTTATTTTTATATTAGATATTAACTACAGAGATATAATCAATGTTTTTACTATTAAAAAAAAGAGGCAAATTATGATTTTATGTTAGAAATAACTGTATACCTATTCATAATTCTAAATAGTTTTTCTTATTCACTAGAAATTTTTGTTGTTATACCTGAATTTGGATGATCTAACCATCAAATAATATCACATAGGAAAACCCATGAAAAATAATTGAAAAATAAACTGTACATAAATATTGATTTTATTAAGCAACCTTTTGGCAAACAAATCAATACAAAATGGTTCGTTAATTAAGTAATTGTGTTCAATAAAAACTATAAAGAAAGTATTCCATAAAAGTAAATATACATATTTATTATCGAAAGTAAGTCTTATTTGAAAAAAAAAAATACATTTTAGCAAGCAAAGCTAGTAGTCCATAAAAAATGAAATGCAGGTGTGATGTTAAATTCAAAATGAATAGGTTTTGTTTCATGGGTAGTGTTGAAATTAATTTACAAGGAGAAGTGTATTAAATCAAAGCATTTATTGAAAAATGTATTCCAAAAAATAATGTACTTATGGCAAGAAAAACATTAAATAAAAGCATGAAAATAAATTGTTTTAATAAGGAAAACAATGTGAAAGTAATGAAATGTGAAATTTACTTCTAACTATATTCTGAAATATGAAATCCCTCCCATTTTTTCCCTCAAAAATAAATGCATTAAACACCTTGCTGTTTTACAAACACTCACAAGCGAGTTATTTCTCAGTTATTCTAGTATTAAATGGGAGGGGGGTATTGATACCTTAGAAACATTAACTTTGTATATCTTCGGCATGTTGGTGTTTAGTTAAAACTCTTTATTGTCATGTTCTCTTAAATTGTGCATTTACTGCCATCTATTGAGATATTTCACTAATTTTTTTTTTAAAAAAAAAGCAAAATTGTATACTTTGGAAAATTGATTTTTTTAATTAAGAAAAAATCTAAAGACACCAGTATAATAAAAAAAACAGCAAGATCAAAGTATTTTAGTACTGCCTCCATGTGCTTAATGATTTCCCTTCTTTGAACTTTCATTTTGAAAGAATTTGTAATGGAATGGAAAAAAGATTTATATTTTGTATTGTTAATTAAAGGTATATGGTTATTTTTACACAATAATTATTTAATAATTAGTAAAATCAAAAGTATACATTATTACAACTTTATTTTATACATATTTTTATTTTTAAAAATAGAAAGTAATAACTTCTAGCATATGTTAACAAAGAAAAGAATGGTTTTCTGATCACCATATCTTATGAAATTGATTGCTAATACATCCTTACTGATACTGTTTTAGAATTTTTTGAGATATTTTAAAAATTTATAAAGCAATTTGAATATTTTAAAGTGGAATTTGAGAGATTTATTAGAGATTAACATATATTCACTCACATTTTAAAAATAAATTTTAAATATTCATTTTCCCAAAACTGTGTTTTTGTAGACTGTAGAATGATATTTTAAAACTTAAAAAAATGAGAACAAATTCTTTAACCCTTTTTTCTTTTCAAATCTTGCTTTTTTATTTATTTTAGGAACCATTTTTTATTTCATTTTTTCTAATGTTTTAACCATATTATATGATCATTGTCAAGGATTGATTATTTTTATAAAATATATATGCAAGTTTTTGTTTTTATCAATGAATCTTTCGCCTTAGCTTATTCCTATCATAATCATTCATCATCTTAGAATTTAGATCAACATCTCATACATGATAAATATTTACTCCATTTTTTATCAAACATGTTTTTAGAGATACTTAAACTTATCTTCACATATTTAAATATATTTCAAACTTTTATTCCATCACACGTTACTGAAACATATAATCAAAGACGTGAAAAAGTCAAATGATTCCCAAGATGCGCATTTTATACTGAACCAACACTCATCAGTTGCCCTAGATCACAATCTCTTACATGTATGTTCATTATTTGTTTAGACAAAAAAAAACTACAACAAATTCTTTAATACACTTATTTTTTCAAATCTTGTTTTTTTTTTATGAAATATTTTTTATTCTAGTTTTTTCTTCATTTCGACCATATTATATGGTTATTGGCAAGGATTGATTTTTCCTATAAATTGTATATGCAAATAAATATTTACAAAGAATTTTCAAAAAAAAAAATAACAATAAAAAATATTCTAGGACATAAATTACAGTTTTTTAAAACTTACTTTTTGCTTATTTTTTAAAAGAATTTTTTGTTTAAATTTACATTTTTATGTAAAATATCCATCAATTGTTATAATTACACTTCCATAATTATATCAAATTCCTAATACTTCCTATTCAAATTAGTTTTCTCATTTTTAGATATAAACTTTATTTAATAACGTTTTACTTTCTTTGTTCTCTGTTTAGTGTTATTTTTTCAATATTTACAAAGTTCATATATGATTTTTTTTAGAATATTTTTTGTTTTGTAAATATATATTTCTAGCAAATAAAGTCTATTTTATTGAATTCTGATATAGAATAGCAATTGAAGATTACAAAGAATGACAACAGAGAATGACAAACCTGCCACAGTATGGGAGGGTTAAAGTTTAAACAAATTATCATCACCTTAAACACACTAAAAATAAACAAATCATCAATCACTACTGTAGAAAAATTTAAAAAGTCAGTTCTTCATTTTGAAAGTAAGAATAATCGGTTTTATGTTTGTAGTATAGTAAATTATATTTGTCAGACTCAGTTATCATCATTAAAATTATATCTTTTATTTTTGGATAATGAATGTATATGTTTATTTACTATTTTTATTTATTATTATTATTTTGTTATGGATTATTTTTTCATGGATTCTTTTATGTGGCACTATCCAACAATTAGATCATCCAAATTTAGGTTAGAACATTTTCTAGATCAGAACCACTTTTTTTATGGGAATAAGGGCATAATATTTTTTACTTAAGAGCACAAATGAAACAAGTCCAGTTATAAAGTTTATTTTAACTATTCCAAATATAAACAACTGTCAGTAATAACACACAAAGACAACACATGTTAGCTTAAATAAAGTTTACAATTCTCTAGATATTCAACATTTCATGATAGATGACGGAAATAATCCATATAAGTCCAGTTCTGTCTTTGTTTTCCATTATATATATATTATTTTTTATACATATGAATATGCATAATATATGCATTAATATTTCTGAATATCAGTATAAGAATTATTATATGCTTAAAATTAATATTACTTCTGCACTGGAAATTTAAATAGGAGGCAGATTTTGGAAATTTGAAGTTATTTTCTCTCATTTTTAGATTCCCCCCCCCCTCCAATTATTTTAAATTAAAATGATTATTAAGAGATATATGGCTTAATATATATATATCAAACGAAATAAATATAATAATAAAAATACTCTAGAATAAATACTAAAACATTCCATGTCTATACAAATAAAATCTTTGTTATAGACAGCTTATGGCGTTTATTTAAATGCTATAAGCTGCTATAGCAAAGGTTTTATTGTATTTTATATAGACATATGAAAATTTTTAGCATTTATTCTAGAATATTTTGATTTTAATATATATATGAATTAAAATTTAAAACTTAATTATATATATAGACATACCTATACAAAGCTGAAAATAAATGTTTTAAATAAAAAATAACTTGTGTATATTCAATTACTAAAATATATGTTGGTGCTTTGACATACTGTAAATATTTAAAGGGGAAGAGGGTCATATCTTGATAATTTTTCCACCACTCTAAATGTCCATATACATACCTTTAAGATAATCATAGATATATGTGTAGATGCTTGCTTTTTTATATAATAGTATTTTTACCAAATGTCAATTGATAATTAAATTAGTAATTTAATTAATTTTTTTTAGAAAAACAAAAAGTCACCACTCTACATTTTAGCTCTCCAACATGTGCTCATTATTGGAGAGCCCTAACACTTCTCATGCCTAGGTTATTCAGCCAGCTGGGCTCTTAAAGTAACAAATGTTTATTTTGTATTTTAAATTTAGTTTTTTTTTTTACACCTCCACCACCCATATACAAACTCATTGATTTTGATAGAAGTTGACAGCTGATAAAGATTTACTGCTTTCATTCCTCGTAATTGTTGATTTAGATTAGTAGTTATTTTTTCATTTTGTTAAATATTTGGTGCGTCTGAAATATGAACTTTGTTCAATGCTTTTCTAAAGAGAAAATATACTTTGCACGATCAAATAGAATTTGATGTTCTATCCCACTGAAAAGTTATCAGTTGCATTATGGGGAGAGTAAGCTGTAGTGGCGCTGGCATAGGGGTGAGTCAGCCAAGTTTGTCAGTTTCTGTGACATAATCTTTCTATTAAGTCTAAAGCTCTGGACATGTGTAGGTATGAATCTCGGCGAAACCCATTTTAACTTCAAGAGGAGAAGTAAAAGCAGGTTGGTAATTTTGTTCAAGATATTCTTCCTCGAGAATCCAGGAAAAAAAACTTATTGTTTTGTGTTTTCGTGACTATCGATAAATAATAATTAATTATTTTTTTATTACTTAAGAATTGATCATTTTCAAGCTCTTTAAGTTATTGTACATTATTAATCATATTTTAATTATTTATTGGCGTTTTATTTGATTATTTTTTTGGATTTATTCAAGTTTGAATAAATATTTATAAAGGAAGTGATTTAATATCCTTCTCCCCTTCCCTGTCTATATTATATTCGATTAAATTCCAAAAGTATGATAAGATGACTCGTAAATGAGACATTTTAAATAAATTAATTATAGTTTTAAGTGTAACTATATATATAGGTATTTTTTTAAAAAAAATATTGCTCATTGAGGAGAGTTCCGATCTTATTGTTCAGGGCAAATTTTTTTAAATCTACGATTAGGCAATTCTCAGCCAAAGAAATTAATTCCAGATTTATCTAAGATATAGCTAGCTGGCTTTATTTGTGCTATAACACAATAAAGTGTCTATATTTTGTTGATGTAATAACAAAAGTTTTGCTTGTGTTATAAATTCTGTAATTTAAAATATTTTTGTTGCTGCACAATAAATCCTATTCTCCAACAATTGAGATAGTTTACAGACATCTGGCTGAATTAATTTCTTTAATCAGATTGTCATTTCTGTAAAAAAAAAACTGATTCAAGATATTTATAGTTCTTTTACATTACCACTCTCCCTTAAAAAATGTATTAACGTTTAAAAAAGATAGTTGAAGGTTTATTTTATGTATACTCCCGAAAATCAGATTTGTTGACTCACAAAAGTTAATGATAATATTGAAATGCTATCTTCAGGGTTAGCTTGTTCTATTTTTTAGCTACATTTTTAGTCAAATTTATTATGTTCATACTTTATTATAAACCAATGATTCTGATAATAGTATATAAGTATTTAAACTACTATTAAAACAGGAAAAAAACTCTTTATACCTATTCCCACTCACTGCAAGCCAGAGTAATCAATGGATGCCAGAAGGCTTGTGCATAAAATCCCCACTTAGTGCTTGCTCATCCAATATCCCCAGACTAGTTTTTGGCTTGTGGCCTTCGTCAGTGAGGAGCCTTGGATCTGAGAGCCACCTAGATCTTAAGATCTAATGCAACCCTCCAGCAGCCACCTTTTATCTCTACTTAACTATAAAACTACGAGACATTGAAAACACTATAAGATTTTCAATCCAGGCTTAGTACCTATACATTTTGATGTCTTTGGTTTTTTAATAACCATAGCCACCACTATCCTATTAGGCAGGATTGGTTTTAAGCCAATAAACATAACGTGATCACCATTTCTTATGCTTGCTCTTAACTGTTATTAAAACAGGCAAAACTTTCTATACGTATTGCCACTCAGTGCAAGACAGAGTAATCAATGGATGCCAGAAGGCTTGTGCATAAAATCCCCATCTAGTGCTTGTGGCCTTTGTCAGTGAGGAGCCTTGGATCTGAGAGCACTGCACCTAGATCACCAAAATGTATAAGCACTGAACTGAGTTCAGAACTATATGACTACATAAGCTGGTGAGCTTGGATTGAAAATAATTGTGTTTTCCAATTTTAGACTCATACTTTTGTAGTAAAGTAGATATAAAAGGTAACTGCTGGAGGGTTGCATTAGATCCTAAGATCTAGATGCAGTGCTCTCAGTTCCAAGGCTCCTCACTGATGAAGGCCACAAGCCAGAAACTAGTCTGGGGATATTGGATGAGTAGGCACTAGATGGCGATTTTATGCACAAGCCTTCTGACATCCATTGATTATTCTGGCTTGCACTAAGTGGCAATACATATAGAGTTTTGCCTGTTTTAATAACAGTTAAGAGCAAGCATAAGAAATGGTGATCAAGTGATATTTATTGGCTTAAAACCAATCCTGCCTAATAGGATAGTGGTGGCTATGGTTATTAAAGAATAAAAGACACCAAAATGTATAGGTAATGAACTGAGTTCAGACCTATATGACTATATAAACTGATGAGCTTGGATTGAAAATATATTGTTTTCAATTTAAGTCTCAGTTTTGTAGTTATATAGAAATTAAAGATGGCTGCTGGAGGGTTGCATTAGATCATAAGATCTAGATGCAGTCCTCTCAGATCTAAGGGCTTCACTGATGAAGGCCACAATCCAGAAACTAGTCTGGGGATATTGGTTGAGTGGGCACTAAATGGGGATTTTATGCACAAGCCTTCTGGCATCTATTGATTACTCTGGCTTGCACTGAGTGGCACAATATGTATAGAGAGTTTTGCCTGTTTTAATAACAGTTAAGAGCAAGCATAAGAAATGGTGATCATGTGATGTTTATGTAAACTACTGCTATAAATACAAGTTTTCATTCACTTACACAAGTACACCAGCATAAAGATTGATAAAACTTACTTGTTATAACTTGGATACTTTTGTAATAGTTTATAATTTAAAAATGAAAGTAAGTTATGACATTCATTATTCTTGGGGATGTCATACTTTTATGAATAATAATAATATTCCATTTGAATAATCAGATTATCTAAGAACTATTATCTTTCTACTAAGAATAACCAGGTACCCATTACTGACCATTGTTGGATGGCTATCTGGGAGAAAAATATATTTTGGCCTGTAAAATCCACTGCAGTCTGAAAAAAATTTCAAAGTTCAACTTGAATTTGGATCTCCTGTTGTGGGCATGATAAGAAAATGCGCAAACTACATTAGTTTTATGTTTCAAAAGATAAACTTTATTAAAACTGAAAAAGGGTTAGGTCTTTGATACAAGTGGATAGATGAAATTACATATACAATAAGGGTTTACAGTTTTGCTTGTGATAGGGAACAAAAACTGATTTACAGTAATTGTAAAAAGAATAACTGCTACATAATAACATGCATGTACCAAATTAGGTTTACATAGGATTTTTAAATGTGATATAAAGAAAAATGCATAGAAATACATGATAGTATTAGTGAAAACATATATGGGGGGTTGGAGTTGATGTTAGATTGATATATGGTTGTACATAAATTGAGCTTATTTGGTGGGGGATTATAGTTTTTATTGCTAAGTCTTATTGTTCATGTGTTACATAAGTTGCATGTGAAAAACATGAATTCTTAAATAGAATTAAATGCATGAGATTACATATATAATGACGGTTTACAAATTTTACTTATGATAAAGAAAAGATGATTTGCAGTAGTTGGAAAAAGGAATAATTGTTACATAATAAGATACAAATATCAAATTAGGCTTACATAGATTTTTTAAAAAGTATTATGAGATAAATACATGAAAGCACATGATGGTATTTGTTAATATGTCATGGGAGTGGTGGAGTTAGTGTTACATTTGTATATGACTATATATAAATTGTGCTTATTTGTTGGGAATCACTATAAATGTCATGACTAAGTCTTATTGTTCATGGGTTGTGCATTTAAAGTTCATTTGAGGGAAGTTGGTGGAGTGATCTTGCAAACTTCTTTGGATTAGTGGACTGATGAAATGGATATACTGTTACTCTCAAATGGTGCAGTATTATATACTGTTACTCTCAAATGGTGCAGTATTTATTTCAGAGTTCAATCATGGCATGATGTTGGAACCACAACTTCATGCATGGTAGGCATTTGGGCTGATTGAAGTTGTGGTAAGTGGGATAGAAGCAATATAGAAGACTGTTGGTGTATTTGTCCGATATAATGATGGATGGGGGGGGGTATGGTAATAAATTTTTGACAAATGGTTGTCAGCATGTAAGACATTTGCATCATGGAAGGGGTAGTTTACCAATCTTGTGTTTTTAAGTCTAGATTCTTAATATCTTTTGCATTGGCTTATTCATTAATTGACTCTAAATATCTTTGCTATTGCTGATATAGGAATTATTCTTGGTGATGCTGGCATACATTTTTTTATAAACTATAGCTGGAAACATGGTGGATTAGGTTTTGGCACTAACCACTTGGTCATGTGGTTGTGTCACAGATATTTTGATTGGTTTTAATGATTTAAAAATGTCATTTTTTAAGAAAAGACTTGTAAATTCAAACTTGCCTTAAAAGAGATGGTTGATATAGTTAATTATTGTTAATTGTTTCAATATATGTTAAGTTTACCTGAAATATTGCAGATTTTGAGTACTTTTTGGGAGATTTAAACCTGGATATATTTAATTGTTACCTAGCAATTCAAAGGTTTGCTGCTACTAGTCAAATATTTATTCTTGCAAATTATTTATTATACACACTGGAATTTTTATATAAATAGAGTGGTATCTAATTAGATCAAGTTGTGATGACTTGAAATTTATCTTTAAAAAACAACAATATTATGCACATTCTTACGATTTGAACAGCTCTTGTAATGAACACGTGGCAGACTAAGGGTTACTACAGGACTCTTTTTCTAGTAATTTAGATGAAGTTTTAAATTTGTTAAAAAGTTGCAATCCATTCTATTTATTTTAATCTGATAATAGTTGGTGTGTATCTAATGTTTGAATATATTAATGTTAAATTATTGTATATGCAAAGAAGAAAGTATATAACAAATAGTTTAGAATATATATTCATATATTATCATTGCTATAAACCATTACCACACTAAAGCATGCCAATTGGTTTCTAAATCACTGGATTATAAAATACTTCACAAAAGTATACATTCACACATAACACTTTACCTTTTTTTTATTTTTATAAATAGGTTAAAGAATACTTATTAATTGATATATCTAAGATGTTCCTCTTTTTTTACATTCCTAAATTATTTAAGGATTATTGGTTAGGCTAATTTTTTAAAATTTATTTGCTTTATAATCTTTATGAGTCTGATGTGAGGCTGTAATAAAAAAAATATATATATTTTTTCAATCATTAAAAAAAAAGAAGAAATATATTAGAAAAACAATTGTATGCAATAGAGGAAACCCTGATATTTAATCCTAATATTTGCTAAGTTATAATTATAATACAAGGTAGTCTTTTTGATAAATAATCAAATAAAAAATATTCATAGATCACACTACCATATTCTCTTAAGCTGGTAAGATATAAACAGTGAGCAGTATTTTTGATTATATGAATTATTTTATGTATCTTATGCCCACATGTAAATTATATATACAGGGCCATTGGTACCCTTTTCAAGACCTGATGTGCTTTTAATTAAGTTGCAGAACTCTCAACCAGAGTATAATTCATAAGATTTTAAAACACTTTTTGTCAAATTTAATATTGAGAACTTTTATCTTTGTGGTATCTACACTACTAAATATAATCCTATGTGTGTATGTGTATTCTCCTATTAAATTGTATATTTATATTTGTGTTGTGTAGATAAACCAGGGATATATTATATATTGTTTTTTTTTTTGGAGTGGGCAGGAGGAGGATTTGAAAATATTTTAAAATGAAGGAAAATATAAATGAAAGAAAAAGGAACATTTTTTGTTCTATTGCAAAGATTTTTCCCTAAAAAAATATTTTTCACTTCAGTTTGATTTTAAATTCGGATTTCATACAGAAAAAAAACACTATTTACGATTGCATCTTTACAGTTTTTTTTAAAAAAATTAGATATCCTTTTAGATTTGTTTATTCTGTTTTGTAAATGATATTTTCTAAATTATATATTTTTGTTTTGTGACTTCTTTATTTTTGGAAGTACCTTCTAAGATGTTTATTGGATTGCCTTCTCATCATCCAATGAATTTTTTAAAAAATATATATTTATTCATCTCTGAAATCTTATCAATATTTTACTTTTTCAAAATTATCATTATGTCATATAAATCATGTATTCTAATACTGATCTTTTTGAAGATATTTTACTCCATCTTTTTTAATTGGTTACTATTTCTTCATCAATACTTTCAGTACCCTCTTCTTACAAACATAATTCAGAATTTGTAAAACAATTTTTATTGTTTTTAAGAAATACTTTTAATGTAGTGCACCACATTTTGGACATTAACCATTAATTTTTATCAATCTTTTCCAGAATTTAGTAATTATATTAAAGATATCAAATCTTAAGATTGCAGCAGGCTTGTTAATTTTATTTTTTTTCAGTTCTATTAAAATGGTCTGCACATATATCAAGAATCGGAAGAATGTGCCAATCATAATCTGTTATTTCTCTGTCAAAAACTCTTACTTGTTCTTCAAAACATTTTGTTGTCACCCATGTCTTGGAATTGGATGAATAGGCTTTGGTTTCTGCAGTTTCTCACTTATTAACAAGTCTATTTTTTTTATACTTTCACAAACTAATTTTATGAACTTAATAATTAATTTTTTCCCCTTATTGTTTTCACAATACCTTTTCCATTTATAAATACTTTTCTTTTTCTGGAAGTTAATCGAAAAATGTTCAATAGCATCTGGAATTGACTCTTTTCCTTTTATTAGTACTCTTTTTTTATATAATTTGTTTTTGTTAAAAACAGTCATATTATCCATTTAACACTGTAAAATATTCAGTGAGATCAATTTATAGTACGTTTGTATAACATGACTTTGTTCATTAGTAAAATTGAAATCCTAGCTCTCCTCCTCCCTAATCCATTCTTTTGAATCTTTCAGTTGTCTGTAAGAAGATATAGTCTTGTATTTTTTTCCTCATATGTGTTTTATATTGTTTATATCTTTAAGCAACTGATGATTTTTTTTGTATGTTTGAATTCAGAGCTGATGGTCCTAATTTGTTAAAGAGAGAGTTTCTATATACAAAATTTTATTTAAAAAATAGAAACTTGTATTTTAGTTGATATTTGAAATATTAAAATTTTTTTTTCTTCATATTTTTAAATTGAAAAATTTATTTATTGTAATGAAATAAATGAAACAATACATTTTCGACCAAATTTTATTATTAAGAATTTTAAACTTCTCTCTTAGTATTATAGTAAATAAAATTAAAAGCATGCGGAGTGCTTGAAAGAGAAGCAAGGCTGGTTGTCCCATATTCCTAGCAATACTGAGCAGTACAGAACCTGTTGATCTGCACTGCTCAGTATTGCTAGGAATATGAGGCAACCTGCCTCGAAAGCGCTAAGCCTTTAATATTTGTGCACTCGATATAGCTTCACTTTCAAGCACCTCACATGCTTTTATTTACCAAATTTTATGTAACTGTATAATCTTAAGAAATAATACTAATTACTGTTTTTATTAATATACCTAAGCTAGTTCTGCATTTAACTGTCCAGATCTACATAGGCATATATGATATAATTTACTATATATACACTCATGACTGACTCAGAAGAAATGAGACATAAAGACTAAGCAAATTCTCTTTTGTATAAATTTATTTTTTATTGGATTATAAAATATATTTATAACTATTTAATAAACTATTTTTGAAAACCTTAAATAAGTATATAATTATAAATTGGAATTTAAAATTGTTATATTTCAGGAATATAACTATATCCAAAATTACAATTTTCTTTCTATAAGAATAGTGCTTATATTCAAATTCTAAGCGACAAGATTACAATATATATATATATTGTTAAAATAAGTTACCTATTTTAAAAATTTCTAATAAAATAAAAATTAATAGAAGTAAAAATATAACCATGTACAGATATCTTTTTCATTTTTATATATTATTTATTATTAAGATAAATGTTTTGAAGGATAGATATTCAACACTTTTGTAAATTTGCATGTAATAGATATTATATAGAATGCTGTATAACAAAGTGTTATATAGTATTGTGTATAATGCTTATTATTTTATCATTTTTATTCTATACAATCAACACATTTTGTTGTATCAAGCATGATTTGAGAAAATTTTGCATTATAATCTTAGATATAATTTATTTACAACTCTAGAAACTTCTTTGTATGACTTACATTATAAACTATTTCTTGGATGTAACAGAATTGGATTGCTATGTTATCAATACTTCTGAAATATAAATTGACATCTGATTGATGCAAATTATCTTTTCTATTAGAATTTCAAAACCCAGTAAAATCTTAATATTTATAATTGGTTAAATTAATCTATTTATAATTAATAGCCTAAATCTTATAAATAGGGTTTAAATAATTGTGCATATTTTCTGACTAAAAATATTTTGTCCAGATTTAACACAAGTTTTTTTCATCCTAAAAATAAATAAATAAAATTTCTTTTCAAAACTCCAGCTCTAAACAAAAGATTAGACTATAATTTCAAAAATTTTTTTTATTTACATAATGAATTATATTTTTAAAAAGAAGACATAATTACTTATTCCTTTTATATTTTTTTTTTTTACACATTTTTATAAAAAATTGCATGCACAGTTACTTTAAGTCTTATTTATTCTAAAATAAATAAGTATACAACATAAAAAATAGTATAGAAACTGAAATAATACTATTTTAATACTATTAGTATTATTATAATAAATATTTTCATTATTTTTTAAAATTCAAAATCTATATTTTAATCATAGCACCAGCAAACATTTTCAAAAATGTGATTTCAATATCAAAACTAGTAAACATATCATATGATCAAAAGTAACAATTTAATCCAATAATACCCACATAAATCCAAAAGAAGTATCATATTTTCAAAATACAGAATAGTTAATCCATCTAGTAGATGGGAATAAAAGTAAATCTAAACATAAGAGCAGGAGAAAGAATATAATGACGGAACTAGTTTGTTGTCAAAGTTAACATATCAGATTTGTTTTATACATGTATACAAATTAATTATGAACATCATGCAGAAATGATGTATGATGCAGGAAATTCAGTTTATCATATCACAGATTTATATGAAAATGAATTAGATCTCATTATTTATTACGACATTAGAAGAAAACATAAATCCAAATAACATATATATGCTCATGATATAAATACTACACTTGAATAATAAATTAATTGCTAATGGATCTTAGCTGAAAACTTTTGCTCTGCAAATTCACTTTTTACCCAAGAATTTGTTATAATCAAGATAATAAAATTATTTTTTTATTTTTACTATTGTAAATTTTTAATTTTTTTTTTTTTTTAAAATATTTTTTCTCTATTACATCATCTTATTATAAGTTTGTGTGTTATATGAGAAAACATGTGTTTTTCCCAAATATTAAAACTCTATGGGTACATTATTTTTTAGTTTTATTTATATTGAATAAAAAAAAAAAAAAGCAGCTTTGATATGTTAAAATTAATTATTTGAAAATTAATATTAAGTAGTAAAAAAATGGAAATATTTCATGCCATTAATCAATTCTTATTTTAGATTTTTTGCTCAAAATTGCTTATTTGTTCATCTTGCATTAGTAATGAAAATGTAAAATTAATTTTTGCTGGAAGTGTACAAATTCACAATGTTTTTAGCTATAAAGTAAAGCACAAGCAAAAAAAGAGATTAGAATTTTTTGAAAATTTTATATAAAAATGCTGATTCTAGGTTAAACATTTTCATATTTTTTTTTTTACACAAACTATTTAGTAAAATTAAAGTAGTTTTCATCAATATATGAAAACAACATGCACATCTAAATTGTATATAGGTGTGATAGCAGAACGAGCTTGCCATACTAAACAAATAATGATGCACTTATAGTGAGTACCTTTTTAAGAAACCTAAAATATTAAAATTTAACTAATTGAACATTAATGCAGTTTAATATTATTGCATGTATATAGCAATTTCGTGGAACGAAGAAGCACTTGCTTCTTAGACATCATCTGTTAAATCAAACAATTGTATTTGGATAAATCTTAATTTGTTTTATAATTATAATTTAATATGCTAATTATAGAAATTTGAAGTTCCCTCATAATTTAATCCATGTTAAAAGAGATGCCAGATTAATAGTAGCTGATAATTCATTATTTAGTTAATCTTTTTTTGAATATAATGGAAATTTATTTTAAATTTAGATATTATTTGTTTTGTTAATTTTATTCAAGGAAGAGTTTTTTTGTTTCGAAAAAAAAAAAAAATGGATTGAATATAAAAACTGTGTCATTGTGTGTTAATTTACCCCTACCCCCGTCCACTACAAGCTTCCTGTTATTCTAAAACAAAATTTCTATTGTTTAAACATTGTTATTTTTAAAAAGTATAATTGTAAGAAATATAAATTGCAGTTCCTTTTTTTTATTTTTATCATCTGGGATACACATCCAAATTATATATATTTTTAAACAAAATTTTTTTGCTAAAAGTTACAGAAACTGTTAAAATCCCAGTGCAAATATTGTCATCAAGTTCTCTTGTGCCCCCCCCCCCCCAACAAAAAAAACCAAACAAACAAACAAACAAGTAAACAAAAAGTTACATGCATTTTGCTTTGTCATATTTATATTTATCTAGACTTTTAATTTAATTAAAAAAAAATATTTTTTTTGAAAAAAGAATTGTATATGATTGTCAAAAAATATAAAAAAGTTTCTCCAAGAATAACTTCTGTATTCTTATTTTTAAAAATATATCATCATGATTTTATTATGATAGTGTTATACATCACAAATATTTCTTTTTTTAAATAATTAGTTTAGAATCTGGTTTGTGGCTACTTTTCTCTTTGGGTTTTCATTATAGATTAACCACCTTCTCTTTTCTCTTTTTCCACATATTTTTGTTGCATTTCCTTGCTTGTCATCTTTGTTTGTTTTTAGAATTCTTAAAAAAACTGGTGTTTTTTTATATTTGCGTTTATTTTCCAGACTCTTGTAATTTTTCTGATTCCTAACTCATTTATTAGCTTTTTCTTTAGGCAGTTTGATTACTTTTTTATATCTAAGCTTTGGGAATTCCATAAATACAATTCTTATGTGTTATGCATACGATATTATTTTAAAATGTACTGGTCTTTTATTTATTGTATTAAAGGTTTGTTGCATTTCTTTTTGAATATATTTGTTTCATATTAAGAATATCCACCACCCCCCCCCCCCAAAAAAAAAATAGCAAAGAAATAAAAAAGCATATATAGTATATATATATGTCTTCTTTTGTAGTATATGTTTTTCATAAATATAAACTTTTTTTTTTTTTTAATATTAACATAAATATAAAGATTTTATAAAAAAATATTATGGATTGATTATAGATAGATCTTTTTTTATTTATAATTTATTATTATTTGGTTGATCACTTTGCCAAAACTAAAATTATCTAATATATTTTTTAATATTGAAAGTATTAGGGTTAATTAATCTTGTTTCCTGAAAATTGAAATCTACCATAGGATAGGTGTTGTGGTTAAATTGTGGATTAGAACACAATATAGTAAATATTAATTGATTCAAAAATTTTCCATAATTAAAAAAAAGTCAATTGATTTTTTTCTTCTCAAATGTCATAGCATCATCCGGGAGATGAACCCGCAACCATCTGCAACCAACTACTTGCTTGCAAGACAGCTGCGATGACCTCTCGGATAACAAAGCTTGACAATTGATTTGTTTTCTTTCTTAGAGCAATCTTGATACTGTTAGTAGGTTTTTGTAATCTTGATTTGCTTGTCTAATCAAAATAAGTTTTGATTTTTCTTAACAAAATAGTAATTTAGTAATTCAAGTTTTATTAATTTTTATATCTTTTTTTTAAAAAATACAACAATTATGAATTACAATTAATTGTAACTGCAATTATTAATTTTTTCATTTTTTTCAGGAAGTCATATTTTTCCTATATCATTTCCTATTTATGATCTATTTATTAATAATTATATTAGATGAAGTTGAAAATGATTATATATAAATATATAAGATTTAAGATTTGCCCTTTATTTTTTTTTACTAGTTCATAAATATAACAACATTTTTTTAAAAAGCCTTATTAATAAATAATATAAAAGGTTGAAACCTTTGTCAGATGCACTTTAAAAATGCTTATATGACAGCCAATCAGATGTAATAATGACTGCACAGGGAACTCTCAATCAAAACACAAGGCAGAGATTTTACAAGAAGATGGTTCGAAATGGTTCCACCTTTGAATTTCTGATATTATCATTGAATTTGGATATTTAATCTTGTTTCAGAAAGTTAATCTTCACTGGCTGTAATTTATTTTTCTCACTATAGTTAACAAACTAGTATATATATTTGGAAATATTTAATGTGTGGAATTATCCATTATAATTACTAAATTAAAAAAACACTTTACCTAAAACAATAGCTAATGAAAACCAACTGCTTCAGGTCAAGAGTTAAAATAAAAACTGTCTAAAACTGTCAGGCTTTTTATGAAAGAAAATGACAAATCTTAAAAACAATTGAATATACTCTTCAATTTTGCAAATCAAGAGATTTTGTAATTGACTCTTTTTTTTTTTTTAAATTTTGAATAATAAATCAGGTCTAAAGTGGGTAAAGTTACATTTAGAATATTAGCTGTTAAGCTTTTATTATTTGAAAGCTGGAGTTAATTAAATTCATTGTTTTCTAGTCAAATTGAAATGTAACTAATAAGCTGCACCATTGAAATATCTTTGTGTCCAATGTTTTAAAAACTTTTTTCTTTTTTAGATTGCCTCTTGCCATTACATTCAAAATAATATATTGCAAGCTTTTACATTAAAATGGTAAAATATGTAATTATGTATTAATAAATAGATTTGCAATCATTTTAGGGTATGCAAATGTTTTTAATAAAAAATGTAATCATGAATTAGCATGGAAATTTTAACTCCAGATTTGGGGGGGGGGGTAGAAAGATAAACACAAAGTTGAATTTTGCAATAACTATACAAATTATTTCATGAAATACTCAATATAAGTATGTCTATACATAACTCATACTAATTCTTTTATCCATTCGACATCTTAATGTCTTATAACTTTTTATATATATTAAAGACCATGTGTAATTGTAATTCTCCTTTGCATTTATTCTCAGCCATATTTTCTTAATGAAATCCTTCAATATTGTACTTTTACAGAATGGTTTTGAGATAATCTTCATGAAACCTGAGTTTGCCTCCATATTCAAGTTCTCTATCCATTATTTTTAATGATGCATTTTTTTATGTATTCATTGATTTCTACATTTAATTAATAACTAAAGGCTAAACCATAATCACTTTAGCATGATATATTGAGCCTTTAATTATTCAAAAATTTCTCATGCATAAAACTTGAAATAAGAACTAGGAAATTTTTGTAAAAAATTTTAATCAGTCAGTTTACATTATTAATTAATAATAAAAAAATGTTATCTACTAAATAATTCAATTAATTATTGCAATTAGCAGAATTCTTGATTGCTTATTCAATCTACAACAATACATTTAATTACATTTAAAGATTATTTATAGTTGAAATCGCATGTATAATTGAGTACTTAATTTTTATAGATTATTATAATTATTGTAACAGTGTCAATATTACTTTTAAAGATTTGACTGCATATATTGGGATCCCATGCAGTGATCATCTCATGCAACCTAAAATCATTCATCAAAAACATTTTTATACTAAATTAACATTCAAACAATGACCTCCAAGATATACAATGAACATGATTTGTGAGGCTTCATTACCATTTTAATTCACACAATTCAAATTATCAGTTTCACTTTTCAAACCACCCTGATCTCTAAATATTATTGGGGTTATCTTGTCAAACATCAGCTAAATAAACTCATATAGAATTTATTTTTTCAAAGATATCAGTTTTAATTAATTATAAATGTGAAATATATGATTTCATAATTTAGAATATTAGAATATGCTAAAGTTAAACTTAACCTACCTTCTTTTATGTACCTTCAATAAACAAATGTATTTACATTTATAGTATTAAAACATTCACTCAAGGCTTTAATTATTCAATTGATGTATAATACAAATAAAATAAGTTATTTTTCAGCTTAATTTTTATTAAAATTATCTTTAGAAGTAAAGAAAAAATATTAAACAATGAAATTATTTTGAGAAATAAAAAAAAGAAGAGCTTATTCTATGCTTTACTTATGTAAACATTTTTCAATTTAATGCTGAATATGGAATGGCTAGATTATCAAATTTAAATCTTGTGATGAATAGCATTAGCTGACAAAGCATTGTTCATCTGATATCTTTCTCATGTTTAGTTTTTTTTATTTGTTTATTTATACTTTTAGCAGTAAAAAGGCTGCATTTTTAAAAATTATTAAATACATACTACATAATATTTTTAGTCATCAGCCAAAAAAATGGAATTATAAAAATAATGTAAATATCGGAAAAGAAACGATTTTGCAAGAAAAGTAAAATTATTAGAGATCTAAGTGCTGAGTATGAATTACTTTTTTTAACAAATAAAGAATGAATAAAATGTATAGTTCATGAAGAGAATCCCAGATTAAACACTTCTTATTATAATATCTTAGAACAGATGAGTTCTTTCATTAATGTGGATTAATGGAAATTCAATACTAGGTGATAGTATCAATGCAACATTTTTTTTATGCTTTTAAAACTTCAATGTTAAAAATGGCAAATTAATATATTTACACATATTTTTGATCTGGTTATATTTTTTCTATTTAAATATTTGTTTTTGATAACAATTCTGAATTGATTATTGGTCTGGAATGAATTGCCCACAAATATAATATTTGCATTTCAGTATACTATTGAATGAATTGAGCATTTAATGGATAAACTTCTGGAACTATTTATATTTGTTGCATGGAAATCTTTAATAAATAATATATATGTATTTATATTTTTTCATGCAGTAAATAAATTAGTGTTGGAAGGAAAAATAGTTAAAATAAATTATATATCTAATGGTTATTTTAAAAAAATCATAAGCTTAATACAATAAATTAGGATTTATTAGTAAATATCTGCAAAAGAATTTCATTGGAAGGATAAAAGGCTTAAACAAATATGTAGACAAAAACTACTTATTAGTGGCGGAAAACAATTTGAGGTAGTTTTAGATACATTTTCTGTATATATATATTGAACCGGGTGGGGTTGTAGATCTCTTGTGGAACTAACTATAATAAAAAATCTAAACTTGTGAAAACAAATTATAAGACTTACTTTTATACATACAATATCCGATACAATTATTTATTATTATAAAATTATACATTCGATCTACACCAATGCAATTTAAATATTGCTCCACCACGATCCCTTAGGCAGAGAAGCATAATACACAGAGTACCCATGCCCAAGCCAGAGCTATATATAAAATATATATAAACTGTGACCATGTTTGAAGGACATAGATTTTCTTGGCTGCAGAATTCAACACCTATCATTCAAAGCACTTTTTTGTTTCACAGTAAACTCCAGGCTGCCAGTTAGCTACAAGAACTAACGTACCCTGAATGATGGCAAACTAATTCAGTGCCTAAGAAATCCCAACTAGCTCAACCAAAAGCATAATATAATACATTACTGCTTTAATTAGTGGAAAAGAATGACTGACAGACATTAAGTTTTAAAGACAATTTATTTTGATTACTATTATAATTTTAAACTACTTTTATAACTTCTTAATTAACCTAACAATGGTATTTTATATAATGACCACACACAACACTCTTAATTCATACAATAAAATATATCACAAAGCATTAAATAAATACATGACATTAATATAAGATATCATAAAGCATTAAATGAATACACATATCTAAAAACGCGCACATCACTAGTTTATTTTATGCCCACTATAGAGTTCATTCGCTTTACTGACTCTGGAGCTTCAAATTATTGCAGTGGCTACATTAATATCAGAAATGGAATAAGAAATGTTATTCATTCCCTATAGGATTTTAGACATTGAGTTTTTGCTGTTTGCTGCTTCATGTTAGTTTTTCCAACTGGTTGGATTTGAGGTTTTTATGAAGTTTCCTATGATTGCTATTTTGTGATACTATTATTCAAGACAGCTAGATATCTCGGGCGGTTTCAAGTTATTAGGCAAACATCACTTTTATTGGGCAGATTGCTGATGATCCATCAGACTAAGGCTGGAGTCTGGCCTATACTTCCAATGACTGTTAACACTGCATTGTCATGAAAAAAACACTAACTCTGGATACGTGACAAACTGACTGAAGACTCATTGTAAAAAAATTGATTGTAAACTGATTGAAATGATGAAAAACTGTTTATTTATGCAGAGACCTGTCATCATTTTTTTAAAATTAGTTTCTATACCTGCCAGCTATATCCATTGTTGAAAATTTGTCCACTGCTTTTGATTAAATTTTTGATACGATTTTAATTAATTAATCCTGTTTTTAATTAGTAGCCATTGCTAATTTAGTTATTTATGGACTTTTACTTTGTAGCCATTGCTAATTCTGTTTTTATATCACTTATGAGCATATACAATCTTTGAGGGAAATTCCAATTGTACACTTTCATTTGTTTTTTAATTTTTAAATTACATAGTTCATTCTATTAACATACACACATTTTACTATTCCTTTATGTTTACTATTTCGCTATTTATGGACATATATTTTATTTCTTTTAAATAACAGGAAGAGACTTTTCTTTAAATTAAATGAAAAGAATTTTTAATTTATGAAAAAGATTTATATTTTAAGCTTTTAGTTTTAACTTTTCTTTCCTTCTTTTAAATATTTTAAATGAAAAGAGAGAGTATTTTTAATTACTTGAAATTCAACTACTTTTAGCTTTTCTAAGTTATATTTTCTACCCCCTTTTAATTAATTAATTGTAACTTTTACTGATAAATGACATTTATATGCATAACTCTTTAAATTTTTTTAGATTTTTTTTTTTTTTCTAATGAGATATTTTAATTTAATTATTTATGAACAGCTTAGTGATTCTATTCTTTACTAATCAATTCTTAAAACATTTGCATTGTTTACGAAAAATTTTTATTTTTGAGTAATTGTACATTTTTTATTTATCTTAAAAATTGAAGACAGCAATTTTAATATAGCGCTGCTCATTAGTGGTATAATATGTACTTACAGATACATGCCTCATAATGTAGTGCCATAGCATGCTTATTATCTGGTTTTTACATGCATCCCAAATAAAATTAATTTTTTTTAAGACTAAGATCAAGCACTTATTTTTAACTTCACGTAGATGATAGATGGCCATAAAGCAACTCAGTTGGTTATTCAACAGTGATCAATAAATAAGTGTTTAAATATTATTACAGACTAAAACAAAAGTTGAAAACCACTAAAATACTCACCACCTGAGTATGCACAGTTTTTCTATAGGTTGGAGGGAAAGGTCTCTGCTGTCTGTTTGCTATTTATTGTCTGACAGAATTATACTAATGCAAATAATTACACATGTAAACACATGACTACCTTAGGTTAATGATTGATGATTTTTATCAGTACTGTTTATTATTAGTTTAATTAGTAAATAATTATTATCTACATTCTCCACATTTTTAAAATTGAATAGTTAATTTATAAAGTAGTCAGTATTTCAATCTTATTTTGTTAATAAAGGATAGGCTTTTAAAATTTAGTATATGTTTAAATTTATGCATGTGTGCTTGTCTATAAATGCATATGTGTATATTATGAAAAGCAACAATAAATTACTATCATTAGTGATCAAAGATTTAATAATACTTAATCTTTTAATCAGCCTCCAAGAAGAATACTTTACAAAAATATTTATCAATCATCATGTATTCAGTTTAAATATGTTTGAGATTTTTTATGCCTCAATCCCATTTTTCTCTTTTATTACATTGAACTTCCTGTATATTTCTTGAATTCATAGTTTTTAAAAAAAAAAATCTATTCTTTCTTAGTTTTTTTCTCATTTTATTTCTATTCCATTTTCTTCTTGTTTTGGTAGCCTATTCTTTGTATACAGCCACACTAGATTTTTTTCTCTGTATTTTATCTATTTTCGGAAGCTTCAGCATTATCTTCAAATTTGCTTTTTTTCTTGTAGATCTAGAAAAGAAAGTATAAATTGTTCTCATTACAGTTTCAATCTTTTAATAATTTAACTTTTTTCCAAGTATTACAAATGACTAAATCTTCACGATGTACATCACAATGTTTTTTAAGTGTCATAGCATTGGCCGGGACGTGAACCCGCAACCCGGGCAACTGCCTGCAAGTACAAGGCAGTCGCGCTGACCTCTTGACCACCAATGCAAGACAACACAATGTTGTTGAACCAAATGTGATATTTTTTCTTTTAATTTTGCTGCTACACCATTTATTTTATTAAGATCATGGACACATCATCATAACATTTTTTATAAATCAATTTTATTGTTTGTATAAAATTAATATATTGCTGATATAATTGAAGTTGTGTCACAAATTTTTCAACTGAATTATTCCACCAAAAATAGTTCTGTATTGGTTAAAATTTTTATATCAGAATATAAAATATAAAATTAAGCATTACTAATATCAGTACTTTCATCAATAGCTAGAGTGTGAACATTAGCTCTGTTGTTTTTTTTTTTTTTACAATGGAATTATTTCCAAAAATATAAGGGTGTAATTTTTACTGTGCTAGCTCTCTTGAATTTTTATATATTTTGCTATGTGTTGTTAGTATCTTGGATGGAAAGTAAAGAAATATTCATTTTAACTGTTAATAATACGTTATCAATTAAATTTTTGACATTTTCAGGATTGCCTTTTGTTTGATTAAATAAAGATAATATTTTTGTTGCCAGCAGTGAAGAATTTTAATTTTTTAATTTTTGTAAAGCTGTCCAAATGTTATTTGCTGAATAAGTGATTTAAGAAATCTAATTTCCAAGTATCATTCCACTTTTTCGGTTACAAAATTATTTTGTCTGTGTCCATCATGACAGTAATTGCAAATTACATCATTTATCTCATGTTTATTCCTAATGGAATTCTTAATTTACTATTACTTTTTGGAGAATCTGTTACTACAACTTCATTAAGCCATTCATGTTTAAACTCATTGGCTGTTTTTTTTTTCCTTTTCACACTTTTTGCTAAGGCCATAGCTGCAAATAAATGAAGTAAAAAAATAAATTTAACAATATAGTTTATAATATAATAATATAAATTTATTATATATAGTAGTAATATAGTTTTATTTTATCAAAACTAACATCTACAATGTCTTATTGATAATAATAAAAATAAATAAAAATGAAAAGTTTACTCTCATAAAATGTATAAAGGTAGAGAAAAGCATCCATGTTAAATGAATATATGTGACATACTGGAGAAAACTATGCATTCAGTGCATGCGATATCAGCAGATCGTTCCAAGGTCAAGGGTCTGGGTAAAAACACATCAAATGCAGTCTGATCGACAGTGCGTCAGTATAGAAAAAAAATTCTTTTTGAATTTGACTGTGCACAGATGTATCTTATTCATGCACTAATTTTTTAAGCATTGAGCCCATATCCTAGAACACATATTAGAAGGAATACTGGCCACAATGATCATGCTCACATTTGAATATAAAATTAAATAGACTAATTTTCACAATATGGAATAACTTCACATAAACATCCACCTAAATTTCAATCACCATCTATAAAGACTTTAGGGGCAGCAAATAATCGTCTGAATAACTCATTTAATTTTTTTTTGGTGGAACCAACTTTTATTTTTATACCAATGTCACAGTTTGAAATCTGATAGATCTATTTTATAGACATACATATCTATCAGCCCCATAGTTATTCATCCCGAGGATGTGTGTAAAACCAAGAAATGAATGATCATTTAATTATTAACTTAGATATATATCACACATCTATGCAAATGTTTTACTAAAGAATTTAGTTAATTTCATAGATAGTTTAAGCAAAATTAATTTTATTAATTATTTACTTTTAATACAATATACATGAATACACATAACTATATAAATGTATTACCAGTCAAGTCTATAAAATTCCATGTAGTTATTTTCTCATTGACTTCTTTCTATGTAAGCACAGACTATTTTATACATTACATATATTAAATATATATATATAATTAAAATTATCCCAAATTTCAAAATTAAACAAGATCAAACAATATGTTAGGGGATATCCAAAAATAACCAGTATTATTCTCTGGTATCCATGTTTGTTGTAGTATATGCTTACAGATATCTCCTGTGGGGACCCTTCCGCATCAGTTGGTCAAATAACATCATGTGAAATCGTGGTTACCTGTAGCACATTTTTTTTTGTAAAGTGCATTTCTCGTATTTATCGATTTTTTGTAATGACTGAAAAGTTGGAACAACATGAAATTCTGTTTTATTTTGGAACAATGCCAGGGAAAACAATTATAATACTTGAAACAGCTTACAAGAAAATTGTTCCGGAAAAACATAACTTTATAAATGATTTAATGGGAAATGTTAAATTCACCATGTCCCCAAAAAGTATGGCGAATGAAATCAAATGTCAAAACAATGCTGATTTATTTTGGGGGTGGGGTGGGGATGGAGGTATGCAAATGAAATTGTTTACTCAGAATTCATTTGTAATGATCAGGCATTTAAAAGTAACATTTTTTGAAAATTGCGTAATGTGATAAAACATAAATGTCCCATTTTGTGGCAAATTGAGGAGTGCATGTTTCACCATGACTGTACACTAGTGCACCAAGTTTGAATTTTTAATTAAATTTAGTATGACTTAGTTGATCCATCAACCATCTTGCTCTGTTCAACTTCTTTTTAATATCTCAAATGAAAATAATGTCCAATTTTTTTTATGTCTTAGAAGTGTTGAAAAAAAAAAAAACAACAGAGTTTGAAGGCATCACTTTGCAACAACTAAAAATAAATATACAATTTTTTATTACAAAATTTCAGTTATTTTTTAGTTTCCCCTTGTGTATTAATTATTTATTAAATAATATAAAGGTTTTTGTTAGGATGACTTTCTGGAATATTGTATATTGTCTTTTGTTTTCTTAAGAAGTTGTATATAAGTCAGATTAGTTTGAGCTTATATATCTATGAAAGAGATACAGACCATATTATTAGTTTTGATGAGGCTAAGATTGTATTTGTAAAGAAATACATTTTTAAAAAAAGAATTAATCTTTATTATTAAAAATTTATGAGTCTGAAACAATTAACTTGTTTAAGAGTTCTTTAATAGTAAGAATATATGGGATGTAATTAAGAATTGTGGGAAATAATTAATATATATTTGTTAATATGTTTTTAGTCCATTGTCCTTGACAAATATCTGCTTAGGCAGGGTGTTATATAGTTTATTTTCTGCAGCTAGTCTTGTTTTAATTTTGAATTTGGGAAAACTTTAGACCAATTCAGCTTTAGATTTTTAATGCTTGTATTATATATATATATGTCTATTAATATGCCATACTAAAAGCATTATTCTTTGGGTAGCAACATCAAAAGTATGATAGAAAAAATTATATATAAACCAACCACCAATATATATATATAAAATTAAAACTGTATTTTTAAATTTGTAAAGAACATAGTTAATAATATACTGTATATAGAGAAATAATAAAAAAAGAAAATATTTACTTCAGACTTTTAATTAGTGCAGTGATAGATTTTTTTTTTTTTGATTTTGTACATATGAATGTTTATATAAATAATGTTTAAGTTATAACATATGGCTTGTGTTGATTCTCTGTAACTTTCTTCATTTTTATTGACAGGTTTTTATCATAACTGTTTATAGACATTTATGCTTCTGGTTAACTTTATTTTTAAAAAACAGGTAGATTCAGATTAAGGCAAGTGGTGAATATTCAGAGAGACTTTTGGAGTATTGAAAACTTTTTTCACTTGGTTATATATATAAAAACATATATATATATATGCAGTGAAGTCTAGATTAACAGATAATAAAAGCATTCTACAGCATGTTTCTATAAAATCACCAAACTTTTTTTGCTTGAGACATTGCACAGAAAGAATATAATGATAATTGTAGTTTTCTATCTTTCATCCTCACACATACCTTGACTTTCTAAACTTTGTAGCAAAGGCTAAAAAAAAAAAAAATAGAAGAAAGTAACTTATAAGCTATACCCAAAGAAGTACATCTTTACTTTATATACACTGGTTTTTTAAATTTTTATATTGTATAACTTTTCTTTAGTTCAGTCTTCATATAATCAATTGTCCATAATCTATCTCTTCTGCTTTTTATACTATAGCTCAGCGGTCAACAACCGGTGGTCCACGGACCACTGGGTCCGTGATGCAATTTTAATGGTCCACCAAGAAATTCAGATATTATTTAAATTCGCTAAGCTCATTTAATAAAATTTTTAAATAAAAAATAAATATTGTTTAAGCTGTATTATTATATGTAAAATAGAACAAGAACATTATATTGTTAATTGATTTGTTATAAAATACTACTGTGACATGCAAAACATCTACCTCAAGGCGTTTAATTAACCCCTACTTTCTCAGCTGCATAGAAAAAAGAATATCGAATTCTATACAATTGATTAGGCATCAAATTTGACTACAAGGAAAACAGATAAATAATCATAGATAATTTTTATAGATATGAATTAAAAAATTATACATACAAAACATAAATACATATTTAGACATTCATTTATTTTTAGGAAATAAAATGACATTATATTAACAAAAACAAAAAAAAACAATTCAGTAACTTTACCAAATTATAAAACATATAAATACAAATTTACTTTTACCTTCTTATAACTCAAAATGAAAACAAATAATTACAAAAAAAATTATATTAATATAATATTCTAATTTATTTTGTATTTTAAGTTCAGTATTACAATCATTTAAATATTTTTTTATATTTATATCTAATAAATCTGACTCCATTCACAACAACTTATTTGTGTGAAAAAACATTTTTAATTACAACAGTTATTTAAAATAAGTATGGACTTGAAATAGAAGCTCCTTTAAGTGTTGAGGTGACATCATTGGAGCCAAAGATTAGTAAAATAATTTTAAACCAGGAGCAGTAAATGTCGCACTAATTTTTAATATATATTACTATTATTTATTATTATTTTTGTGTTAAAATTAAAATTATTGATATATAAATAAATATGTATATCATACTCAATAAATAAATATGTATATCATACTCAATGCTCGTATTAATTCATACCTTTAAAAATTATGTTAGTGGTCTGCAATATAGTTGCTAACCACAGGTCCACAATATCTAAAATGCTGCTATAGCCGACTTGCTGGTGTAAAAGCTTTTTTTTTTTAATTATAAAAGCTTTCCTTTCTTTTCTTAAATAAAAGAACTAAATTAGTGATTACTTATATTCTTCAGAATTAAGAATTCTTTACTTGCATGATAAGAAATTTGTTTTCTTCTGAATTTAAACAGTAAGTCTTTTATTGCCCATAATGTGAATTAATAGTTGAAAAATAACTATTTTAATCAAAATTGTTGATTTAGAGTGATGATATTTAATATCTTAAATAATTAAATTAATTATTTAGTATATTAAATAATTTCAATTTTTGGAAGAAAAAATAGATACTTTTCCAGTTCTTACCCTCTTTAATCCAATCTGTTATTTCTAGACTTATAATTCCTTTTACAGGCTATAAAGAAGTTTTTTAAAATTTTTTATTAAGGTAAGTTACTGATTATTAAAAGTAAAAATAAAGTATATTAAAAAAATAAAGGTATTGGTAACTATAATTATAGAGGATAATACTTTTTTTTAGTTTATCCACAACTATTATCATTCATTCATTATTGACTAATAAATCTGCTTTAAGTTATGTTAATTATTTAGCATATTAGCTGTCTAAGAAAAAGCCTTGAAATGTATTTCATCTCATTGTATATGTACATTCTCCATGGAATGCACATTAGCATTAATCTCATTCAAGTTTTGTAATTTTATATGAAGTTTACTAATATGAGCTAGAGCTCATATCCATTCATTCATTTTCTACTCCTTTTTATTGCCAATATATTATGTTTTTTGTTTTTCTTCTTTATATTTTTTGCAGTCTTTGCTTTATTTTAAATCTTTTTTTTTTAATTTTTTTTATAGCTTTTCTTTTTACGTTTTTTTCTATTTATTTTTTTTATTTCATTTGCTTTAACTGATAGCAATGAGTTCAGTGAAGATATTCATTCATTTCTTTAATGTTATTTCAAAACAATATTCCTATATTAAGATAAATATAATAAGATACTACTGATATGATACAAAGGCAAAAATTAGCAGATGTTAATAAGTAGTATCTTATAATACTCAACATCATGTCTTATTTGGGTAGTCAAATATAATAGAATGCAGACTGAATTAATTCTATAGCTTACAGGCATATGATACAGTGATGCTCAAATCAAGCACCTTGTGCTCCATTATAATACAGTTTTTAGACTATTGATTACGTTTCCAGATATATCATCTAATTGTAAATTGTTATTAAAAGATATAGTCTATGAAAGAATTATTTATTTGTATCTGACATGTGTGAAGAACTGTCTTGTGAACTTGATGCTAAACTTTCTGCATTTTATTGCCTTCCCTGATATTGCTTCTGGGTTTTAGGTAGTATAAAGCGTAGACTTTGCATGCATTATCTACTCTTAGCTAATTAATAATTGAGGAAAATGACAATACGATAATGAGAGTAATGCAAATAAAATAATTTATGTATATGTACATCAGGTTGTTGGAATATATATTTGTCAGTTATATATGTGTCTTTTAATTAAACATGGTTATTTGTATTTTATCTTCATTATTATTCACTAATCATGGAGTTACTATTCATTAAATTATAGACTTGGCCTTATATGACTATCACTTTACATCCATCAACCTTGCAACTTATACATTAACGTGAAAAAGAAAAAAGGAAGAAAGAAATATGTTATTGTGAATAGAAAAATCATTACATAGAAAATCTTGATCTATTCTTGAAAAAAGTAACCTTTTCCAACTCTCAAAATGTAGTTTAAAAAATTACATTATATCTATATATATGAATAAATTACTTCAATATAAATAATACATATAACATGTATACTAAGAAAAGCTTGTTTAATACTTTAAAATAAAAATGTTAATTATATCAACATAGTATGCTGAACATGCTTTTTGACTAACTGGTAGTCTCATATTCATAGCTATAATTATCCAAGAGGATTGTGAGATTTATAGAAAATCACAAAAGTGGTGATTTACTTAAAGCTATAAATGAATTTATCTTAAATGAGCTACTTTTTTGATAGGAGAATACAGGATTTTTTTTTGTTGATTGCATATATATTGTTGACAGTGTGCCAGGCTTCTTTAATTTTATGTTTAGTATCATTTTTTTTTTTTTGGAGCAGACAATGCTGGCAGATCTGGGCTCAAAGCTATTATAAATTTATAAATTGTTTATGTTTTAAACATAAATCCTTTTCAAATTTAAAATTCTTAACCAGTATTATTTACTGAGAGAATTTATGCACATATCATTACTATTAGATATGGTAATTCACAAATCAGTTCTTATTATTTTATTACAATATTCTCATTTTAACATGATTTTCTCAAGGATTCAACTGTGAATTTTCCCTTGGTATCATTTCTTTATTGGATTCACTAACTTTTTTGTATTCTTCAATTTTGATCAGTAGATATACCCCAAGGCATGGATTCTAGGCATTATTAATATATTTTTTGGTATATCAGGAGAGAAACTACAATTTAAGAATCTATCTATCCTAGGTCTTGGCAAGTTATCAATTTTCTCTAGGTACTATATGACTGTGAAGTGGTAGGTCAATGCATATTTGATTGACTTTAGCCAGTCAATTGCTTGCTTTTTATTTTTGTGGACTAAGGGATAAGATTTTTTTTCTATAGATTTATTCAGGATTTAAAGCCAGATAACATTTATTTTTTTTGATCAATTTTGCTATCTGCAACAATTAAACTGTAATTTGATTTCTTTTCTCAAGTCTAAAGTATGTAATCTGTTAAATATATATATTTTTGATATGCTTTCTATAACTTTTGTATATCATCATCCTCTTGTTGATCAAAAACCATGCTTTTTTAAAAAGTTCAGAAGCTAATTTGACACATCCTAATCTTTTTACTTTGTTTTATACATCAATAAATACATATGACTTCCATGGATATTAGATTGTTTTTCAAATTGTAGTTTTTAATATTTTTAATTTTACTATAAGCAAACATTTATGGTTTAATAAACTGAACTTTGTGCCTTAAATTAAGGCCGTAAATTATTATTGTTTTCCTCATCTGTTAAATGTTTTTAAGCATATATCTTTGACATTTATAATTTTTTAACTGACTAAACGTTTTATTATAAGTCATAATTGTGTGTATCCACAAAGACCAATATTCTGTTCACTGTACTGAAAGATGGAATTTTAGCTAAGTGGTTTTGATGATTACATATTACAAAATGTATATACCTTGTTATGCATGTCATAATGGTGTGTATCCACAAAGACCAATATTCTGTTCACTGTACTGAAAGATGGAATTTTAGCTAAGTGGTTTTGATGATTACATATTACAAAATGTATATACCTTGTTATGCATGTATATATTGTAATGGGCACATACGTACGTTACATTGTTTTTTTATAAGTAAACATGAAAAGAATAAAAGTTCGCAAATAAAAACTTCTTTTTTAAGAATTAAAAATTGAAAATTAAAAAAATCTATCTTAAACTCGTATATATATAAAATCACACAGATGAAAAAAATTATTAAAATAAAACTTTATTAAAAATAGAAAAGGTATTTTAAAAACAAAAAACTCAAAAAGATTTAGAGATAAAAATATATCTTTAAGTTTGAAAACATATTAATTAATCAGAAAATGGAAATGATTATTTTAATTAGTCAATGTAAACTAGCCTTGGGCATTTAAATGTATAAGCAGCGGTCAGATAGGAGAGAAAAACAACGGAATCGGACCTCAGCGAAAGGCCCATCACATTGATGGCATAATGTCAATTGAGTCCGAAAGTTACATATAAAAGAAAAAGTTGGAAATAAAATTGGTTAGTGAGTAAAGAAAATTATAGAGAGTTATTACGATGTGACTATAGGTGTTAGTGCGGAGTTGAAGGTGAAGGGATTGAAAGACGCACTTTCAATTCCTTCAGTTGTTAAAAAAAAATGAAACATCGTTTTCCGATATTGTGGGCCACAGGACATCAAGGCCCGGAAGAATACCATCAACCATAAAGGACCAGCGATTAACTGCACACCGATCTCCTTATGATTTTGTGGGATTAATACCTTCCATTACAAGAAATCAGAGAAAACGGACATTTTTCAAAACAGTAAGAAATATATAATTTATGAACATTTCTAAACAAAAAAACTCTAAATACTAAACTTTTCAATATTTATAAATATAAGTATTTCCTATCTGACTAAAGTAGTTAAAATGTTATTTGATGTATTTCTTTTGTAAAATCATTTCCATTTATATTTTTTTTTGTTCTGTAAGTTTTATTATGATTTTTGTTTTCCGATAAATTAAAATATATCAATGATAAACTTAAGTCGGGCATGAATGGCTGTATAGATTTGTAAAGTTATATTAGGGGAGGGTAATCTTAGGTTATTCGTGTCGTTGTTGAATTGGGTTAATGGATTGGATATATTGATGTAGTTAGTAGATGTAATGCAAGATTTTCTACGGGCAGAATCGCTTGTATACGCTGCACACTTCTTCTTGCCTAGGGAATGCGATCATAAGTCGGCAAAATGACCGCAGTTTATTTCTATGGAGTTTTTTTTCATTGTTCTTCTCATTAGATAGATGTAATATTCCTATCTGACGAGAGTCAATGTCTTATTTTAACCTATTTTGTGTTGCCGTATTTGTATTACATTGAATACATCGATATATCAGATGGATTGACGCCAGTTTGACTGCGAACTTTTAGCCTAAGGTTAAATGGGGATAGAATGTTTTATCTTCAAATGCAAATCTATGTAGTCTATTCATACTCGACACTAAATAGAAATGCATTAAATTTAAGTTGTTTATAGACACTTGCATGGATTCGTTATCAGTTAATTGTGTTTTCATATTGAATCAAAATATATAGACATTCGATAAATAATGCTACCTTATGGTGAGTATCTAAAATGTATTTATTTGGATGTCTTTTAAGTTATTGGTGTCAATGCAAGCATCTTATGGTGAATGCTATTGGGTTACTTATAAATTTCCCTCTGCAATTCAGGTATCAATGACTTTGTATTTTGATCATTTATGTTTATTTTGAAATGTTTTTAACCGTGAAATCTATGTAACCGATCTATACTCAAACATTTTAAAACAAATTTTTATAAATCCATCTGTGCGAACTTATAAAAAATTAAAATGTAAACTTATAATATTATAAAAATTAAAATGTAAATTTAAATTCTAAAATCAAGTTAAAATCCAAAGCAAAAGTTATTCTAAAATAATGCTAAATTTTATATATGTGTGTTAATTACTGGCAGTAGCTTATTTTATTCTTTTTTTATATATTCTTAGAGAAGAATTTATTATAAATATAAATCTCGGCTACTCCCTGAGCTAGTGACAATGGGCTAACGATTGGAATCAAAATATATAAAAAAAAATTTTTTTTTTTTTTGACTTACGTATCTGCCTACTTTATAAATTTTTCTAGGTTCAAATGCCTAGATGGGCCCTGTAGTGCAGATTACATTAAGTCCCACTTTCTCCGGATCGTTACAATATATTAAATAAGAAAATTATTTCAGTTTCTAGGTTTGAATAATTCCAAAAGCCACATACACATTTTCATTTTTATAGAGTGAAAATACGTTAAATAGTTAAATTATTCAACTGTACATTTGTCTCTAACATACATATATCTGAGAGAACATTCCTTTTTATGTAATAAATGAATATATATTTTTTGTAAATTTTATTCAGTTTTTTGTGACATAATGTTATACATCAAATGCTTTATTTTTTATTTTCCTAATTTAAATTTCTGTAATAGTTTTGGACAATTTTAATTTGGAATTTATTTCAGCATTGTGAAGCAATTCATACTATCACTATTTTGATTAGATTTTACCAGATTGCAAAAATAACAATGTCATCTGCAGATTAAAGATGTCTTGGTAATCTCCATTTATTTCCCTTGATATTAACTTATCCCATAAATATTGTCTATTAGTACTCATAAACTAAAAGAAAAAAAATGGCAACATTATATTTAGATTATTGAAGTGGCACTAATGTTAATTTTAATGGTAATTTTATTATTATTGTTTGATCTTGGTTTTTAAACAATTCTAAATTTTTATTATATATATATATTGAATCTTTGAATGATGCTGTCTAGTCTAAGCTTAAATTTGTTGCATCTTTCTAGTTGCTTTCTTTATTACTAATAAATGGTTTTTGATGCAAAATTTAGTTTGAAATCCTGCAGAATTTCAAAAGACTTAATCAGTACTGCATAATATAATTTCCTGCTGTGCATAAGGCATTATAGGAGTGATAAGTTAATGTGCATAATAAATTAATGAAGTAATCCATATCAAAGTGAAATTGAGATGCTAGAATAAATTGTATTTAAATGAATAAAAGTAGTAGCAATAATCCAATATAATTGTTTTATTATAGTAGTCTTTTATCTGGCTATTGAACACTAATATAAATGCATTTTTCAAATGTTGATTTATTGTAAGCATCTTGGGACAGAATCTTCACTCAATTTTGGATACTATTTGACATATATTCTACACAACAGATTTGAGTATTGCATACCAGGCAGAACTACCAAAGCTCTACTGAAGCTATTAATTGATAAAATTAATATTTTCAACCCAAGCAAAATACAGTACTGACAAAGTTTTAGAGTATAGAGGCTAATGTGAATGTAATTTTAATATGTAATCCATAATTATATATATATAACAATATAAACTACTATGAATGTAATTTTAAAATTTAATGCATAATTTTATAAAATGTCAAATAATATGAACATAATTTTAAATTGGAATGCATATTTTTCTAAAAAGGTAATAAAAATTTGTAGAAGACAATGTAATATATAAATTTATATATGCAAACTAATGTCAATGCAATTTTAAAATTTATTGCATTATTTTTATAAACATTTTAAACAAGCAAAGTAATGACAAAATTTTATAAAACTAATATATAGGGTATATGAGCACAGACTTTCACATGTCCCACCACTCTCCATTCTATCTAATAACACTGATACACTCAAGCACATATATGCTGAAAAGATAAATAATCACCAATATACGTATTTTATGCTAAACCAGCAATCATCAGTTGGTCCAGATTATCATCTCCCACACATATATACTATAAGTACTCAGATATATATTAAGATAGACAATCCTCATACTTTAATGGACAGGCTCCAATCTACTACACACTCCAACTCTTCAACCATCCATCCAATTGAAAATCTGATGATGGAATGCTCGAAGGCCACCTGGGTGTGACAAAAATCTCGGCCTCAGGGTGGCCTTCGAGCATTCCATCATCAGATTTTCAATTGGATGGATGGTTGAAGAGTTGGAGTGTGTAGTAGATTGGAGCCTATCCATTAAAGTATAAGGATTGTCTATCTTAATATATATCTGAGCACTTATAGTATATATGTGTGGGAGATGATAATCTGGACCAACTGATGATTGCTGGTTTAGCATGAAATACGATTATTGGTGATTATTTATCTTTTCAGCATATATGTGCTTGAGGGTATCAGTGTTATTAGATAGAATGGAGAGTGGTGGGACTTCTCATATACCCTATATATTACATATATAGACACAGGTATATAATAAGCCTGTGTTTCAGTTATAAAACTAATGTGAATATAATTTTACCAATACATAATAATGTAAAATGGAGTTTAAAAATTTATTGCATAATTTTATAAATGAAAAAACAAAAAAGTAATACAAACTAATAGAAATCAGAATACCATTTTAGCATTTAAGGTGCTATTTTATATAGAAAATAGTACAGACTAATGAAAATGAATGTCAATAATTTTATAAACAAATACATTCCCAGATCACTTTTTTGATGATAGAAAAAGAGGTCTTGGTTGTTTTTGATCTGCTTTGTCTGTTCTTTTATGCAATCTTCTGGCACATGTCATCCAGATAAACTCTTTTTACAAATGCAATAATTGCAATCTCAATATGATAGTACAGAAATAGGATTTCTGACATTTTATTCCATCCAAATAATACTTACAGTAATGGTTTGTTCTGAATAGAAAGTATCAATTTTAATTCATGTTGATAATTGTTTGTTTTGGAATACAAACTGATGCTGAAATTGGTTAAAATACATTATTTTTTTAATTGTTCAAATAATAGTTCAATTGGTTTGGTTTGAATAGAAATAATCAATTTTAATTCATATCAAAAATTGTTTGCTTTGAAAACAAATTTGTTTCCTTTGGAAAATTATAATCAATAGTAAAAGTTGTTTGTTTATAATAATTTGGGATAATATGACATCTGCCATTTTGTTTCATCCCAGTATTAGTATTTTAGATAGAAGTTGTCAGTTTGAATTCTTATTGAAAATGCTTTATTTTGAAAACAAATTGTTTGTTTTCAAAATTATAATAAAGATTGAAAATTGTTTGTTTAAATTGTTTTTTTTTTTTGTTATTGCAAATTCAAGTAAATAATGAAAATTGTTTATTTGAATTTATTTATTATTGATTACTGCATTGGTGGGCCACCAGCATGTAATATTCAAATTTGTTAAGCAGAATATCTGTGCAAATAGTACTCATTTTTCCATCTAGCTGTGATATTGTTTTCATGTTGTTGTTTTTTTTTTTTAAAATATGTTTTGAAAACTACTAATCAGTATATTTGAAAATCACATTTGATAAACTTTTATTTATTGTTCTCTTTATTTATAAAATTGCTATTTTTCTCTTGTACATTCAATAAAAAATAAACTTTAGAATCAAAATTTGATGCTTTCATTGCTGTAACCTTTATTCAAATTTTTTTTAATTTTGATCTCTTCAATTTTTGTGTGTGTGTGTATATATATATGTGAAGATATTAGAAGATTAGAAAATAAGTATAAGTATTTACAAAAACATGACTGCATTTGCTTACTTTTATTTGCCCAAAACAGTGATGTCTCTTTTTAAATCCAGCCAGGTAGTAGATATATTCACTTTCAAACTAATTATCTTTCATTTCTGTGAAGAAATTTGCATAATTGATTGATGTTAAAGTAACCAAGCTATCTTTTTCAAAGCATCATTTTTATAAATTTTTTTATTAATTAAAAATATTTGTCTTGAAATTAGATAGCCCTTCCCTACTTTTACATTATAGTTTTTAAAAACTTAAATATATATGTACCATCAATTAAAATTTATAATGTGAAACTACTGCAAATCTGTTTTGAGTCTTGTAGCACTTTCATTTGACCTGTAATTGGGATATCTGATGTTTGACCAAATGGAAATGTTTTGCATATTAATCTGATTCTTTAATTTTATTATAAAATGAAACCAGCATCTTATAAGGCTAAGATTACCAATATTAAATTTGTGAAAGACAGTTTTCCTCAGTGGAGATACATTTGCCCTTGAATTTATAGCTATCATCCTGGAAGACCAAGTTATGCTTTGTTATAGCTACCCAATGATGATGTAATAATCATATATCCATGGAATTTAGTTAGAATGCCATTTAATGCTAAATCTAATGTGACTATCCCATTCATCGATAAAATCATAGTATAATTACTATTTATAAATTATAGCTTATTCATATCTCAGATTCAAAACCTATCACTACCTTATTAGCCTATATAACAGTACATTATTTATTCTTCAGAAATTATTTAGATACAGATTGTAAGTAAATAGTTTGAGTTATAATTTGATAATGAGACTTTTCTATTTCAATCACTCTTATTCAACATAACATCGTAAATATTTCTCATCAAACCATTTATAAGCCATAAAGAATAAACAGTTAGAAGAATAAACTTACTTTTATTATCTGCTATTCTTAGTTCAAAATTAACTTTAACACCAAATAAACAAATTAAATTCTTAATCTCAGAGTTTCTTCACAAATGTATTAATCTCATCAACGATACATTAACCATTAACATGATATGAAAGACCAACAAAACACATTGTATTCATAATAAAATAATTAGGCATAAGAATTATGAATTAACAATTTATAAAAATCATACATCATCTCCAAATATACAATCCATTCATCCATACTATTCTTTAAACAATCTCATACCAAAGATTCATATTATCTTTGTTTATACAATAATGCTGTTATATTTCGAGAGCACCAATACCCACACATGATATATACAAATGATAAACAAATTGTTAGCAAAAATATTATATGCATAAAGAAAAATTTATAAATATTATAACTGAAATTTTGTTTTGCCTTTTATCACTTATAAACAGTTTAGGAATCCTAAAATCACTGATTCTAAAGCGTACTTCATGACATTCCAGTTAAATAATGATTCCATGATAATCCAGAATATTTTATTAAGAAATATCTTTAATGTTTCAAGATCATAAATTGATAAATAATTCTTCAGTATCTGAGACAGTAAAAAGAGCACTGACAATATGAAGTTTATATAGCACATTGTTTTTTTTTATACCACAAGGCAAATAAAATTTTCCAATGCAATAGAATACACTTCAGCGAATATATTTTATTTTAAAATAAATGCAAGATAAAGAGTTAATCTTTCACATTATCCTTGAAAACAAAATACAATTTCTTAGAATGCGATAAATTTCATTTTTCAGTTATACCAACATTTAAATAAACTTTTTTTTTTATTATCAAAATTTTAGCATGACGAAGAATTAATAGCTATTAATATCATAACAACAATCACTATAAAGTTTATAATTAGTTTTAGAATAAGACTTTATAAGTTATTCCTAAAATCAAGCCTAATTCTTATATCAATAATATCAGCACAATAATTTTCATTTTAATTAAAGCATTAGCATATCGATAAATTCATAGTTGATAATAGTTCAAAATAATTAATTTATTTACAATGTTAGCAAATCAATGTTATAAGTTCTGCATTTCCTTCAAGCGTTGATGGTCTAGTGGTACATATGAAAAAAAAAAGTTCTGTTTCCTTACTCTGATAAAGATAGTTGTTGGAGTTTCATAATTGTGTATATTTAACTGATACATTTCAGTGAGATGAATGGACCTCTTTAGAGGCAGCCCTAGCTGACAGTTTTTTAGCTTTTCATTTTTTTTTTTTAGTTACAATCAACTAACTGATTAATAGATTAACAAGCTAGTTAGTTAGTTAATTAATTAATTGCCAACATGCTAAATTCTTTTTTTATAGTATAAATCATGTGATCTTATCTAAATCAATGATCAATGGATTTAAAGCATTATTAATTGATAATACGATTCTAATTAGTTGTCAAGACCTATGTTCTAATAATACATTTTTTTTTTAATATCTGGATTTCTAGACATAATAAATTGACATTACATTTAAAAGTATACAATTTATTATTTAACAATAAATTAAAATATTACAATAGTGATAAATTATTTAAATATTTCTTTTTTTTAATGTAGTTCTCAAAATAAATATAATATTTAAGAGAATAATAATTTTTTAACAATAATATTATAGTTTAGATATTATTAAATACTAACTTGTTTAAACAATGAACTTTAATTGTAATCAGTTTTTTAAAAACTTTTCTGACATGTTAAAGTAATCATTAAACATGCATGCACACACTTGCAAGATTTAAAATGTTAATTAACAATGTCTAATTAAATAGTAACTAATTATTTGTATTATTAACTACTAAAGAAATATCAAATTATTTAATATGTTTACTTAACTTTTTTTTTTTTTTTTATGTTCGCATTATACACATATACAGTTCTCTAAGCAAACCTTAAGGTTACATTATATTAAATTAAAAAAAGAGAAAAAGAAATTAATAATAAAGTTAGTTTTTTTTTTAACTGCATATATTGTATGTATATGTTACTTATATATTGTGATAATAGAATTTGATTAAGTGATGGATTCATTCAAAATTATAAATAAGAATCTTTGGAATGTAAAGTTATGCTAAGAAACTTTAATTAAAACTTGGTACTAAATGTTTTAAAGAAAAATAAATGACTAATAAAGTAATTATGAAAGTAAAACTTTTCTTTTCTAACTTAAATTCCTTGCTTGAGAGTCACTAGCAGTGTATGTAACTTCACACTTTTTTTTCTTTAATTCTCTGGAATTACATTATAACATTTTCATTATTGATTTTTCAAGAGGTTTTTAATTTATTATAAGTGAATTAATGTGGGGTGGGGGGTGGCATGAATTATTGAAACATATTTAGTACAACTGAGATTTTTTTGTTGAAATGATTCTTTAATTATATTTAAGTATAGCATTGCTCTCAAGATTTTGGAAACATTAAAATACCATGATTGACAGCAGAACATCCTTAGACAATGACCATAAATATAGCATTCTTAGATAATTACCATATATATATAGATAAACCTTTTCATATGATTATATTTGCTATTTGTAATAATCATTCTTTTAAAGTTTTCACTTTAGATGTACATTGTTAGGTTTCCTTAACATTATTCTCCATGATTAAATCAATATTTTTAAAAGCTTTGGAAAACAATTACAAACACTGCAGGATAATTTATCATGAAGAATCCTTAGATTTTTTTCATCACGTAAGTTAAATGGTTATAGTTGCCAGATATATTCTTACAAGTACAGTTTGGTTTAGATAAAAAAGAGAGAGGAAAATTGAAGTAAAATTTTAAATTAAATAATTATCATTGCAGAATAATAAATTTTTAAAATAAATAAATAATAAATTTAAAACCCATTAAAATACTAACTGAATTGAATTTTTAAAACTGTCTTTAATTATAAATACAAATAATAATCTTTATAATAATAATACTGTATTAAACCACTAAACATCACATGATCACTATCTCATACACATATGTTGTTTTGTTTTGAATTGTTTAATAATACTGTATTTTTGCAATAATAATATCCATGATAAGACATTACACATTATAATAGATTTAAAGCATTGCTTTTTTTTAAATATTTATTTAATGTTAAGTCACAATTTTATTATTATTAGATGTCAAATCGATCTCAACTCTGATATTCATATAGATCAGGGTTCAGTAATTCATCACCCATTAGAGCCATAGTATCCAGGGTTAATTTTTAATGCACTCTCACTTGAGGTGTGAACTGGATGGAAGTAGTCCCAATATTCAAACAACTATACTATGTGACATTTAAGTAACAGTATATATATATATAGTTGCTTAATTTCCTGCCTGAAATAGAAACTCTACATTTGACTATAAGCTGGCATCCTCACCTTCCAGATTTGAAAACAATTGCTTTATCAATGCATTTAAATGTTTCTTGCGAATATGTGTGAGAGCTTTAATTTGTTATACAAAAATCTATAATATTTCTTTTTATTCAAACCTATTATTAATAAATGTAAAAAAAAAAAAAGAATATATTGTTTTAATGATGATGGGAAGAACAATATTGCTTCATTAATTTTAAAGGAAAGTATATATGCTTATTATGCAAGAATAGTATCATGATCCTTAAGAAATATAATATTGAAAGATGCTACAAAACCATCCATACACATTTTAATTCTAACTATTTCTAAAATAAAGTTGTTGTTTTTTTTTTAATCTTTCAGCTTTGACAATCTAAAGCAGCAATAGTCACTTTATTTAAAATATCACATTTGCTAACAAAAAAAAAATGTTTACAGGGTGGAGAATTAGTGAAGGAAGCCATATTAAAAATTGTGATTCACTTTTTCAAGAGTAGAAAAATAAAAAAAAAATAGTCTTGGTTATAAATATAATGCTATTATCAGTAAGAACTGTTAACTAGAAGAATTAAAGATAATTGCTGCTCATTTGGAGAGAGAATTAGTAAATGATATGAAAAAGTGTATTTTCTTTTCATTCCAGCTGGAAGTATCAGCAACCATAATAGATATATCACAATTAGCAATTTGTGTGGGGTTAGTATTTAATGATTTTCCATAAAGAATTTCTTAAAATTCTGTCATTGAAGAAGTGAACCAGAGGAGAGGATACATTTTCTATTTTTAAAAAGGTAGCACAACAGCAATAACCGATAAAATAGATTTATTATATTATTTAGACAATATTTTTTATTTCCTAAATTTATATCATATCACTGCATCATATACGAGGAAATGCTGTGTGCAAAATTTCAACATGTAATGCTAATTGTAACAAAAATGATCAATTTCATAAAACCGGGCCAATGTAACAAATTATTTAAATGACTTTTTGAAGATGCAGACATTTAATTAGTCAATCTTATTTTAGGTAATGAAATGGGATAGCTAATTAAAGGTTAAATACTAAAGTAATTTACCTTCTTTTTGCCTCAAATAAATGTATCATAAGGAAAATTTTATGAACAATTATTTGGATTTCTGACATATATAATAGAAATGTTCAAAAATTAAGTATAAAATTTTAAAGGAGAAATCATTTACCACTAACATAACTAGTGCAATAAAAACATTTAAATGTAACTTAATATTATTAAAGTATCAACTGATGAAAAAAAACATTATTACATTTCTGAAATATAAAATATATTATTGAGAATTTGAATAATGAAAATTTTATTACATTATTATATTTAAAAGTCATTGATACTCTGTTAGAAGAGTTTTCTTTTTATTTGAAGATTTTGTCACTAGAATCTGTTATAATTTTTTTTTATAAATTTAGTTAGTGATGAAGATGATGTATCCTATCTTATTCCAACATATTTCAAGCTTAATAATATTGAAGACCAGAAATAAATTTACAAAATGATATGATAAAAATTTGGATTTAATTGATGAAAATAGTTATCCCATTTTAACAAAATGTGGATTAAATTTTTTTTCATATTGATCAACAATATATAATTGTGAATCACATATGAAATATTTGAAATCAAAATATCAAACAAGCTCGCAGACTCACATTTAGATAATTGCTTAAGAGTAAGTAACTCTAAATATATCTCTGATTATAATAAATTAGATTAGCAGATTTATAGTCCTGTGTCACATTGCATCTTTATACGTATATGATAATCACACATGATTCTGCTTATTTTAAAATTATTGAAAATTTAATTTTGTCTTTTTTAATATCTAGTCCTAGATTATCTGTAAACTAGATTCATATGATATTATTCACCCTCAGTGATTTTTGAATTTTTTTTATTGTACTCTATGAGAAAGAAGTTGCCAATCCTTGATATAAATAGTATTCTGCCCATTTATAAAAATTTCTATAATAATATTTAAGTTTATATAAAATTATTAATATGCAATTTATTTTTATATACAACCACACCTTGATATGATTAGAGAATTATCATAAAACAATTATATACAAAAACATTTTTTTGAAAATAAAAAATGTAAATGATTAATAAAAATTATTTTAAAAGTTTTTGAAAAATTAATTTGATAAGATAATGCTTTGTCTTGAATTTTATTCTTTTTATAAGTTCAGCAAAAGTATTTGGTTTAATTTCTGAGTAAACTTTGAACTTGAAGTATTGTTTGACCTTACAAGTAGTTTGTTCGTACAACTAGTTTTTCTTCTATACTAACATTTATCTTGTAACATATTACTTCATGCTTTTTTAAATTGACTGTTGGCGATTGACCAGATTTTGAAGTTGATTCTCATTAATTCACACTTTCAATCATATTTAGATATATACACCTGGGTCTCGTTTTACGCGATAGATAGGTTCCTCAGAAAACACGCGCAAAAGAAATTGCACAAAAATAGACATAACTGACCTTGAAAAAGGGGGGATACAGACTGTGATTTTTCACAAATCACATAAAAGCAAAGCACCAACATAAAATTACTTTAAAATTCACGCAAAAAAAAAAAATAAGGAAATAAAATATGACTAATAAAAAATTTCAAATTTGAAAAAAATTGATACAAGACAAACTTTTTTTAACTATAATATTTAATTTTATTCAAAACAATATGTATTTTTATGCATAATTTACAGTACAGTAATTTACATTTTTTTATACACGTTTTAATTATTATTTGCCGATAAACAGGTTCGTTTGCAAACTGGTAAAAAATCAGATTCTTCACAAGAGGAAATACAACTAGTGCCAATTTCACTCTCATGTTGTGTTAATGGTTTTCTGGTGACAACGTAATTAGTAATTAATCTTTGTAATTTTTAAATTGTTAATTACAATTAAAAATCAGATTTTAATTTTTAATTGTGCCCACTGCTATTACTCACCTTTTAAAAATAAACTTGCGGACACTAAATGATTAATAATTGATTACGTTCTTTTTTAAAAAGCAAAAACAGAATGTGATTTAAAATGCAAAATTAATACACACAATGTTTGTACAAATTTACATTATAATCTTGTAAAATTTAATGTGTGTTGACATAAAATGTGGAAATCATGATTTTAATTTCATTATTGCATAAAATCTTACTATTATAAAGCACTGAAAATATTGGAATTACTAAGATGAAAGTCGAATTCCAATAATGTGCTATTACTTTCACTATGATGTAAGTGCGCAAAATTTATTATTTAAAGTAATAGCACATTATCGGAGTTTGACTTCTGAAGAAACATGAATCGCTTAACTTCAAAATTGCACTAAATAAATCCACATAAAAAGAAACCCAGGTGTATTCAGTGAAAGAAAAATCAACTTATACCTCATTTCATTGAAGACAGCATAATGAATTGTTTGCAATTATAGAGGTTTCTTCCCTTTTTATAAAAAGCAAATTGCAAAGTAAACAGAGTATGAATTTTCTCAGCATTCCTAATTTGCCAGAAATGAAACCTAAAAGTGTTCATGTAATAGTTTTCAGACCATATCTTTCAAATATTTTTCTCTTGTTCAATAAAATCTAGATTCATCAGAAAAAGTCAACTTTTTTAAATTCCTGATTTGTTAAATATTTTTATCTTTATTAGATGTATACAAACTCTGTGAGTTAGTCTCTAATCAGTTTTGGTATATTTCATTTGTTCATCTTGACTTACATAAACCAAAAAATAAAAATAATAAAACTGAAGCCAGCTCTAGAATGCATAGCTAAATGAGTGAAGTCATTTATGCATAATAATATATTAAGGTTAAAATCTTGAAAACATATTTCTTTCTATTTACATATTACAATTTTTTAAAAAAGATATGTTATAAAGTTGATTTTTTTTTAAGGTGCATTCACATATGCATGTATATGCAGAGAGGAATGCTGAAATATTAAAAACTTTTGTTTAAAAAAAAAATCAGATTGATGCGTTAGATTAAGTGTGCATAATATGTTTAGTACAAAATTTACATCTATGAATTAAAATAAAATTAGGAGCTAAGCACTGGAGAGAGAAACTATAAAGAGTACAATTATAGGACTATAAAATAATCAGCAACTTAGTGCTTTCGAAGGGAGTTGCCTCATATTTATAGCAATAATAATAAGTAGTGCAGAAAAGAATGTTAATGACAATATGCAAAATACATGCAAGTTCTTTATGAAGCCCAATGTTTGGAGATAGTGAAGCAAGAAATACATCTTTTTGTCTAATGTATGCAGCTAAATTTTTTTATATTTTTATTTGTGGTTTGTGCAAAAAAATATATATATAGAAAATACTAGATTATATGAAGTAGAAAGTAAAATCAGTGTAAAAGATTGATGAGTTTTAAACTGGGACCGAAACATTTTAAAATATATATATAAATTAAGCATCATTTGTGTTAACAGTATTTGGTATTTTTTCAGTGCAATCTACAAAGATATATTTTTAATGAAAATGATAAAAAAGAGTTACATAGTAGGGCTGCAATCAACAGTGTCAAAAATGTATTCATTTGTATTTGCTAATTGGGTTGATTTATAGGTTTTTTTTAATAGGATACATTATTATTTGTATTGTAGTACAAAACTTAATCTTAAAAAAATAATAGCTTAAAGAACTTACAGAAAGAAGAAAAAATATAAGAAGAGGAAAACATAATTAAAAGAAAAATCTGTCTATTTATTTTTTAAGTGACAAACCAAGCATTTATTGGGGGGAATCATGTAAAATAATTTATTAATTGATATTTAAAATGAGGAATTTATATGAAGAGTAAGAGAATAAAATGTGACATATTCAATATTTATATAAATTAATGCAATAACTAAGTACTTGATATGATATTGGATAAAGTTAAGAATTACAAATAAATTATCTGGAAACAAGGAAAACTAACAATAGTAAATTTATCTTTACAATTAATTTTTTTTGTCTGGGAAAAAGAAAAGATGAATCAGCCCTCAATAAAAATCAGAAAAGAAAGAAGTTCCATTAAAATATCTTTGTATAAACTATAAATTTAAATGTTTTTGTAAAAATTTATCTTTTTTGTAGCTAAACTAACATTTATTAACTATATATACCCTTAGTAATAAATTTATGTGTGATTTAATTTTAAAAAAATCCTGCAAAAGTGAATTAAGGAATTTAATATATATTTTTTATGGCATTATCAGACTAATCATTATGTATACAAACATTAAAATACTATAATAAAAAGTATTGAGAAAAATAATAATTAAAGAATACATTGTTGACATGATCAAAAAAAAAAAAAAGACCTGTTAATTATAAAATAATGATCAGGATGAATTTAGAGACTAAGATTTAAAATTAAAAAATGTCAAACTGTAATTATTGTATTATAGTCTATTGTAAAATTGCAAATAAGTGTTTAATATATTGCTTTTTATGGTAGTTACATCTTAGTCCAGCTGAAATTTTAGTCTTCATTAAAGTCATTATGATTATCTATGACTGCTAAATATTTGATAGTATTTAATTAAGTAAATTTAACTTTCAATGATAAGTTGTTGAAGATCTTTAGAGTATTTTTATATTTACTGTACATTCTTTACAAGTTTCCTTCAGATATCCACTCAATCTTAAATAACCGTTACACAATGCCACATAATGTGAAAAGGATAAATGAGCTCAAATATATGTATTTCATGCCAAACAGCATTCATCAGTTGGTCCAGATCATCATCTCACACACACATATATATATATAATCAGTAATTAGTTTATATTAAGATAGCAAATCTTCAAACTTAATGGACAGGCTCCACTTTTCTCCACCTCCAACTTTTCAGCCATCCATATTATTGAAAATCTGAAAAGTTGGAGGGAATGAAACCCTGTTCATTAAAGTTAGAAGATTTACTCTCTTAATATAAACCAAACACTGTTTTTATATATATATGTGGGAGATGATGATTTGAATCAACTGATGAGTGAAGGTTAAGCACAAAATACATATATTGGAGATCATTTATCTTTTTCATATCGTTTATTTAAGATGGAGTGGATAGCTGAAGGGAACTTGAAAATCTATTTTCAAATCTCCTTTAATTACATCTAATATTCAATATATTTTAATATACTTATATTTAAATATTATACATTCTTTATTAACTTTTAGCTATCACTGACTTAATTATGCTTTAAAGATAGCCGTCTTTGGCCACAAAAATAAATTGACATTAATACAGAAAGTGGAATTGTTTAGAACTTTGTTAAAAATGATTATTTAAATTTTTAAATTTATTTAATTAATTAAATAAAATGTACTATTAAATATGGACTACAATTTCACTGTTGGTCTAATACATAAATACTCTTTTTATATAAACATTGTGCAGAACACTTTTATTTAATGATAATGCAATGTGTGTGTAATTGTTAACTTTTACTTTTTTAATTAAAGAATTTTAATCTTGAAGCATTTCAAATTTTGTTAGATCATTAAACCTTACTAGTGAATGCATTGAATGTAAACGATATATATATACATACTTTGGTTATTTACTTATTTTATTTCTATGTGTATATAATATTATATTTCCATTTTTTTTTGGGATAGAAGGAAACAACTCATTACAGAAATAGGATAATATATATATGTAAACACAGCCCTGTTTGGTTTGGCTTAGTTGATAGAGCATTTGACTTGGGATAGGGAGGTCCCAGGATCAATTCTGATGCTCAACGTTTTTACAAACTTCTGAGCAAATGTCTTTTTTTACACACAACATAAATGTTGAAAAATTGTTACTTTTATGTACACACAATATTTCTATACAAACTGAGAAATCATTTATTGCATGGAATGTACCACAATTCCAATTATCATGGGGAAAAAAAAAAGCTTTTATTTACAGCAATCAATATGTCCATCATTATTTAAAGCACAAGATATAGATTTTTGTAGTTGATTAATTCATGGTTAATACATTGATATAAATATTCAGTAGTCCTAAGTTTTTATTGCATATCTTTCATAGTCATAAAATTCTGTCTCTTTATTAGGTTTGGATTATCTGTACTTAATTTTTGTAAAATCTGAAATCGAAATGAGATGAAAATATAATGGATGCTTCTTTTTTACACTCCTCTTTTTAAGATTTCTTATACAATTATTTCAGAGATAGAAGTTGTTATATCATCATTATATGGTTTATTGTACATCATTTTATTTTTAAGTTTTGCAATAACCCTATTTATTGATTCGCAATCTGGATGTGGTCTATTATATTAAATTTTATAGATTTTTTTTAAATATTTTATGCTCATTTAAATTTTCTATTCAAAGGCAAGTGAAATTAACAAGTAATATGAATACTTAAGTGAGCAACCTAATATTTAATCATTAGTGTCAGTTTAATATTATTATTCACCACTCTACTATAATTTATTATAATATATTAATACATCTTAATGAGCGCCTTATGCTTTTAAAGTTACTCATTATCTGTAAAAAGATAAAAGAATGCATTACTGTATTATGTTAGATTCTATGTATTTAATAATTTGAATACTTTACAGATAAAAAAAATAATTGTTTACTGTTCTTTAATGGGTAAATCCCATGTATATGATTTAAAACTATATTGATTAAAATTACCATATGCCTGGAAGAAATGTTGGTTTCTCTATTTCTTCATTGCATTATTTGAATTTGGTTAAAAACTTAAGTATGGCAATCGAATAAAATACTTTTAATAAGAAAAAAATTAATACATTATTAACATTTATATGTGATCACAAATAAACTTTTTTTTAGAGATTTTTAAAATTATAACAATCTGTTCATTGTCTAAATTGTATTCTTTTCCCATTCTCAAAGATAATATTTTTCCTTCCAGTAAATTTTTCTAAAGAATAATGAGTTTTAAAAAACTTCTATAGCCTCTTAATAATTTCTGAATGTTGTCCAGAATTTGTGCTTTATTAAAAGTGATATAATGTTTTGATAATGGCTTGGGAGTCATTCCTTTCTAACAACAAAAAATGATTCTTTTGTGATGTTAATTCTATGATTGGAACATGACAGACTTGGCATGGAATTTCATAAATATATAGACATTCTAAAGAAATTTTATACTTGGAATATGGGAATTCTTTTCATTTGCTTGCCAGCAATATGAGTAGTTTAGATATTTTTTGTTTTGAAAACATTACCAATTTGTCATTAATCTTTTATATAAGGCAAAACTGTATTATTTCTGAATTATCAAAAAACTTTTTTTTTTGTTTGTGTTTTAATTATATGAAAAGACCTTATTAATAATATTATGACCAAACAGTTGACAAGCAGCACTTCTGTTATCAGACTTTTTTTTCTTCTAATAATTTTTTTAGTTACACAAAAGAATTCATTTATATAGTGATGAGAACTGTTAATGTCTTCCTATGTGTATTTGTATTTGTGAGTCAAAAAGCTATCTATACCAGTTAGTAATATGGATTTAGTTTTATCTTTTAAGGAATATACATTACTAGATTCTTTTAATTTTTTTTTGTATTTTTCTTTTAATATATTCTCTACTTTATTAATATGTATATATATCACATTCATTTTATTAATGCATGTATGAATTCTTAGAAATCACCATATTATATAAACAGACTAATATACTAGTATGTCTTATATGTGGTCATATTTCTGTTTCATGGATTCGTTTGTATAATCATCACAAAATATATTTTTAGCGTAATTGTTTTTCCTATCACTCTTTATCTTGGAGTTAGAATGACTATACTCATTTGTGAGAAGTACTGCTAATAGTGTTGATGTATATTTCAATTTTCTTTAGGGGATAATAAGTAAGCACAAAGTTGATGAAAAAATTATAATTTTCAAATTTATTATTTACTTTCCTTAAGAACAAATATGTGGTTTAGAAATTTTGAAGATATTCATCAGAATAAGAGTGATATATGTTAATATAAGTACTAAGATAAGTATGAAATAAAATAGGTAAATGATTGCATAAAATAAAATGGGCAAATGAATACTAGATATTGAATGAAAAAGAAAATGAATTAAATTAAAAAGATGTCAAATATAAAAATTCTATATTAATCAAATATAGAACTGAAGAATTGTTTAAGCTATTAATTTACTTTTATTACCAAAATCTCTAAGGTTATTGAATTTTCTTCTATAACATGACTTATATTGTTTTATTATTTATTAATTTGTTTTTGAAATGTAATGGGTCCTATTATAAATGAAAGCATTATAAAAGAGAATAGAATAAAAGATAAACATAAATTATCTATTAATTCTATTTTTTAAATATTTTATCCAATTTAATTATCATTACTATATTATTGAGTATGACCTAGTTTTTGAAATGGTTTGTATTTTGATTTAATACTATCTCAGTAATTGTTATGTTTTGTTTAAACAATAATTTATTAAAAGTAATCTTTTGCTACATTATCTTTTATTAACTTCAAATAATTTAAACATTGAGTTATCTTATATATACGTAGAACATTAACTGATACACTCCCAGAAGTTTAGATATAGAGAATTTGAATGAATAATGCCCTTGTGAGCCCTTGCTGTCTTCTTTAACATTATTTTTCATACTATTATAATGTGTTATATTAGTAAAGGTTTAAAAAAAAAAACTTGTGCTAAAATTTTTCATGGCTTATTTTTATTGTGCAGGTACAGTCATCATATTTTATATGTTATTATAGTAATATAAAATTAATTATTGAAATAGTTTTAAAGGTTGCAATATTTATATTAATTAAGATGTATCAATATTTGCTTAAGTCTAATGCTGGATGAGCACCATAGCTGTCTATATGAAGCTGGTGCATGTTTTTTTTTTTTAGGCCGACTAATACTTGAAGTAAAATTAATATATATATATAATTTAAAAATAATTTCTGTGCTTTTTTGTATAGGGGAGTATATACTACTGTTAAAAATTGTAGATTTTTTCTGCACAAATGAATTTATAATTATTCAATGTGGTTACATTTGAAATGCCAAAAATGTTTCAGTTAATAAAAATTAATGTGACTACTTTTTTTATTTTTTTATATCTTTTTGTCATTTTTTTAATCACAAATTGATGTTATTAGTAATGAATATTGATAAAAATATAATGTAATATATTCTGGATTTCTTGTTATGCAGTAATATAGTGTACCACTAATGGATATATATGTTACAAACCCACATATATAGTGTTATATGTTTCATAATTTTTTTTTTAAAAAGTGCTTACTTTTAAGATTTTAAAATATAATAAAACTATTTGATAAAATGAGGGCTGTGGGAGAAATCTAAAAAAGAATTCGAGAAAAGATTTAAATTTTTTTTCTCTCTCTCTCTTTTAAAGAAAACTCCTTTTTAAAGAATAAATAAGTAAATATAGAAAGTTAAAATGAAATTTTATTTGTAAAAGAAAACTTTTGAAATGTAATTAGTAAAAGATTACTGGTTGAATTATTTTTTTTAAAAAAAACTCATGTATACTATCTTATCAAGAAAGTTAGATTAATCTTGAAATGAGATTAGAAAACTGAAAAATGCAAATTTAATTTAAAAAAAAAAAAAGATTTAATATATGATAAATTAAAACAATGAGAGAAAAATGTATATAAAGTCATGACTCTCTATTGTTCTTTAGTCGGGTTTGTGTTATTGCTATTATTACAAACAGAATTCAAAATGCAGAGTCAGAGTTTGGAGAACTTTAAGTACAGTAGCAGATGAATTATTACTCATGTGGACCACTTTAGTGCAGACACTGCCGAAATAGCAACATGCATTACTGAAACTCCAGTCCTCTGTTAAATCAACTGTGCTTGCTTGAACCAAGGCCTGAAACAAATTTCTAGATAGTGAATTGATGCTGCTGCGTATCTTTCTTTCTCCTATTGTCAACATAAAGAATGGAAATAAGCTCTGGAAAAACATTGATGGAGATCAAAAAGCCAACCGGTTGGAAACTGACAATCCTGAAAACCTAGATAAAGATACTTTTCAATATGTTTTGATCACATTCTATACTTATTATTTTAAATGAACTTTAATTAATGAACTATAGCCTAAAGTCATTTATATTTTCTTAGGTCAAATTTATTATTGTTGTGTATTAAATATCTGGGTGCATAAATAAATAATAAATATTATCGTTTGCTCTAATTGTTATTTTCTCTATTTTCTCTTTTTCTCTTTCCACTGCATCACCAGTAAATTAGTGTAGAGTTATTTTATGAGTAAAGTAAATATGCTGGATCCTGATTTAAGGGTGTGAGCTAGTCATGGGATATTTCAAGCCCTGGATTGTGTGCCAGTCATCTGAAATATGCTGATTATGTAACATGATTAGCTCGTGCCTGAGTTTGATCCTCAAAACAAATAAAATGCTTTGGATTTTAGGGGTTTGAATCTAGCAATTGAGATGGGCCATGATCTGGAAATGTGATCATGTTATGCTTTGCATAGCTCGATCTGACCATGAGTATCATTGGTGGCTCTGCTATCGACGGTATTCTCCCCTCTGCTTGAAGGGCCAGTTCGTTCACATAATATTAAAAATATAAATTAAAAATTTAAACCCATTTAAATAATATTGCTATTAGCAGACCAGTTCAATAGATAGTAATTCTCATATGTTTTATTTTTATATTTTTATATAACATACAACTACCACTGAAATATAAAATATTTTGACCAAAATTAATTAATCTACATATCATTGTTCCAATCTTGGATTAATTTATTTTATGAATGGTAGATTAATTATGAAAACTTTTATTAATAGTGCCAAATATTTTTTTATTAATTGTTTTTCATCATGTCATTGGAAAATCTTAGATGAGATCTATCTACTATCTGAAACAAATCAATCTTCACACATCTGCTGTTTTAACAAATTGACATTCACTCACCTGTAAGTCACTTGTAAGCAAAGATTTAAAAGAACAAGTGAATTCACTTATTCTTCAAGATTATCTATATATATATATATAAATCAATCTTTTGCTTTCCATGCATATTCAGGGCTTGAGTCTACTATATGCCTGATTTTTTAAACAATTCAAATATTATAATTTGAACACCATTTAAAAAAATTAGGCATATAATAGACTCAAGCCATGAAAATGCACAGTAAGCAAAAGATTGGCTTATATCTATAGATAAGCTTGAAGAATAGGTGATTTATTTGTTCTTTTAAATCTTTTATAACGGATGGGTGCACATCAATTTGTTAAAACCACATATGTGGAGATTAATTTGCTCCTGAAGATATTATAATAAATACTGTGCTGTATAAAAATAAAAATATCTGAAACAAAGCAAAAAAAATAAATAAAATAGTTGAAAGATATGTAACATTTTATAATTAGTTAGGAATTTTTTGTAAACAATGTAATAATAAATAAATATCCAGCAATATGTTTAAGCTAAAACAACAGTTTTGAATAATCTGATTTTTCTTTATTGTCTTAATGTTGAAGTTTGATATGAGCAATTCTAAAAACTTGTTTGATTCAGAAAATCAAATACTTTGGATAACCATACATGAGAATTTTATTTAATATAATTATAATTCTGTTTGGTTTAGCATAATGATAGAATGTCTTACTTTTGAGGAGAAGGTCTTCAGATTGATCCTAGTTCTGGCTTTTCCGGTGCTTGAATTTGTTATGAACTTCCAAACAATAATGTCATTTGATTATTTATTTGTGTTAGAATATAATAATATTATATTTCTATTTTGAGATTAAAAAGTAATTAAAAAATATCACATGATCACCATCTCTTATACTACACATAATTGTTATTAAACAAGGCAAAACTCTCTCCATACAGTAGTACCACCCTGTGCCAACCAGAGTAATCAATGGATGCCAGAAGGATGAGTAGGCACTAGATAGGGATTTTATGCACAAGTTTTCTGGCATCCATTGATTACTCTGGTTGGCACACGGTGGCATGACTGTATGGAGAGAGTTTTGCCTTGTTTAATTAAAAAATAATCTAAATATTTTAAAGAAACAGTATATATTTGAACTTTAGAGCTCAGAAAGGATTCTAGTAATTAGAATCTTAAATAAAGGTAATTTAATAGTTCAAGCATGTTAAAGTCAGATTTTTATGAAGTCTTATTGGGCAATTTCTTTTTACAAATTGTATGATTTATGAATGTAAAACATTATAATTTTCAAAAATATGAATAAAATTTCCTAAAACCTTAATCAATTGACTGTATGTCATATTATTTTAGATGAAAGAACATTTCATATATTGTACTCAGGGTCAGCTCTACTGACTGTGCAAATTATGCATGTGTATGGGTGCCAATTTTTTTTGTGTGTGTGCGTGTAGGGTGTGGCCTAATTATTCTAAACAAAAATATTTTATTCCTTTTCTGATGAAACCAAAGTTCAGAATATTGTTAATTAGATTTTTATATAAGTTCATTGTATTGTATATTTTTAAAAACATTATTTAAAATAATGTAGTATTATGTTGTGTTTAATGTAGCATGGTTAGCATTAATATCACACGACTATAGCATGATATCTATCTTGCATTCATTGTCATTTCTATTCTAATCATAAAATAACCTTGACCAGAGATTATCATACATGAATTTTAACCAAAATTGTTGAATGAAAGTACAGTAATATTTTCAATAAATATGGAACTACAAGGTTGGTTTCTGTATAAAATTTCAGAATGATTGAATTTATTTGAAATTTATTATTATCAATAGCAGTTACTAGCAATGAGAATATTAAAACTTATTTACATTCTATAATATTTGAGAATTTTAAAAGTCTTGACATGATTCCTTTTGAAGTTGGAATCAGTCCAAAATTATATTACATTAGTTTATTTGCGATTTTGCAAGTGTGAAAACAAGAAAAATTTTGTTTTAAACCAGAAGTGGGAAACCTTTATTTTTAATTTTTATCAAGGACCATAATCTCATTTGTGGATCACACAAATTATCAACTTAAAAATTAGCCTTCTATATTTGCTCAAAAATTTATCTCTTATCATTTATAATTTTTTTTATGAATTAAAAATAAAGTAACATCATTATTAAAACAGGCAAAATTCTCCACACAGTAGTGCCACTCAGTGCAAGTTAGAGTAATCAATGGATGCAAGATTTGTGCATAAAATCCCTATCTTGCGCCTATTCATCCAATATTTTCAGACTAGTTTCTAGCTTGTGGCTTTCATCAGTGAGGAGCCTTGGATCTGAGAGCGTTGTACCTAGATCTTAGGATCTAATGCATCCTTCCAGGAACCACCTTTTATCTCTACTTAACTACAAAACTATGAGTCTAAAATTGAAATTACAATAATATTTCAAAGTTCATTAGCTTATATAGTCATATAGGTCTGAACTCAGTTCAGTACACTATTCTATTAGGCAGCATTGGCATTAGACCACTAAACTTCACATGATCAGACTTACATGACTATAAGCTAATGAGCCTGGATTGAAAATATTGTGTTTTCAATTTTAGAATCATAGTTTTGTAGTTAAGTAAAGATAAAATGTGGCTCCTGGAAGGTTGCATTAGATCTTCTCACTGATGAAACTTACAAGCTAGAAACTAGTCTGGAGATATTGGATGAGTATGCAGTAGACAAGGATTTTATGCACAAACCTTATTGCACCCATTGATTACTCTGGCTTGCACTGAGTAGCAGTACTATATAGAGAGTTTTGCCTGTTTTAGCAAGCATAAGAAATAGTGATCATGTGATGTTTAATGGTTTAATACCAATCTTGCCTAATAGGATAGTGGTGGCTATGGTTATTAAAGAACTAAAGATACCAAAATGTGTGAGTACCGAATTGATTTCAGACCTATATGACTACATAAGCTAATGAGCTTGAATTGAAAATATTCTGTTTACAATTTTAGACTCATAGTTCTGTAGTTAAGTAGAGATAAAAAGTGGCTGCTGGAGGGTTGCATTAGATTCTAAGATCTAGGTGCAGTGCTCTCAGATCCAAAGCTTCTCACTGATAGTCTGAGTATGTTGGATAACTAGGCACTAGATAGGGATTTTATGCACAAACCTTCTTGCATCCATTGATTACTGTGACTTGCACTGAGTGACACTACTGTATGGAGAGTTTAGCAAGTATAAGAAATGGTGATCATGTGATGTTTAGTAGTTTTCCATCATTATTATTAATGATTTACTTTATTTAATGATAATTTTTCTGATTTATCTTGAACCTATCTTTGAACATATATTTTCTTTTTATGTTCTGGCCAGATTAAATCTATAGTAACTAGTAAAGCAAACTTTTATAAACTCCCCTTCAAAAAATTGTTTTGAATTTTTTTTAAAATAAATTGCTCTCACAGAATTTTCTGACTTTTTTGTACTTTTTATAAAACATATCAATTTCTTGATGAAGTTTTTTTTCCAATTTTCTATTTTAATATTTTTTTTTTTCACAATAATTTTATTGTGTAATCAGAATATTCTGATAAATAGTATGATATTTATTAATTGAAATGCTTTCGAGACATATTAGACACTTCAATTTATTATTCCTTTCTATTAAAAACGTTTATTATTTTTTTTCTAAAATGCATGGTTTTCTGTGTCATTTTTTTATTTTCTTGCTCCATGTACCCTTCATAATATATATAAAATAAAATGAATAATATGAAATAAAATTAAGAATCTTATTTTTGCTAGTTATACATTTGTCTATGAAAATCACTACAAGACAAACAATGGTTTCAGCATCAGAAATTAAATCTTTAAATTCATAGTCAGATAGACCACACAATATAGATAATTTGTTAGAATATTGCACCTGTGATAGAATGAAATAGAATTGTTATAGAGATTGGAGAGAGAATAAGATATAATTGAAAAAATAAATATTTTATTTTGCTTAATTCTTAATTCAATATTTGCAAATCTATTTATTTGCTCTGCACTACATGAGTGTTTAAATAGAAGTTTTGTTCAGGCCCATTTGTCTGGGGGCTGGAAGTTTTCCATATCTGTTTTAAACAATATCGTTGTTTTTTGACAGTGAAAATGTGAATTAGAAAATGTTCAGACGTCACATATTTTAACATTTTAAAAAAAAGTATATTATCATAGTTACTTACATATTTGTGATTCGGAAAATCTTCATTCTATATATAAGTTTATAGTAATGCTTTAAATTCTTTCTTTTATACTTTTCTCTATACACTCATGTTTTGTGTTTTGTTGACAATATATTCTTAACTAGACTGAATATACTTTATACTTTTAATAGTCCACTCCAATTTTTTCTTGTCTAACAGTTTATTTTTAATAAGAATTAATGTATGCTTTAGTTTTCATTTTTATAACCATATGGCAAATGCAGTCAGAAAATAAGAATATTTTTTCTTCAAGTCAATCACTACACATTGTAATAGACATTTTTTATGATTTGTTTGTCAAGACAAAAGGTACATTTTTATTGATTTTGAAAGTTAAAAAAATAATTTGATATTGTTTCATTCATTTCAATGATGTTTTTATTAACAGATTAAAAAAATATATTTAGTTTTTATAATTATTATTATTTTTTATGAATTCACCATATGGTGAAAACAAAGAAAAAAATTAATAGAATATTCCCAGAAGGCTTAGATATAAATATTTTTATTATTATATAATTTTTCAATATATTATTAAAATAAAAAAAAAAGGTTAAAATATTCAATATTTTTATTAATTTTATAAATATTTACTATAGTACTTAATGTAGTACTTGTGATGGAAAATAATTAAATTTTACTCCAAACATAATTAAGGTCACATAATAAAATTAAAAGTATGTTTTTAACTCAACTTCCATTACATTTATTAGACCTGTTTTTTGGTTTTTTTTTGTCTGTAAAAAAAATGTATATATATAGTCCATGTGATTAGTTTTTATTAATATTTGAACTTTCATTAGCTAATGCTACTATTTACAATTTATGATCAGATATGTTAGTTTAATGTCATGGCTTTTAAAATATCATTAAGACTTTCTTAAGAAGAAGAGCTGGCAAGTTAGGTTGCAAAATTCCTAAGGCCAATCCTGACTATACTAAGGAACATTATCATTCCAAGAATATGCCTATAATATAATATGACAATAAATACGTATATATATTAAAGAATCAACATTTTATTTTTGTATACAGAAAATGTATATGTTAAATTCATACTTATTAAAGTTAAAACATAATTTCTTTAAGTAAAAACAATTGCCAAACATTATAAAATCATTTTATACACTTTTTCATACAATAACTGAAATACAGGCTTATTATATACCTGTATCAATATATGTAATATATAGGGTATATAAGCACAGACTTTCACACAACCCACCACTCATCACTCTATCTCATAACACTGATACAATGAATATAGTATAATGCAATCTATTCTGTATATATCTTTGAATGAATAATTAGGAATGAAAGCAAAAAATAGCAGCGGTAATACTTCATCAGAACTGCACTAAGACTAGATATTGTTAATTGGAAGTGAGGTAGTGATAGTGCTTTGTATTATAAATGATTTATTTCATTGATATTTAAATAATTAACACCCTATTATATTATTTATTATGTAATTCTTAACACAAGTATCTAATGATATTCAAGTATGATAAGACAATTATGGCAAAAACCTTTCAAAATTGAAGTTGGTAAACAATATTGAAGCCAAATTGATCTGCTTCTGTGCTGACTAGAAATACAATTAGTATATTTCCTTTGCCTTGAGGCAAACTTACTTGATTTAGCATATATATTGTTAAGTCTTAACTTCATTGCTATTAATAGCAGTTGCCATAGTGTTTGTTTTTTTTTTTAACATTTTTTAAGTAATTTACTAGATAAAGTTCATTAAAGTGGACTTATTTTCTATAAATTTTGTTGAGGGATTCATTTATGCAAGTGTAAAGATTAGTGATAAGTTAATTCAGATTTAAGTTTGTGCAGCTATTATATCTTAGTAAGTATTTAAATTATATTTTATGTACTTTCTTGTACTATTTTGTATTTACTTAATGACTAAATTTCTAATTCAAAATTTAAAAAATTATCTTTTAACATAATTAGAAAATCCCTGTTTTTTAAAAAAAAATAATTAAAGTAAATTTTTTCTTTAACATTTTAACATGTGATAAATTTTTTAAAATTACACTCAAATGGAGAGTAAAATCAGAGTCAGTTACGTTTTTGTTCTAATTTTAAATGTGTTTGTGTTAAATTCTCTGCAGATTAGCAATGAGAGCAATATGATACTATTATAAAGTAAATATCATTGAGCTAATTTACCATTACTTTATGTCCTATAAAAGTGTTTTATTAGATCTTTTAAATAAAAAATAATAAGCAATATAGCATAAAACTGATATGAAAGTAGAAATTTATGCATATATTGAGATCATTCTATCCATTTAAAAAAAAACCCCAATAAAACATATTTATCTAATTTTTTAAAATTAACTGTGCTTATTAATCACCAATTTATATAATATATCAAAGAAAAAGATTATTTTAATGAGTAGATGATTTACTTTGTATACTTTTTAAATATTGTAGTATTAGTATGATCTTTTGTTTTTATTTGTGTGGGAGTATATATTTAAAGAAAAGAGTGGAAAAAAGGGTAAAAGAGAATAATGATAAACAGTATTTAAAAATAGATTTTAAAATTGATATATTTTTTTCTATAAATGATTAATGGTAATACTTATACACTGAATATATGGGAATATTAGATGTTACAATGTGCATTAGTATGTATAACACACACAAGTATATATACTGTATTGATAAATACAAGTGGTCAAACAAACGGCTTCTTACTCAATACTAGATGGCTCTAGAGTTGGGACTATATCTGTTTTTATTACAATTAAAATATTGTTTTGATATAAAGTATTAACACTTCTTTTTCTAGTTTTTATATAAAGTATCAGAGCGTCGGCCAGGAAGCAAACCCCGGGACAACTGCTTGTAAGACAGCTGTGCTAACCACTCGGCTATCAACGCTTGACTTCCTTTTCTAGTTTTTTAAGTCTAAAATATATATGTATATTATTTTTAAGGAAGACCATACTATAAAATGGTCAAACATAGAAGGAGAGAGAAATTAAAAAAAAAAATCATAATCAGTAAAAAAACAAGTGAATAAAATATGGCGCCAGGGGTGGACTGGAGTGTGGGTGCGGCTTTTTTTAAACATTTTATATGCATTTTTTTACCTTTTAAAGTCTTCAGATTTTCTAAAACAGTTTCTTTTTAAATATTTAAATTAATTACTATTTTTAACCGCTATTTCACTAAGATTTGTTCTTGTCAGAGTTGAATAATTTTATTAAATAATTTTGGTAAATACGGCATAACTCTAGGGCAAGTAATTTAACAGCAATGCATTCTCATTTCTAAATTTATAAAGTCAAAGTAATGATTTCTTTACCAGCAAATATGAAAATAATTATGAAAATTTTAAAATAATAATAAAACAAACCTAGTACAGATAATTAATATTTATCTTGAGCATTTACCCTTTTATTCACCCTTGACATCCATCTCATTCATTTGCCTAGAATAAGAATCTAATTTCAAAGTCTTTTTGCTACAACAAATTGTATGAACAGATTTCTGCTTAAGGACATGGACTTAATGTAAATGTTTGATTTGTGTTATTAAAATGAAACTTTCATTAGCTTTTGTCCAACTAATGCATAGATATATATTATCAAGCCATCATTAAATAAGACTTGAGGTGATCTTTAGTTATTATTATATAGTTTATAATTTCATATAAATTCATTGATATCTGTGGATGTGTTTATATATTTATATGTATGTATATTTGATTCTGTGGATATACATATATGTTTATATATATATCATTTATATGTTCATATATATTAAACTCTTCTATGCTCTACTCATATACATAATTATTTATTTATTTTCTTTACACTTTCGACTGTCCTGCAGTCTTCATCATTTATACTGAAAATAAATTTCCTTAAATTAAATATTTTGGTAACTTTTTTAATAGAAAAGTGACCTTGGTTGTTAAGATGCAATACAGACATCAATACTGTGTTTGCTTTTAACAAGTTAAAAAATACAATATTTCATCATAGTGATATAACTATTGTAACTAAATTAGTTGTAGATACATTCATAATTTTACCCAATTTATTTTATGGAACTGAAGCATAAATCTTCTATTGATAATAAAAAGTTTGGGAAGAATGTTCTGCAAAATAAAACCAGTAAAAATGATTTTAAGTTTACAGGATATAATATTATTAGTGCTAATATTAAAAAGTTACAACTTTCAGTGATTGAAAAGTAGTCTTTCTAAATATATTTTATGTCATAAATTTGACCTTGATTTTTGTAGGAGAGGCAAGCCTTTTTCTGTTAAAATTAGTTCAAAAATGTTCTAAAGTGAGGCAATATTTGTGTGAAAGTTTGTGACAATGGTACTATGAGTAAATTATATATTGCACCATTTCCTTCATTTAATATTAATTGTTAAATGTGAATAGAAAAATTCCAAACTTTATTTAAACTTTTCAAATACGTTATAGCACACATACTAATATTTAACACAACATTTCAAGTAACATTACAGGCTGTCCTCTACTTTCTTACCTAATTGGTTTTTTAAATGTGTATGAAAGTAGAGCAATGAAAAAAAACATCAAGAAGGGTTTTTAAAATACATGTGTATATGTATATTTCTTCTAAATATTATGTTTCTATTTTTTAAAAAAAAGTTTAAAGAATTATTAATATATTATACATTTTCATACTTATATTTTTTTTATGTAAATTTTTATTTTGAGAAAAAAATTAGGTTAAATACGATATATAGACACGTGTGAACCAATCATATGTGTATAAAATCTAGACAATATTAAAAAAGTTTAAAAGCATAATGAAGATTTTTGTTCTTGATTTTCACAATTGAACATATTGTCAATCGACTTAAATTATCCGAATATTTGATTGAAGGAAAAATTGCCTCTTGATCGTTTGGAGATTATGAGACCTTGATTTCTTTTTTTCCATATCAACATTGTGTTTTTCCATTTTTCACTGTTGTTTATGAATTAATAAAGACAATTTTTTTTACCAAATCAGAAATATATATAAAGTAATAGCACATGTTATAACAAACTGACAAGCAACACACATCTTAATTTAAAACATTCCCTGCTCAAGACTGAACTGAGATGCTGAAAATGGATGTGATTAATGTCAAAGAGGTGAGGGGAAAATCATTACATGAAAGTACAGATGTTTTGTCATATATATTGATAAAAATCAAAAGTACAAAATGTGTACAAAATAGTGAATTGTTCAAAAGTAGAATTGCTTGTATTATCATTTCTTTATGTGTCGCTGGTCTGACCAGTTTTACTACTAACAAAGGGATCAAATTTAAGAGCTTTAGATTGATGAATATTGAATTTAAGGAAGTTTTTCAAAAAGTAAAGTTTTTTGGAAAAGTTAAAGATTAACAGGAAAAATGTCAAGCATATAGATTAAAGATTTATCATGGCAGATATGTAGATTGATTTATTTGTCATTGATTCTTTTGTATAGTCATCAACAAAATTTATTTCACTTTTTTATTTATTGTCTTTCAACATCATTCAACTTCTTCTGGAGTTAAAATTACCATACTTGTTTATAAATGGCTGCGATATAATTATGATCAATAAATTACTTTGGTTGAAACTAGATTGTAAATAATTTCAAATACATTTGTGATACCTTGCACTCACAAACTAATGTAAGTCAATTTTTAGTGAAAATCACATAGAACTTTCTGAATGATTGCCATGCATATATATGTAGAAAACAAATCTCAGTTATCACTTTGTTTCATTATTTCAGCAGTGCTGTGAAACAAACAAAGTCTGAGTAACAGCTCTGCTAAAGTAATAGAATATTAGGTAATAACTTATGTTTTCTATATTTGAATTTCAGTTAATGATAAGCAACTAATTCTCTTATACATATTATGATAGAGTTTTAAAAATTAAATACTTAGTCTTTATCATCATTTACAATCAAAAGTGCCTGAGATTTTCCAAGAATTGATATGAAATCTGATCTTTCACAACTTTTTTTTTTTTAGACTGATTAACTTTCAAGTTATAAAACTCTTTCCTTACTTTGCAAACCTGTGAAAATTCTGTGAATAAAATTGATAAATTGCAATATATTTTTTAAAAAATATATCTATAGGTTGTTTTCAGATTAATTTTGGGAAATCTGCTACATATTTTATTCATATAGATCTTTATTTTCAAGAAAATATCTCACTATTTCACAAATTGAGTTATGCCCACACACACTTATATCTGAAGCTATTTGGGGATGGTGGCCTTTCAATGAAGTTGAAAATGGATCTTTTTTTTCTTCATAACTAGAATATTTTATATATGTTAATTTTTTATTTCATAGAATCATTAATTTTATTGTATGCAATAGTAGAGAGTGAAAGATTCAAGATCAATTTTTAACCATATAAAGTAACACAATCTAACAGTTGAATAGAACTGTTACAGTCAAACTGTCACTTGGGGTGTTTGAAGATGATGCTCTAATATTTATTAAAAAATAATTTATAATAATAATTTTTTGTTTATTCCACTATCTGATTTGATTTGAATTAATTCTCTTAGAAATACAAAAATATTGCTAACAATTATATAATTTATCTACAATAAATACATGTATATAAAACTTTATCCCTAGAAATAAAATATTTAGTAAAGCAAAATGCTGTCTGATAATTAATAAATGTTTTTGATTTGAGGGGATTTGAACCCAGATTTTCAAGCTGGTTTTAGTCATCCAGTCTTTCGTATACAACTACATATATGTGAAAAAGATAAATGATCTCCAATATACACATTTTATGCTGAAACAGCACTCATCAGTTGGTCCGGATCCTTACCTCTCACAAATATATATATCACCAGTACTCTGTTTATATTAAGATAACAACTCTTTAAACTTCAATGGACAGGCTTCAATCTTATCTACATGGCTTCAATCTTATCTACATTCCAACTCTTCAGCCATTCATATCATTGAGAACCCGATGATGGCCTGTTCAAATTCCTTGTTTTGCCAATTTTGTTATCATATCCATGTTGACCGTAAGTCAATATGATCTCTTATATATAGGATCTTAAGACTATTCTAAATACACAGAAGAGTGATGGGCAGCATACAGGCTGAATTTGTAATATTTAAATACAAGTATAGTATATGTACTTAAGATAGATGTAATTTGAGGGGATTTGAAACCAGACTTTCAAGCTCCCTAATCATCCATTTTATCTTATACAATCAATACACTTGTCCACATACATATGAAAAAGATACCTCAAATTACATCTATCTTAAGTATATATACTATACTTGTATTTAAATACTACAAATTCAGCCCGTACGTGGGCAATCTCTCTTCACTGTATTTAAACTGTTCTTAAAGTCCTATATATGTGGGGTCATATTGACTCATGATCAGCATGGGTATGACAACAAAATGAGCAAAACAAGGGATTTGAACATGCCATCAGCAGATTTTCAATGTGGATGGTTGAAGAGTTGGAGAGTGGGGAAGATTGAAGGTTGTCCTTTAAAGTTTGCTATCTTAATATTAACTGATCACTGATTATATATGTATTATAGGTGATGATGATCCGGACCAACTGATGAGTGCTGATTCAGCATGAAATATGTATATTGGAGATCATTTAATTTTTTCACATCATGTGTATCAGTTGTACAAGATAGAATGAATGATTGAAGGGAGCTTGAAAGTCTAGGTTCAAATCACCTCAAATTACAACTATCTTAAGTATATATATTATACTTGTATTTAAATGTTATAAATGTTTTTTAAATAAATGAATATTGCATTTTAAAAAATTTAAAGAAATTTATATATATGACAGTTTCATTTAATAAATGGACATTTGCGATATTTCTGCCTCTTTTTTTTTTTTTACTTTATTATCTTCAAACACTTAGTTTAATAGTCTAATCATTATGTGATTTTCATACCATAGATTATACCTGCACTAATCCTAACAGTGGGATTATGGGTCCATACAACATTTTGTTTTTAATTATATTCACAGCAGTTGTGACTAATACTGTCTTATTTGTTTTCCAACTTTTTATTTATTTATTTTTCTGGAATTATGTGTACAATTGTCTATTTATTAGCAACTTTTCTGAATAAGTATGGTCATTATAATATATATAAAAGGTTATAATTAGAAGGGATTTGAAATCATACTTTTAAGCTTTCTACAGCTATCCACTTCATCATGTACAACTGATACACATGATTACATATATTTGAAAAAGATAAACAATCTCCAATATATATATTTTGTGCTAAATCAGCACTCGTAACTTAACCCAGATCACCCCCCCCTCCATGTAGTCAGTGCTCAGTTTATATTAAGATAGCAAATCTTCAGAATTTAATGGACAGGCTTCAATCTTCTCTACCATCCAATTCTTCAGCTATCTATGAGTGCTGGTTCAGCATGAAATACATATATTGTAATAATAATTAGAGATCACTTCACTACACATGCGCTTTATGGATTTAAACACTTAATGAATACTCTCCTTTCCAAACACTGAATACTTTCCTTTCCAAACACAAGATAAAGTCTTTTGAAAAGATAGAATGAATCCATTCTATCTTTTTAAACTAAACATATATATGTATAGGCAAATCTTAAGCATTTGGAAATGAGAGTGTGAAGATATTAAATAATCACTTTTAATTTCTTTTCGCACTCTCATTTCCAAATGTTTAAGATTTGCCTATATGTACATATACTTAGGTGAAAAGGATAGACTTTATCTGGTGTTTGGAAAGAAGAGTAGTCATTAAGTGTTTAAATCTGTAAAATGCATGTGTAGTGAATGATCTAATAACTCATTATATATGTTTAATACATATATTGGAGATCACTTATCTTTTTCACACATATGTGTTCATGTGTATTGGTTGTATAAAATGGAATGGATAGATGCAGAGAGATTGAAAGCTTGAGTTCAAATCCCTTCTAATTATATTAAGTTCAGTAGAGACTATATACTTGTATTTAAAGATGATTATTTGTTTACATGTACATGTACTATATCTACTGAAGTTAAATTTATTTTACAAATACCCTTTTGAAAATAGATAATACAAAAATGATTAAATGCAAGTGTTTATTAATATATTTTGTAATTTAAAAATTAATTTGTTTATATATATAAACATAAAATTTCAATATGCAGAATTAAATCATTTTTATTTAAATTTGTAATTTATTTCAAAATTTATTATATATCATATCTTTATGGAAAACAATAATTTTGATTTTATAAATCTGAAGATTTTTTTTCCAGGAAAAGTATGTGTAGGAAATATAAATGCAATGAAAAAAGTTTAAATTTATGGAATTCCACTGTTTATCATTATGAATCACTTGTGAGTGAAACTTGCAGTCTTATTATGATTCTATACTGTTACAAAGAAGCAAATAATAAAATTTTTATTTTTTATGTCATAGGAGATATAAATCATTAATATTTTGTTTAATAAAATTAGATCAATTTTGTCAGTTAACAATTTTTTATTGTTAAAATCAATTTGACTAATTAGATTTAAAAATACAGTATATAAGCTAAAGGCTTTCAATAGTATAATTTGAGAATTATTAATTGAAAACTAGAATTAAAAGTTATGATGTATTCCTTTAATAAATTCCTATTACATTATTGATGTATATATTAAGTTCCTTACACGAAAACTACTTAAGATAAAAAGCAATAATTAATATGATCTAATAATAAAGATAATCATCTTTTGGTAACAATTTCATATGCAGTTCATTCTATCATCTCAATACTTATTGCTATGTCAAAAAATTTAATAAGTTTTTTTTTATATCAATAAAATGCATCCAATAGAAATTATCTCCCATTTTTAATATTTTTAATAAAAAGATGCAACAAATTTAAAAATTTATGTAAATATTCATTCAAATCTCATGAAGCTAAATCAGCAGATCAATTAATACAAAATAGAATTCTTTTAAATAGTAATTTTGTATTTATCCTTGCTTTACAATTTTTGTAATAATTTTTATTTACTGGGAAGTAATGATGTGGATTTATCTTGTTTCTAATGATTATTATAAAGAAAATATTTTGAATTCAATATGATAAGGCTACTTTTGTTATCCTGTCACTATCACCATATTATGTATAATTTTCCCAAACATGATCCTGTAACCATTCATGGTCAGCCTACAAAGAGAATTGCCAAACATTAAGTTGTTTCTTAACCCAAACTATTGGTTTGTTAAATATATCAGAATTAACACTGTAATTACTTAATAAATAATTATTGTAATATCACTTTTTTCCTTTCATTTGTATTTTTAATTTTATTTAGCAATATGTATTTTGATGTCTGCCACCGAAAATATTTAATTATTTTCAATTCATGAAATAGTTAATTCTTCTTAGATACAGCTGGATGTGCTTTCAGTGTAGTTCGTCAGATTCATAGCTCAAACGTCTGCAACTGAAAAGGTTTTATTATTTTCAGCTTATGAAATATTTACTTTTTCTTAATTATAGTGAGTGTGCTTTCGGTTTAGTTCACCAGATTCATAGCTCAAATGTCTGCAACTGAAAAGGTTTCATTATTTTCAACTTATGAAATAGTTACTTTTTTTTTTTAGATACAACTAAATATCCTTTGAGCCTTTTCATTCGCAGACATCCAAAAACGTTTTGCTAAATAAAATTATAAAAAATTAATATGAAATTAGTAGCATTAAACTAAATAAGCATATATATGGACAACTGTATGAGCATATATAATAAAATTTAAATTTAATTTACCATTAATTTATTCTTCTTATTTTCACTAACAGTAATCATTGGTGACTTGATAATCTTAATAATTTACATGAACTTACATTATAATATTACTTATGAATAAATATAAAGGCATTAGCTAGGAACATTGAATTTAAATTGTACAGCAAGATAATAATTTATTTACAATCAATTGTAAAATAATAACACAAAGACTGACCAAACTTATCTCATACTATAAGCTTTAGAGGTCGGAGAGCTACAAGACATAAACAAATATTATATACATGTTTTTATTGTTACATGTACATTTTTATTAAAATTTTATACATATGTTAAGAAATAGATGAATACAATAATATTTTTTTAATATATGTAGTTTTGATTGTTAATATAAGTTCAATAATCAATTATAAAGTACTCTGATATATATATCAAGTGTTTCTAAAAACTGCTTTGATTATTATTTCCATAATAATATTGGGCTTATTTAATAAAATAATGAATTGCATAACATCTAAGAAAAATATATAAATTTGTGTTTCATTGAGTAAGATTGACAAAAAATAAAGAGAATAGAAACAGATTTTATTTGTCTTAGTAAATACCTAGCAAAACTCACGAACATGTGTAAAATTAAAGATATTTAATTGGGATGGGAAAAAAAAGTTCAGTCAATATATTCCTGTTATTGTACATTATATGGCCAAAAGTTGCCATTTCTGTATTATAATTAGCTAAATTTTATTATACATTTGTATGTAGTTGCATTTGTAAACTTCCAATAGAGGGGAAAGGGGCAATTTTTAATTTTATTAAAAAAAAAACCATTTGACTGATTAATTATAAATCAATTCGCACTATTGTTATGTAGTAACATAAATCTTACTTGATGACTACAGTAGTCACTTAGATTACTGGTGACTTAAATCTGATAGCTGATGATTTCCCAGACCCCACAGTTCACAGAACTATTATGATTACAAACAGATATATTATACTTTATACAACTATGTCATTTCGTTTCACTTGTTAAACTTGTTTGTAATTTACTTCTTACCACTGCAAGTATCTTTGTAGATGTATGTAAAAAGTTAAGTTTGGCTGCACAATATTTTAAGGACATACCTTTGGGTAGTAAAATATATACTGCTGTATTTAAAAACTGTCAGAATGATATTACTAAAGAAGTTGCAATTTTTAATGTAAAATCTATTTTAAGTTTGGCTTTTGTGATAAAGCTGTTTTTTTAAATAATAGCTCTAACTTGATTCTATTACATATTTGTTCAAAATGACAGTTTAATTTTACATTTTAATGAATTAAATCACTTTTTAAAATAAATGTTTGAAGTTTTGAATAATTTAAACATTTATTATAAATATTTTATAATTAAAGCCTTTTTAATTAACTAACAGACAACTGCAAAACAATTAATACTTATTGTAATTCTAAATTACAATGTATTTTGAGAAAATGTCTATATGGCTTCATATTTTCAAATTTTTCCACTCATTTTTCTTATCTTCTTATTGACAATTATCTTTACTTGCAAATGATTTATATTGTTTTAAATTTTATTTTTCTGTCAATTTAAAGTTTGTAACATGCTGTGGACTTTTCTAAACTTAATTTGAGTTTTAAAAGAATTTTATTTAGGGAGCATATTGGTTTTTTAATACATTAACTTAAAGTACATTGACTAAACAGGAGTCTATAATGTCACTACTGGGTTGATAGTGGATGATTTATGGAGATATTAATCCTGGGTATGGAATAAATCCTGTGGTTTATAGATTGTTGTCATCAGCTATCTGGAAATGTATTGGGCTTTGGAATTTAGAATAGATTCCAGGTTTCTTCAAATAGAAACTTGGAGGAAAGGGTCACGTCTTTATGCTTGATTTTCTTTAAAAGAGAAATTTTATTTTAAAAAAAAATCACTATATTTTCCAACTGTCCTCAATTATATTAATATATGTCAATCTATAGTCTTGAGAATCTGCAATCTTTGCTTGGTTTACTATATTAATTCAAACTTTAGGTAATTGTTTTTATTATTATGCTAAAGTTTTGATTGAGCATTAAGTTTTGAAACTATATTATAGCTATCATTTGTCAAGATTAAATCCAAGTAAGGTTTTTTATAAGCAGTAGCATTAGATAATCCAATGTATTATTGTGGTTTGCAAAAACTCATTATTGTTAGATGATAATTTTAACTTGTCATTGTCATCTTGATTTTATTTTTACTGTACAATCATTATCCAGTATACCGATTTATGCATCTGTCACAGTATTATTTATCATGTTTTGGAAACCCATCTTTCAGCTAAATATTCTGACTGACAGAAAAGTACTAAAATAAAATAATGCTTTTAAAATGAGTCATTATTTGAGGGTGATGGTAGAAGTGAGAGTGGCAATAACAAACGTGAAACTCTTAAAAGCAAAATAGAAATAATGAAATTGCTCTAAGAAATATTAAATATTTGCATTTTCAGAGAGGGCTTAACTACTGAATAAAATAAAAACCTAATAGCTATTTAAAAAATATTTTAATTATAAAAATGCATAAAATTATCAATATTTTATATTTATCTAAAATGAAAAAGAAATGATCAGATTTATATTATTAAAGTTGTATCAAAAATCAGATAAAATATTACAAAAAAAAAAAAAAGACAATGAATTAATTTGAGTACAAATGCTTGCAGAGTTCTGCTAAAATTATTATTTTTTTATTTTAAAAAAAAGTATATATATGTTATGTGTCAGATGTCATTGATATCATCAAAACAATTAAGATGTTGAAATGGAACTGGGTTGGACACATTGTTAGAAGAGATGACAATAGATGGGAAATAGATCTTAAATTGGATTCCAAAAAATTATAGAAGATCTAGAAAGAGACCACATGTGAGATGAATGATAAAAATAATGAAATTTGCTGGTATGATGTAGAGAAGAAAAGCTATGGATTTGGAGAAATTGGATTAAACTTAAAAAGACCTTTATCGTGACTGGAAATGATGATGATCTATAATTATTTTAATATATATATATATTATTAATTTGAAACTAATAAGATGTTTTGACTATATATTTAATGAAAAAAAAAAAAAAAAATCAAAAACCTTTGAAAGCAATAAACTATAATAAAAAGGACAATTTATAGAATTGATTTAAATTTACTTAAGTAAGAGAAATAATAGAAAGTTTTGGAAAGAAGTAAATTAAATTTTGTAGAAGAGCATATTTCAATTATTTGTAAATTCAATATGCATCTGATAAAAAATAATATATGAATAATATACAATAGGGTATACATGTAAATTTATCAATTTTTAATTTTTTTTTTTACATCATTTACATAATGTTATGAATCATTGTTTAATGACATTTAAAATAAATAATGCTTTAAAGTGATGTTAAGTAAATTCACGTAGACTTAATTTTATATATCATAGTATAATGGTTTTCAAACATTCTGTTCAAATTTTATTTTTACATTAATTCTTGAATTTGTAGGAACATTTCTGCTTCCAGTTAATTATAGTGACTGAAAAATGTGCATATTATTGTTTCTAAAGATTATGCGATTTTAAATTTTAGTTAGATATTGCATTTTTATAATTATAATAGTAAAGATTCAAGAAAATGATCAAATAATTATTTTAATATAATATTTATTGTCTTGTTCAGAAATAAAAATTTACAGCTGATGAATTTAAAAGACAACATAAAATATCAAATAGAAAAATGGATTAGCATGTTCTATATGTGGGTGTATTTGTGGTTCACTGGTTGATTTGTATAATTATTGCAAACTCATTTCTAGGGCAGTTTTTTATATTTATTTATTTTTTTCTTGGAGTTGGAATGGCTATACTCATTTTGGAGTCTCAAAGTGTCAGATTCAGAGTTAGAAAGATTCCAGAATTAATTTTCATTGGAGTAATGAAGAATGAAATCTCAGTTCAATAAGGTATTCATTCATCACATTTTCTTCCGGAAAACCATAAAAAAAAAAAATCATTGTCTATTTTAATATTTTGTTTCACTTTAACAATTTTTGATTAAGTAAAAATTTGTATTTAATTTTTTTAAATCTGGCATTTATTTTAATTCAATAATAAAAAAAATAATTAATTATTAATTTTTAATATAAAGCTACTATTTATACACCTCTTTATTTACTATAACATTTAGTCATTATTTCATTCTTTAATTCTTATATAATTATAAAGCATGTGAGATTTTATCATATGGGAAGTTATATTTTGATTATTATTGATACTGAGATTTAATTAAAACTTAGATATAAGATTTTTATCAATATTTTGTTATATATGTTCAGCAAACAGCCAATGATGTATTTGCTCATTATTGATGATATTTTGTCACGGCTTTTAATTCTTTTAACACTAATCAATGCCTAATTTAGTATTTATCAGTACTTTCAGTTTTATTATAACTCTCAGTTTTATTAATAATATTTTTCAAATACTTCAGTGAAAATTGTTTTGATGTATATCTTATGATGATTGCTCATGAAATTAGTTTTTGAGAGCACTATGCTATTTTCATAATTCATATTTTTTTCTATTAGCCAATTTTGTATTTCCTCCTCACACCTTACTTCATTAAAGATATTTTGGAACAATATATTGAAATGAATACATATTCATAACATACAAATTATTATTTACATTTCCAATATAAGTAACAAAAATATAATAATAAAAAAATAAGATTATATATGTATATTTAATAAATGAATTATCTAACAGTTTTTTAAATGGAACTTTTCAGGTTTTTGACATACAAATTAAACAATAATTTTATTATACTTCAAACAGTTGGGTTACACTGTTTTCAATAAAAATTATTGTTAAGTTATTTATGTGGTTCTGATTGAGAATATTTTTTAGATAATTTTTTGTTCATTTTAGAACTGTTTAATATACTCTTAAGTTTATATAAGCATCTTTCAAATCAGGACAGATTTTATTTTTTCTATTTTTTTTTTTTATAACAAAATGTTAAGTTTGGATATTGTATGCATACTATTGCATTAAGTTTTGTACATTTTATTTTCTCTGTTTTAAATTAAATCAAAGAGAAAAGTAACTGAAGGAAGGTCTATATTTAAAATATCAATCTTGAATACTGTTTTGAACAAGATGAACTGAGTGTTATTTTGCATTATTTTTTTGGACAATCCAGATTTACACATTTTATCTAATTTTGGGACTGTTTATTTTTTTTTTATGATTTAAAGATGTAAACACTTTCAACTCTTTCTTATTTATATCTCTTGTAATGCTATTTAAAAAGATAGATATAATAAAATAAATAACTATTTTGGTTTAATTGTGCATCCCAAAAGAATCAAATGTTCATCATTTAATTTGCTGCCCACAATTTCAAATGCTTTTTATTGCCATTGTCAAACATTTTTTTAAAATGCAATAATTAAAATACTATGAATAAAATCTTTATTTTTAGCATTCATACTATGCATACTATAGTATTTTAAAACTATAATCTTAAAAACTTTAAAATCATTTAAACAAACATTTATTTTACTTTTTACTTGACTTTTAAAATTTACTATTTATTTCCCCTCTCCTATTACTATTTATGTTTTAGACAGTTTTTTTTTCTTAGATTCATTATTCTCCATTCTCTTTCTTCCATCCAATCCGCTTTAAAAATAAAGTATTCACCTATTTTTTTTCATTTATTTTATTCAAAACATTTTTATACATGAATATTTTTTAACAAATCTTTTTTGATATTTTCTATATTTTTTTATTATTTTAATGCTATATTTATAATATTAAAATTCTCTGGTATTAATATAAGTTAATTTCAATTTATTTTTTGTTGTTTTAATGTATGGCATGCATTTATTTTCCTCTTTACTCTCTTATACTGTACCAGGTTGAAGCTTTTTCGTCTGTTATTTTTTGTATAGATCCTGGTTACTAAAGGGGTTTGAATCATTTATACTATACATACAAGTATAACATATTATTGTTTATGAAATGACCAAATCACTCCCTCCTTTTTAATTTAATAAATATTAGGAAAAAATGCAATTATATTTTCTGATCAATCTAACCCCAAGTCATATTATATATGATATAAAAGAGAACTATAACTTGTGAATGTTTTCATTTATTTGTTTTAGGCACCAGTGTTCGATGGAGTGTATTAGCTGAACACACCATCTCAAGGTTAATTAATAAGGACTGAAATTTTCCCTCTTCTTTCTAATTATAGTATTTTTTCATTATTGGATTTGTATTTACAGAGACTTATGGAGGAATCTAAATAATGAAGGTTGCTGAATTAAAATTACTACGTAGATTTAATTAACAAGTAAATACATATTATAAATACAAAATTATTTATTAATACATCCTATTGAATATTATTAAACATTAACATATAGATATAACAATACATAGAATAGCTATATAACACATTTTTAATTACAATTTTAATTAGGTATTCTGTTGGCAATAATAAAGTTTAGTACATTAAAAAATTATATTATTAATTCAGATAACCATTAAAGTTAGGCATAGAGTCCTCATTAATCTTATCTATTATTTTTTTGAATGGGTTTAATGGCTGTTTTATAGATATATATCATGACCATGAGTTTTTTATTTCCACTATAGGATCCATTCAGTCCTGGTATTATGTAGGCACAACATTTTTGAATCATGGCATCCTCTCAACTTTAGACTAGGAAGAAGGCATTAGTGAATGTGTTTGCCTAGCAGTACATCTGGTTTAAATTACCTCTACAGGTAAAAATAAACATGTGGCAAAACAATTTTATACAGTTTTCTGGATCTTTCTCTGCAATATGCCATTCAATAAAGAATACAGCACTCTAATTTGCAGAATTCACAAACAATATTAACTAAGCAAAGAAGGAATGAATCAAAGTTCTCGGGGGCATCTTTTTATACCACTGGTCAGATTCCATCATGCAAGTACCTATCCACACTTTTCTTTATCTCTTCAGGAATTTAATTCCTCTGCAAAGCCTATTTTTATTGTAATTAATTTACAATATTAATCCTGACTTACATACCATACATAGTTTTATATCAACTTTAGTATAGCATTCATTATTGATTTATGGACTAACATAATTTCATTAACCAAAATAAATGAATAATTTACAAAATTGAAACAAGGTTTGATTTTATACAATCTCTAACTTTTTTTCTTTATTCATTTACTAAGTTCATCTTGGCAATTGACTTTCTGACCAGCCATATTTAATTAGGGAGAAGAAATATCACACTTTCCTTGCCTTCTAATTACAGTTAATTGCATTTTTTTTTTTATCTTAAAAAAATTTGCATGTATATTTTTTTGATTATCAGGGTAGTTACAATAGAAATAATCTTGTTTCTTAAATAAAAATCTACATTTTTTAATATATATATTTTATAAAATATATTTTTCTCTCAACAGTCTTCTTTTATGATAGAATGTCAAACACATGTTGTACCAAAATAATGCTATAATACATACTCATTCATATAATCCTTATTTATTTTATTTTTATTTAATAATTGTTTAAATTTATTTTTGTATGCATGTTTTATTTCTATTTGTAATCATTTTATAAATTGTATTACAAGTATTTTTAATATAGGGTATATGAGCACAGACTTTCACACCACCCACCTCTCTCCACTCTATCTAATAACACTGATACACCTAAACACATATATGCTGAAAAGATAAATAATCACCAATATACGTATTTCATGCTAAACCAGCAATCATCAGTTGGTCCAGACTATCATCTTTACACACATATATAGTATAAGTGCTCAGATATATATTAAGATAGACTATCCTCATAGTTTAATGGACAGGCTTCAATCCACTCCACACTCCAACTCTTCAACCGTCCATCCAATTTTTATTTTTAAACCTACATAAATCACTGATCCATTATTAGTATTCTTAATCTTATTCATTCTAATTTTTATTTGTATTTGGATGGTTTTTCATTTGTCAATTTATTATTATTTTTTTTGGATAATCATTAATTTCTTCTTTTAACAATTTATTGTTTGAATATATCTTTAAAACACTCACTATTCTATTATTTACAATATTGATTTACTTCTATTGTTGATATCAAAATTCGAATTTGACAACCCAAAGAATTTTTTTTTTCTAAATATTTTTGTTTCTCTATTATTTCTTCCTAATTGTTTTTATCATAACATCCATGAAATTAATTTTGTACCTTTCTTTTATTTTTAATATTTTTATTTATTTTATTAATGTATTTATAACTTATTGTTATTGTTTTTCTCCTATATTAAAAAAATAGCACATTTAACATAAAAAAATTGGTTTATATTTTTAAAATATTTATTCTCAAATTCATTGTTATATATATCTGCCAAAAAAACCATTTAAACTATTATTTATATTTAGGTCTTTTACTTGTTCATAATGATTTTTATTGTATTTAAATCACATTTTTACAAGATTTCTTTAATATATCCTGCATATTATTATAATCTGTTTTCATACAAATTGATATATTATTTTTATTTTTCATATTTTTATATTTTTTAAAAATTGTATTATATGTCTCTTTGAAACCATTTCAGAATATGTATTTATGTTATTTATAATTGGTCTAAGTGATCTATTTAATTTGTATTTTGGCTGCTCATATAAATTACTTACTATCCATACATTCTTTTCAAATTATTATTAAAAGAGAAATATTTTATGAAGATTGATAGAGACAATGAAGATAAAATAAATAAATAAATAGAATAATAAATGATGTGAATAATAGGGAAAATATAAATTAAACGACTATGAATAATTTATAAAGAATGAATATATAGATAGCAACAAATAATATAAATTCAATATACCATTAAGATTGGTTATATTACATGATCACCATTTCTTATGCTTGCTTATAACTTATTAAAACAAACAAAACTCTCCATACAGTATTGCCACTCAGTGCAAGCCTGGCATCCATTGATTACTCTGGCTTGCACTGATGGCAATACTGTATGGAGAGTTTTGCCTGTTTTATTAAGATCAGTTATAAATAGTATAAGTAAATATTTTGAAAAAGTATCAAAATGGAGGTATAATAAATTTTTTAAATAATATAAAAATATGAAAAATGAAAATAATATAGACAATTCATATGAGTTTGTAGAAAGGGTAAAAAGTTTATTAATAAGAATGAATTACAAGAACATAAATTTTACTAAATTACATATAAATTATATGTATACATATATTAACGATTCTGGCGCTTAAACTTCTTATGAATGTCCAGGAAATAAAGCCATATGCATTATTTTTATGAAGATGAAGCAATTAAAACGATCATGAAATTATATATTAATTACAAAAATAAAGAGATCAAAATAGGTTATAATAATATGCAAGATATATTAGAGACATGTTGTAAAAATATTGTTTTTAAATCCTTTTAAATGGTTTTTCCATTCTCTCCCTGGTTGAAGTTGGTGTAAATGTCAAATCTTAATGTGTTCAATTTAACTCTTTTTTTTTTTTCCATATGTCATAGCATCTGCCAGGAGGCGAATCCACAACTGCCTGCAATCAACTACTTGCTTGCAAGGTGGCTGTGCTGACCTCTCGGCTAGCAACGCTTGACAATTTAACTCATATTATTTATTATATTTTCACAAATTTCAAATTATTTCTAGACATGTATTACAAACAAAAATAAGTCTCAAATGTTTCATTTTAGCTTTCAAATATGAAAAAAAAACAATGACTTGTGATTCTATTGGTGGCTCTGATTTGTCACTGTAACAAAACAATTTGAAAAATCACAATTATTTGAAATTAGTTTGTAAAACCCAAATAAATTTTTGTTTAGATACCCAAAAAGTTAACTAAATATCATCTAAAAGTTTAAATTTAATTATATTTTTTTCCAATATAACAAAAAGAATTCTCCAGTTGTAAAACAAAAATGATATTTCTAACCAATCACAAATATCAGCATTACATGACTGATCATTTTTTGTTTACAATCTTGTAAAACTAACTATTTTCAAGCAAATTCTATTTTTAATCACATTATATCTCCACATAAATAAATATTACAGCAATGTTTTGTGAAAAAAAATGTTTAAAGAAAATATGTAAAATATACTTTCAAAATCGAAACAAAGGAAAGGAATACATGAAAGAAAGAAATCAAATGCTCAAGGCAATACTTTAATGATTTCATTTACAATTCTATTTTTAATCATGTTATTCCTGTGAATAAATAAATATTACAGCAATATTATAGTGAAAAAATAATAAATATAAGAAAAGATAGAAACTATATATGTGTTACTTTCAAAATTGAAACAAAAGAATATTGAAACAAAGATAGCTAATGCTCAAAGCAATTTAATTATAAGTTATTAATTTATTTTCATTTACAATCTTCTAAAATTAACTTTTCAAAGAAATTTTATTTCTAATCATATTATTCCTCTAAATAAATATATATTATAATGTATTTTGTAAAAAAAAAAAAAAGTGTAAAGGTAATAAGTAAAATATATACATTTTCCTTTCAAATTGAAACAAAAGAAAAGGAATGTTGAAACAAAGGAAGTGAATTCTCAAACCAATAAGAAGATCCCATGCAATAAGAACATGTAAGATATCTAACATTGTCACAAAAAAGTGATAAAAGAATGATAAAAGTAGGAGATTCGGATGCTTTGAAATAAGTTAAAATTAAAATATTGTTGTCTTTTGATTGATTTTGTTACTAAAACCTTCATAATTTTGCCATTCGATTGATACTGAAATTGATGCTGTAATATTAAAAATACAGTAAAGAAATAAATGAAAACATTAAATTAAAATAAAAAGTTAGAAGGAGGGATAGATTAGTTTCATGGACCTTATGATAAAAAACAGAGGAATAATGAGTATATATAGAAGCAAAAATATTTAGAAAAGAATATTCAGTGGATTGTTGACAAATTGGGATTCTGACATAAGCAATAGTAATAAAATCAATATTATAAATACTAGAGCAGTGATGGCTTAAAGTACATTCAATCAATAATTTGTTAAAAGAAGAAATGAAAAAATATAAGGAAAATAAATAAAAAATAGCATGAAAAAAATGTAAAAAAATAATATATCAATGATTTTTTTTAAAGTCAACAAAAATCTTTATAATAATATAATTTATAAAATAATTAAAAATAGAAATAAAACTTGTACATAAAAATCAAGTTAATTTAAGATAATTAGTAGATAGAAGTGAAATCAATAAAATGGATACGTATGACTGTAGCACATATATAGAAGGTGGATGATGTATATTGGAAACACAAATTATAAATTAAAAACAAAAATGAAATAACTATTAAATAATAAAAATTCTAGTGTGTATTTATATATTCATACAAGAGAATGTAAACATTATGCTTATAGGATAGAAAATATAGAAAATTATCAACAAAGATTGGCTGATGAATATTTATATTATAACCTTTCAATCTAACTTTGTTTGGAAGAGACTGTTCTAAAACAAAAAGCTATGTGAGAGAAACTGAAAATGCACTTCCTGTTTCATTTGTGTAAACTGAAAATGCATTTGCATATGGTTGAGCCTTTAGAAGACTCTAAACCACACACAACACTCACTTGATTTCCAAACAAAGTAAATAATCAATGTAAATATATAATTTCCCAGGGCTTTAAATCTTGTTTACTAAACTATTAAAATATAATATATAATATTTCAACAATCACTGATTTATTATTAGATGATTTCATACTTATATAATTTTGGTTTATGTATTTATTAACTACATATTTTCAGGGTTTCTATTATTAGACATTCATTAAGACTTATCATAATAATTATCTCAGAGTTTTTCTTTACTAAACATTTACCATTATCAAGATGAACATGGGTCTTACAAATTTTTATGTACACATTCTACTTTTAATTTATTGGATTTAAATAGCAAATGTAATAAAATATTTAAGTAACCTTAAGTGAATCAGCAGTTATGTCTTGACCTGAACTTAAATAGTATCAAAATGATGTTCAAAGAATAATACCATATACTTTAACAAAAAATAATAGAAATTGTTTATTTCATGTAAATAACAAACAAAATAATAATAAAATATAAATCAGCTCTATATGACAGCAAATATTAAAGATAAATATTTATAATATGAATTATCTCCATATGACAACAAATATTAAAGACATGTTTTTGTCGCTTTTTTAAGTGTATGTGGTGTATTGATTATATCTACATTTGATGTATAAACTCACAGTATATGTGGCAATATAATATACATCTTATAGGAGATGGATTGCAATGTTTCATCTCACTTTTACTTTGAATATGTAATCAAATTAAGTATCTCAAAACTATAAATTTAATACTTACACATTTGTCACTTTTTTTATCCACTCGATTTTGAATTCAAATTTTATTACTGTAAGGTTTATTTTACAAACATGTATGCAATAGAGTATTTTAACATTTCTCCAGTATACTAGTGGAACTGGTAAATAAATTATATCACAGCAGCAAATCTCAACTTTTAATTTTAAATTAATTCTATCATATATTTTAACACCTAGTATTTGATGAACCAAATATAAATAATCTTCATCCTGAAAAATATACTATAGTTTTACTTAGACATGGATAGAGAAAGGAACTTCAAAAGAAAAATCACAAATGATAAAATATAACTTAATATTTATATTTTAAATAAATTTAAAATGATAGTTAAATAAATGCAATCTCCCTCTACTAACAAAGATTTAATTTGTATTCATTCTCATCTATCACACTCTATCCTTAAATATTGAATACAAAATATATTATCAGGATTTTCAACAGAGCTTTATGGTTAGATTTGGTATATTTACTACTCTAATAATGTATTAAACTATTCATAAAAACATAATTAATTAATACATTATTCATATAAAGTTTATATGGCAATCCAATATCAAACATTCCAAAATTTATTGATGATAGGATTCACAAATGACAATACATTTAGTGATTTGTAACACTATTATTCAAGTTTACTGAAGATTAAAATTATCACAATCAAATTAATCCACTTTCAAAAATATTTATCTCAAGTATTAAATGTGTATTTTGAATTAGCCTTAATCTTCTTAATTCTTTTGATAGTCGCACATATAAACAGATCAAATCTCTAAGTAACTCTTTGTCAAAACAATGTTTTAAAGAAATTTATTTCAATCATTTTTATTCAATAGCAGTATATTATTTATTTCTTTATATATGAGGCACTTCCAATATCCTTAGCCAAAAGCTTTCTTTACTGGATAAGATTCTGGGATAATCACTCAAAATTTTATTGGAACACATATTAAAAGCATATTTCTTTGAAATTGGAGGAACACAATTTAGTCTTTTAATCCTTTAAGCAAATTTTAGAAGAATATTCTAGAATTTCAATATTGCAAATTTCAAATTTTCTTTAAAAAATGCCTTGTTTTTCCTTTTATATTTTAATTTAACATATATTCATTGCTGCTATTGAAATGGAGTAGATTTGATCCTCTCTAGGATGGACTCCTAGATAATGTTTTTATACTTCGTCATTCTTGGATAGATAAGTACAAAAATGGCGATTTTGGATAAAAACAATACTGATCTTACACTACACTGAAAATTTTATAGATTGACCTCTCATTTTAATTACTGGTAATTTATATGTTTCCTCCTATGATTGTCAACATTTTCCACAATGTATCTCTGCTTGTAGTTGATTTTTATGGCATCTCCATAGTACATAAATAATCAGATGAGATCCTGGTTTTTCTCCCTATTGACATGAAGGTGTATTCATTTTTGAAATATAAAATAATAAAAAATGTATCAATTTCTTATAAACAAATAAATGAAAATGCATTTATTCATTTATTAACAAATCCTATTAGAGCAATAAATATTTATCAATAGACATTATTAGATGAATAAAATTTTTACTAATATTTTAACTTCAATAATTTCATTAGATTTTATGTTTTATTTTAGAAATATTTATAAATCTAACCTTTTAATTATCTAAAATTTCAGTAATTGTTTTGTTAATCTTTCTAGCACATTTTTCTAATTTTGTGAATATTATTTACACACACATCTGCTTTATACGTAAATATAATAAAAAATTATATATTTCTAATTACTAGCACTTCTACTGATTTAATCGATAATTTATTAATTTTGAATTTGTTATAAATATTTCAATTTAGCAAAGTTTGTCTACTTATAATCTCACTGTTTATTCACAAACCCTATTCTACATGTAAAACAGACAAAACTCTCCATACAGAATTGTCACTCAGTGCAAGCCAGATTAATCAATGGATGCCAGAAGGCTTGTGTATAAAATCCCCATCTAGTGCCCACTCATCCAATATCTCCAGAGTAGTTTCTGGCTTGTGGCCTTCATCAGTGAGGAGCCTTGGATGTGAGAGCACTGCACCTAGATCATAGGATCTAATGCAATCCTCCAGAAACCACCTTTTATCTCTATTTAACTACAAAACTATGAGTCTTAAATTGAAAACACAATAACATTTTCAATCCAAGCCCATTAGTCTACATGGTCCATATAGGTCTGAACTCAGTTCAGTACCTATACATTTTGGTGTCCTTGGTTCTTTAATAACCACAGCCACCACTATCCTATTAGGTGGGATTCATTTTAAGCCAATAAACATCACATGATCACCATTTCTTAAGCTTGCTTATAACTTATTAAAACAGGCAAAACTCTCCATAATGTATCCAAGGTTCTCACTGACGAAGACCACAAACTAGAAACTAGTCTCGGGATATTGGATGAGTAGGTACTAGATGGGGATTTTATGTACAAACCTTCTGGCATCCATTGATTACTTTGGCTCGCACTGAGTGGCAATAGTGTATGGAGAGTTTTGCCTGTTTTAATAACAGTTATAAGCAAACATAAGAAATGGTGATCATGTGATATTTTACACATACCTGGATGTATAGCCATGGCTAAAATAATTCACTAATTGTTTGTTAAATTGTTTTAAAGAAGTGCAGTATTTAATATTTGAAAATATTCAAAACTAATATTTGAATTCTAAAAAAAAATAAAAACAATTATCCTCTTGCACATTACTTTTATGAAGTTTACTCTGGTTTGTATATCTCACTTGATCTTCCTATTCATTGTGAAATATATAATTAAGAAAATTTTTGAATAATTCATATCCTGTAGACTATAATAGCCTTGGTACGAAAATATAATGCTACAATGTATATGAAAACAGTTTTAAGATAAAATATATAGAAAAAAGATATAAATGTTTGCAAAAAAAAAGAAAGAAAAGAAACAAAAACGTATGGATTGAGTAAAAGGGAAGGGATGAAGAATAATGAATTTACTAGTAAAGAAAAAATGAATTTACTAGTAAAGAAAAAATGAATTAAAATTAAATAATAGTAAAAGAGTGGAAAATGAACAATAAATTTAAAAAAACTAGAAAAAGAGTAATGTTTATTCATGATAGCTTTAAATTATAGTTTTAATATCATGGCATGAATGCTGAATATAAATATATAAATTAAAAATGTATAAGACCTTTTTAAAATCCTTGATTAGTGGCCATAAAAAATGTCTGAAAAACTGGACAGCAAATTAAAAGCACAATTTGGTTTAAATAAACAAACTAATTGGAAGAAAAAAGACTGATGGTAGCATGGAAATATGTATATAATAAGTTATTATTTTATAAATTTAACTACTGATGTCTTAAAACAAAAGTTAAAATTACATATTTTTGAGTTTTTGAGGCTGTCCTCATGCAGTGTCTTATTGGTTAAAATTCATTTCTTCGTGTTGTCTATATGTACATTTCATTAGAGAGAAATCATGGCTTGAGAGACAGAATTCATTTTTATATATAAATTGAATTATTTATAGTTTCATTTAGATAATGAAAACAGATTCTAATGAAACTCTAAAAAAAAAAAAAAAAAAAGCGTAGAGGTAAAAAAATTCTTAGCCATTAAATGCAACATTTAATCTAAACCACAACAATAGTTTTATCACAAAAAAGCAACTATTAAAAATTTTTATATAAAAGTTTCTTTCCAGTCACATATATGATAGGGAGTTAGATTGTATTATATTTTTCAGCATTCTTTTTATAAAGGCTGGTGAAATAAATAAAAAAGTATCCTCAAAAGGGAAATAATAACGATTAATAAAACTATTTTTTAATATATAGATGGGGATTATCATTTATTTAAAGGGTTTACAACTCAATATAACTATTTTATATTTATCATTGTTGTGTCATTACTCAGTTCAAATATTTACATATAAATCTTGAATAACATGTGGCTAATAATTAGAACTTAAAAATATTTTATTTATACCAACTATCTTTTACTATTTTTAGTTGTTGCTATTTGTTTCCTAGATTAATGATGAGTTAACTCATCTTATTTACTTAAATTTCATTGCATTCTTTAAAGTCACATTTTTCACGTTGTCATGATTACATGGGTATGATTTGTTGTTATTGTTGTTAAGCTCTCTTTCTATTGCTATTAATTTTCTTCTTAGAATTATGGAAAATGACATAATAAATTATGTTGTCTACTCTTGTTGAATTTCAGATATGGTTGATTTGAAAAACAAATTAGTTTATTTGTTTGCATTATATACTATAAATTTATTTTTATTTATGATTTTACTATGTATATAGATTAGTCATGAAAAATTGTATTGTAATGAAATATTTTAATTATTTTTTTCTAGCCTTATCTGTTTCTCTATTTATTAATAATAATTCATTCTTTATAAAAATGATAAAAATTACTTTCTTATAATTGATTATATCCTCCCTGCTATATATATATACATGAATGCATATAGTCATGAGAGATGTTCATAGTTTATGTATAAAATGAGGAATGACTATATGCTAATCATTTATCCATTTTAAGCATATTAAATAAAGTACCCAAGATATCAAAATAGTATTTAAAAATCTGTTTTAATCTTTTATAAAGATTATTATTAAATAGGTTGCAGATAAGAGTGGGCTGCTCTTATCTTTATAAAGTTGAATCTTGCCTTTAGATTTGTAGAGGTCTCTCTTGTAATAAATTAAGCACTTGGCTTTCAGTTCATTCAAAGGAATAACATTATTGTGCTATAATCTGCCACTAGAGTGCTCAAATGTCATATGAACAATTAGATACCGAAAGTGGGTTATTGGTTTTTATGATGAGTTTGGGAAAAGATAAGGGGGATTTAGATATAAAGGCCATAGAGTTGACTAAGATTATGTTGTGGAAATGGGATGGAGCAGATTATGGGAAACTTAATGTGGGAAATGGAAAGGGGAAGGTAAAGTGGCTAACAGGTTTCTCTGGGCATAGTTGCTGAGAGATTCCTGATTCCATTTAAGGAGAAGTCACAGTGCATCACATCACTCAAGGCGCAGGTACTAAGGTTATAGCCTTATTTAAGTATTATGTGCTGACCTTGGGCTTAATAAAAATTAATATTTTAAACATTACTATTGTAATTATTTAAACATTAAGCTGATTTATATATTCTGCTGCTTCTATTTAAAGTATAGTAACAGATTATGAAATTATTCATAGTTATCTTTAGAAAAGTTTGCTTCAGTGTAAAGATTAAAAGACAAGATGTTCTAAAGGGCCAACATGTTTTCCAGGGAATGTCTTTAGAACGTCTTTATTGTGTATATAGTTATTGCAAAACTCATTGGTAACTTTTTTTATCTGTGTCTTTTTTCTTCTTCTAAAATTAAAATGCCCATTTTTATTTTGAATAACTGTTAACAGTATTGATCAAGTGTCTATAAACTTCATGTTTAATTTTACCTTTTTGGGTTGGTGATCTGTAATTGATTAGTTATTATTGGAAATAGAAGTATCAAATAAATGTTATAATTTTAAATTAACTAAAACTACCAGATATATATTTTATAGCAAATGAAATTAAAATTTGTAATTTTATGAAGATCAATATACACAGCATGTATATATTGAGTATTTACTATTCACATTTTAATGAAGATGGCTGTAACAACTCTAAAAATAATCAACATGTTTGTTAAGTTTTTATTTATATTTTTAAAAATTCACAGTTTTAGGAACAAAATATTGTATCTTATAACAGTTAATAGTTTATTTCAGTGATGTTGATTTTTAATAGTTTTAATCATTTTGATATTGATTTTATACTTTTTTTTAAAAAAAAATTATAATAAGTATTGATTTTCTTGTTAATTTCTTGTTTTACTGGTATATAAAATGCATTAACAGAAGTATGAAAAAAGCTGTATTTAGATAATGAATTAAAGTTTTATTCTGTGGCAAAATATCTTTTTATATACCAAAAATAATTTATATATATATTTGGCTTAATAAGAGATCATATTCTATTTATGAAATTTTTTCAATTATTATTTCTGTATATATATAATTTGATAATTTGTATGTCCACATAGGCACTGTACTTTGTAAATCTAAGATTATCTAATAATACCTTAAGAAAATATTCTCTCAATCTTAGTTGAATAAATATTTTTCAACATGTCTCTTGATAGATTTTATCTTGTTGTATGATAAATAAAACATATACATAAAATTCTGATTGTTTTTGTTGAGTTAAAATGAACATAGAAGAAAAGACAGCTATTCCAAAAATATTTTTGTCCAAAACTACCACACCCTTTCTTGAGATGTCTTGTAGGAATTAATTGTTCTTAGTCTTATAAGATGTTAAATCTTAGTTACTGGTATCTATTTTGAAATATGAAAAATTTTTTTTACTAAGCCACCCAACCTCTGATCAGGTTTTGTTATAAATAATTATCACCTATTCTTGAAAAAAATCAAATTAAATTTTCTATTATGTTAATTAAGTAGGGTCATATAATCATTAACAGTATAAGAAAATGATACTAAATATCATTGTAATGGTGAAGGAACTCATTAAAGTTATGTTAAGTATGTGGTAAGCAGTAATTAATTACAGCCAATGATGAACTTAGTACCTTATTGCCTTCTTTTGTCAACATGCATTTGTGCAGACAACTTATTTGTTGCAATACATTATTCAAGGAAATAATGCTATCAATATTTATTGGAATAAATATTATATATAGATTCATCAGTAATTGATTTGGATAAGAATATTACAATTCTATGATTGTTAACATTTGTTTATTAGCTTTGTTTTATATTATTGAACAATATTTGTATCATCATTCATTCATTCACTAAAAAAATAAAAGTTATTTTTGAAAAATGAACTATATGTCTAGAATAATATTTTTTTTTTTTTAGAAAAGGTGTTTTATAAGAATAAGCATTTATTTTATAACGTCTTGCGTGCGATTATAATTATGATAGAATGACAGCCTGTTAAGCTAAATTGCGCAGACGCTGTGAGAATGTTGTTAATAAATGAATACCTTCGAACAACCACATGATATAGTATTTATATAAGAGTAAAAGGAATCCTTTTACTCTTATATAAATACTATATCATGTGGTTGTTCGAAGGTATTCCTTTTACTCTTATATAAATACTGTATCATGTGGTTGTTCGAAGGTATTCATTTATTAACAACATTCTCACAGCGTCTGCGCAATTCAGCTTAACAGGCTGTCATTCTATCATAAAAGGTGTTTTGTAAAATGTTTAATATTTTTATTAGTGAATAAATGAACGTCTAAGCAGACATTGTTCTTGGGAATTTTTTTTTTTCTGTGTATATTTATATTTTGTCTTATACTTTTTTTAAATCTAATAATGTATTAAGAAAAAATTAGGATAGTTTATTATATGTACTTTTTAAAAAAAAGAAGAAATTGTTTTCAAAACAATTAATGATTGAATTACAGTATTTGGATAGAAATAAATTATCTTCCATCCTCTCACCAAGAACTCAAAACATTTCTATAAGAGAATAGGATTCAAAATAGAGTTTGTATTGTATTTAAAATGAAGTACTAGTATTAACCCTTTTGAGATTTAATTTTCAACAGAACATTATTTGATTTTGTTCTTTAATTTATTAATGGTTTTGATTGTTTGACTATTATTAAGTTATTAAAATAAATTTTATTATTATTATGAAACAATAATTTACATACATCTCATACTACATAGTACAGTGATTGTACATCTACCAGCAATCTTTGATTTCTGTTTGAATCTAGGCTGATTAAAATTTGAATTTTTTTATGGTTTAATCAGGTGTAGGATTTTTTTTTCCAGCTAGCTATGTCATAATCAACTCAGGTTAACTATTATGTATTAGTCAGTGAAAGGATATTTAATTATTTTTAACTGCAGAGTAAAATAAGTGTTGGATAAAAATATTCACAACACCACTAGCCAGCAATTGGCATACTTGGTGAGTAATGTTTTCTTCATTGTTTTTGTGTGAAGAGATATTAGATTGCCCCTTGTTCTTTATTATATAAATTCTCAAGCGCAGCATTATAGGAAAAGTGCCATATTATAAGTATCAACTGTATTGCTCTCATTCTTTTTATTCATTACATCAATGTGAATTATGCTAATAACATCTTGTTGATTTATCTAAACATTAATATAACTATTATTATTATAATCATCAATAATTATCATCATCATCCACAGTACATTAGACAGAAATTCACAAAATCCCATAAAGTAATCAGAATAATCTTGACTTCATTTCTGTATGAATTAAAATTTTATATGAATATTATAGACGTCAAAAAGACTTATGGATAGTAATTTATTAGATGTTTTTATCTTAGTTAATCACAATCGAAATATTTACATTTGTTTGTAATTACTATTTATGATACATCTTGTTTTATATGTATGTTAATGTGATTCACAAAGTGTATAATCTTTCATTTATCTCTTTATATAAGAATAATGCTTGATGACACATGATTTTTGTTAATCCTTATACAAAAAAAAAAAAAAATGGCATAAGAATTTTGTAGATTTGTATCAGAATTAAAAAAAAAACTAAAAACAAACTAAAGATTATCAAAAGTATACATTTGATCCTGTATTAATCTCACATAAATCATTCTTGTATAGATCTGCACTTCTGTTATTATTTTTATAATTTTAAATAATTAGCAAAACATATGTTATCTATTGATTTAATATGAAAATGTAAAAATACAAAACATTTTTTTTTCAGCTAAAAAATCCTGCATATTGTAAGATAAATTTGGAACTACAAAGATACAGTTGTATTTATACACATTCCCACACTTATATATACAGACACACACACATTACTTGCTATTAGAATTATTTATTTATCATTCATTGCTAGTTGTACTTTCTTATATATATGCAATATCTAAAATATGAAATAATACATAAATAAAAATACTCAAACGATTAGTCACTTGGGAGATCATAATACTGAATGCTAGAAATGTTAGATTAAACTTCTATCCAAAAACATTAAACTTTCAAATCTGCACAACTGCACATTAATAATATAAAGAGAAATCTTTAAAAAGGTTAAAACAAATGAAAAATAAATATGGTAATGATCAATTCTAACAATCAATATGGTTCTCTAATCTAGGATTAGGTTGATTGCTTTTGATTTCTTTTAACAATTGCATGCCGTAATTCTCCAAATGGATTAAAATCAATTATTTCTAATTGCATAATTATTTATTTTCTTCATCAAAAGATGGATTTTTGAGATAACCAATTTAGTAATTTGCTCTTTTTTATTTATTTATTAGAATAACCTTTGAATATAGTTAATATATGCTCATTCATTTACTTATAATACTAAAACTTATGAAAATTGTTTTCTGACAACTTTGGTCCATTAATGTAATTCTACTGTTCATTATTATAGTAGTGACTAGGAATTCATTAGTATGATTGAAGAAATTAAGTTCAACTAATCAGTGGTTACTAGTTACTTGTGTCAGCAAATGGGCTGACTAATTTTTGCCTATTGGTCTTCATCAGTGAGGAATATTTGTCAGTTCATACCCATCTAATGTCATTTTTACCTATTTTAAATTTCTAAAGTTAATAATGATTTGTTTCAAGGATTATATATTTTAGCAATCATAGTTTACTTTTTTACAAGGATGGTATAAACAAATGATCAACAAACTTTTTTTTTTAATCCATGGCCATTCTTTCTATATCAAATATTTTGCATATTTAACATGAATAATAATAGTAATAATAAATATGTATATGAAATTAATTATTATTCTTATGATGTCAACTCAGTCATTAAAAATAATGAGAACAATTTATAAAAAAATATTTTATTCTTTATCTTATTGTTTAAAAAAATACAAAACAGTAAAAAACATACAAAAATTATGTATAAATAATTAAAAAAATTTAACAACAGATCAATTTGATCAATGGCTTTTTGATACTGTTTTTGTCTGCACCAAGTCTGTAAATCTTGTTTGTAATTTGACATTTTTATGCAACACAACATTTCCAGTTGATAAGTATTACTTGATTTTTTATTGATAAAAGTATAAATCATTTGGTAAAAGATTTGCTCGTAGTTGTAAAATAATTTAAATAAATCCTGCTATTTTTTTCATTAGTAAAAACTGTTTACGAAGATATGCCTAAGACTCCAATATAATTTTATTTTATATTTGGAACTTTTGATTTCTTTGAATTTATTTAATCTAAATGAAATTTTTTTAATATCAATTAATTCTACTTCCAGATTATTGATTTTTGAAAAATAAAAATAGTGCATCATTTGTATAATTTTATTTTCATGAATTTCTGAATCATTGACAAAACTATATATGGAATCATTCATATTCAATGTTTTAAAGCAATTTTTAAATTCTAACCAAATATTGCAAATAGATTTAATTAAAATCTATTTATATAAATTTGAAATTAAATTGATATCCCTAATTTTGTTTATGTTGGAATGTTACATAACTTTCCATTTGTGATACCATTAAATAATATTAAGATATTTATCTTAAAGATAAGGATTAAAATCACTGAAATAATTTATTAAATTTTTTAATATTCATAGTTTTGTTAACTAGTCATTGTTATTTAGTTTCAGAAAATCTTCACCAAAATCATTTAGAAATATTTTAATCCCTTCAAGACATATTGCAAATCGATTTAAATTTATTATCCAAGAATTTAACTTCAGATTGTAATAATATATCACTAAGTTTTGTGTCCATGTCTTGTAAAAAATATTCAAATCATTTTTTTGTAAATGCTGGAAGTGCTCTAATTAAATTTATTTTCATTACATACTCCTACAACTCCATTTAATTTTTTTTGAAGATGCCTTCATATAAAGGGTTTTTCCATGGAAAATACAATGAAATGATAAAACAGGTAATGAATTTCAGTGTCTAACAATTTTATAAATCCAATATTATTTTCATCCAAAGCTGTGTTACCATCACTAGTTATGACTATAAGTTTCTGTAAATATAATTTTCTATTCTTATATAAATTTATTAATTCATTAAGTTATTGAAAATATCTGTTCTTTGAAAAGTATTAAGTAATAGAGGAAATATGCACTTATTTCTTTTATTTCTTTCCAAATTCCAGTAGTCATAATGAGCTGTAATTGTTAATTGCAAGATATTAATGTTTTCTCAAGATTAATACAGTATACACCACACAATAACAGATCTACTTTCATTTGCTCTCAATGTTTTTGGATAAATTATTAACTCTATGCTAAACAGTTCATGCTGATAGTCTGTAGTTCTTTAATATCTTTTTATATTTTTAATTTGATTCTTGAAATCTTTGAAGAGTTCATTAGCACCTTCTATGAAAGTATGTCTGGTATATTGCTGATTTGTAAAGAACTTTCCACTTTTCATGGGCATTGAATTCCAGTAAAACTTACTTTTGTTGGAATTTGGTCTTGGTTAATTTATTAGTAAGCTCACTTTATTGTTTTTTCTTTTCCATACTATGTGGAGGTGCTGAAGCAATGGTGAAAATTGTAATCAATATAAATTGAACAATACTATCTTTTTATGAAAAAAAATTTTTTTTCTCTCTTTCAATTTAATGTTTACATTACATTTTTATTTTTCAAAATGGACAAAAAATTAAGAGCAACATAATTTTCTACTTTCATAAAAACTAGACTAAAGCACAAATTGTGAACAATTATGTAATTTAACGAATAAATTGCAGAATACAAAGTTGGGGATTTAAATAAACAACAATCATTCTCACCCAAAGTGGGGACTGTTTTCTATCTGCTTTTAATTTCTTAGGGAGGGTGTAATCATAAATATACTACTAAAAACATGTGAAAAGATGTATGATACCCAATATACATATTTGTTCTAAACCACTTTTCATCAGTTGGACCAGATCACATCCTCTTACACATATTTTTATCATTATCAAATATATATAGATAGTAAATTATTACAGTTTAATTGGTGACAAACTTATCACCCTCACAACTCCACTTGATGGAAGTATATTAATAATTGTTTATTAATTAGACTAGAGCTTATCTACTTGATGAACAATAAATATTTCTGTAGCGTAATTGTCACTACACCATTCTTATGTAAGGTAGGACTGGTTTTTAATTGCTTTTGACATATCATGGAGGGATATAGTGATAGTCATAAATATATGATCAAAGACATGAAAATCCCCAGACCAACTGATGAGTACTGGTTTAGTATGAAATGTGTATCTTGAGGGTCATCTTTTTTATGTCTTTGGTCATGGCTTATGATTATATCCCTTCACAAGGTGTTAAAAGTGGATAGAAACCAGTCCCTACCTTGTGTGAGAGTGGTGTAGTGAAAATTACACTACAGAAATATTATTCATTATGTAGATAATCTCTAATCTAATTAATAACTAATAAAATTAGTAATATATTTTCATCAAGAAGTTTGTGTCAAAGTTCTGTGGATGTTAGGTTTGACACATCGATTAAATTGTAATAATTGACTAACTACATATACTGAATAATGATATAGTTATAAAAGATTTTGATGTGGGCCAACTGATGAGTGCTGGTTTAGCATGAAATGTGAATCTTGGGGATCATATATTTTTTTTCACATAACCTTGGTCATATATTTATGATTACACTACAGAAATATTATTCATTAAGTGGATAATCTCTAGTCTAATCATTGATTAATTAAAATTATTAATAAGGTTGTATACAACTTTTTTTAATATTATTATAAAAAATGAAAGTGAACCTATTTTGTTTACTGGTGATAAGTAATGTGAATGTTTTAAATAAAGGTGGCTAGAAAGAGATGTAGTTCACTTCTTTTCGGCCACAACATTTTTCAGCATATATAATATAGATGATAATATAACAGTTTTATGAATTTGCCTGTCATCATCATCAGAATTTTGACTTTGGCTTCTATCCATGAATATTAAATCATTTGCATGTGAGATTCAGTCATTAGATTGACATAATTTAGTTGATGATTGTTCATTGAATGTTGCAATCATTTGGAATTAAGATTGCCACAGACCAGCCATTTGTCAGATTGGTATACTAAACAATATATACACCTGGGTCTCTTTTTACGCGGACTTATTTAACACAATTTTGAAATTACGCGATTCGTGTTTCACCGGAAGTCGATTTCCAATAATGCACTATTACTTTAAATAATAAATTTCGCGCACTTACGTTATATTGAAAGTAATAGCACATTATTGGAATCCCACTTTTATCTTAGTAATTTCAATATTTTCAGTGCTTTATAATAGTAAGATTTTATGCAATAATGAAATTAAAATCATGATTTCCACATTTTATGTATACACATATTAAATTTTACAAGATTATAATGTAAATTTGTTCAAACATTGTGTGTATTAATTTTGCATTTTAAATCACATTCTGTTTTTGCTTTTTAAAAAAGAACGTAATCAATTATTATTTTTTTTATTAATGACACTAATCATTAACATGCTCTTAAATTCCAATGAGAGCTAAATGGTTGTATGTCTGGATATCGTGAGCTTCGTAAACAATTAATGAAATCGTCTCAAAGATTAATTACTAATTAGGTTGTCACCAGAAAATCATAATAATTAAAACGTGTATAAAAAATGTAAATTACTGTACTGTAAATTATGCATAAAAATATATTATTTTAAATAAAATTAAATATTATAGTTAAAAAAAGTTTGTCTTGTATCAATTTTTTTCAAATTTGAAATTTTTTATTAGTCATATTTTATTTCCTTATTTTTTTTTTTGCGCGAATTTTAAAGTAATTTTACGTTGGTGCTTTGCTTTTATGTGAATTTTGAAAAATAACAGACCGCATCCCCCCTTTTCAATGTAAGTTACATCTATTTTTGTGTGATTTTGTTTGCACATGTTTTCTGAGGAACCTATCGCGTAAAACAAGACCCAGGTGTACATTCTTTCTTAATGAAGGGAATAAGAGCTGATTGTGTTTGGCATAGTATTGCAGAAGTAGCAGTAATTAGAAACTCTCTTTTCAAGCAGAATAACCAGGGATTATCTATTTGAAACCTATGGTTTCTCTGGTTTACAGCATTGTCATTTGAATCTTGTCATGTATTTATTTTCAGATTATTTTATAAAAATTAAGTAAAATTTTATTATTGTAAAAGTATATTATTTTACATTGGTCACATTTATTTTGTAAAGAAAATACAAAAAAAAAATGTTAATATATATATATTGATGAGTATTTTCAGTATGATTTTGGTGGTTTTACATGCTATATAAAAGCAGAAATTACAATGAAAAATGAGTGTAGAATACTTTTGATAAAGTTCTTTTTTGATGTTCATAATTTGTTATACATTATTTCATGTATTCTGATTTATTCCATATTATATTTTCTCCATGGTATTGAAATGATTGGATTCATAATGACATTTAATGTCGCATGTATGCCACATTATAGTTTCCAACATAAAGTACAAACAATTTCTACCTTTGGGGGAACACAGTACTTTTTACCCTGCTCTTTTTCAAAATTTCTAAATTTCTTTGGTTTTATCATGACCAAAAACTTATTTAACTATTATATTATTTATTATTGCCTTATATAGGTTTTTCCTTTTATAAATCTTTTCTGTATTATAAAAATTATCAAGAGTAAATTGATATAGTTGATTACTGACTTTACTAACATTTATTTATTTTTTTTGTTTCCATATGGAAGCTAAACCAATGGATATTTTTAATTTCTATTGCTATGAAAACTGAATAAATTAAACCTGCATCAATTTTTTTGGTAAGCGGCTAGTTAGTTCTGTTTTTTTAAATATTATGAAGATGGACATTCTTGTAATATTTCAGCAACAAAACCAAGTTATAGTCTAAGAGATTAAGCAAAACTAACCATATTACTAAAAGAAAGAAGTTATAGCTTGCAAAAATAGCATAACAATCAACCCTTAAGCTATCAACAATCTCAACCTGTAGTCAAGGCAACCTCTTTTAATAATAAACTTACTATAGATAAAGGTGATACTACTTTTATTATTAAAGGAGGTTGCCTTGACTACAGGTTGAGATTGTTGATAGCTTAAGTGTTGATTGTTATGCTATTTTTGCAATCTATAACTTCTTTCTTTTAGTAATATGGTTAGTTTTGCCTAGTTGCTCAGTCTATAACTCAATTGATGATTAAATTATTAACTAAATATGATTATATATATTACATCATCAAATATGGAAGATATGAACTTTTAACTATGAAATTCATGTATTGTTGTTATCCTTCTAATCTCTTAAGATTTAGCTCCTGTATAAAAATGAACATGCTTCAGAATTCTTAACATTACAAGATGGTGAAGTATCATTATCTTTCAAAATATGTTTTTAATTTCCAAATAACAACAAAGTTAAATATGATATAAAGTAGCTATAAGATATTTAGGTTTCAGTTTTAATGATAGTAAAAAATATAAAGTAAATTAAATATTTTTGTTTAATGAATTATATACATATATGTGTGTTAATTTTAATTTATTTAATTAAATCATTGTTTTATTAACCCAGAAACACATATAAAGGTGATGCAAGTTTATACACATATAGATAAATGATAACAATTTATTGTATACATTATGTATGTCGTAATATGTATTTTTCTCTTTAGCAAATATATATATGTCATATTCCAAAATTAGCAAAGACATTCTGAATAACAATAAGAATTGCTTAATAGCTAAGCTCTGTGGGATGTATCGTGATAGGAAAAATAACCAGACAAATGGCTTTTCAATCAGAATTTTGCTCAAATAATTCTAGATGAGATGCAAATGTTTTTTTTTAATTACATAAATAAAAAAAATACAATTTAAATAGCTACTATATGTTTTCTCAATGTATGCATAAGCTACATCTATACAGAAATCACAAAAATTAGTTGCACGATGGGAGGTATCTGAAAAAAAAATATAATGCAATTATTAGTCAAAGATAATAAATTGTATAATATCTTTTGATTGAAATAATGTTGTATTTGCAAATTAAGAATGAAAAAACCTCATTAAAGATTAAGATGAACTTTTAGACATAGAATAAATTATATAAAGGATAGACAGTAGTGTAGAATTATTGGTGATAGTGATTACACTATCTAATCTGATGTATTATATTTCATGTTTACTTTTTCCAATATCTGCCTTCCAGCAGAAAATTTAATACAATTACATAATAAAAAATTGCTTTGGAAGGATATTTTACATATCATGCACAGTGGTCAAATTAAAAAAAGGATTATTTATAGTAAGGAAATAAATTATTAATTAATTTAATTTATTTTCAAAAATATAAAGTGAAATTCAAAGTAATGAAATAACTTATTTTAATTTTTGGTTTCTAGTTAAATCAAAGAGATATTTTTTTTTTTTAAAAAAAAACTGGCTAAATTATATAAAAGCAAGACAAATATATCTTAAATAAATATTGATATTATATTAAATAAAATCATATTATATAAAATAAATATATCCGAAATTACATTCCTAATATTTATTTTAAATGCCGAAATGTTTTATATATGGCTCAATTTATTCAATTTTACTGTTATTTATATTTTAAATTAGAATGAAATTAGACATTTTATATTTGTGATTGCATTAGGATGTATGCACATATTCTATATATATATTAATATTTGCATTATTTTATATCTACTACTATGATTGATAAAATATATCTTATATTAATTTTGTGTGATATTATCCATATATATATATATGCAATCTAAAAATAATTTAATATTTGCAGATTATTTATAGAAACTAACAAAAATTATATAATAGTGCATGCATTGGATAATATGTGGCATGCATTTTTTTTTAAACAGGAGACAGAATAAGGCAAAGACAAAATGGCCATGAGCACATAATAAATCAGTCTCCCTATATCTCACCAGTAATGACGACTTCATATTGTAATTGTATTTTTTATTTTTTATAGTCAATGCATCTGACACTCATCTAATTAGTTCAGATTAATTTGGAATTTATCTACTCAAGTTAGTACATTGTACAGGCTTAAACCTGCATTTATATATGTAATATATGCGGGGTTCGAACTCAGACTTTCACACGACCCACCACTTTCAGTGCCATCTCATATTGCTGACCCATCTGATCACACACATGTTGAAAAGATAAATAATCACCAATATACGTATTTCATGGAAAAAGTTAATTAGATATATACTGAGCACTATTAGTTAATTAGCTGAATTGGTTCTGGGTCATCTTCTCAAAAGAAAAATCCTAAACATGTTTGTGATTGGAAAAAAAAAAAAAAAGATTCATCTAGTTTGAACTTGAACTGCTGATTGTGAACATGACAAATAGATATGCTACCACCATTCCACAAGTTCATGATGACACTATAAATAAGTAATAGAATACTTGATTGTTGACAATGATAGTTTACTATTACTTAGATGCAACTCTATAATTTTAATAAAAAGCATTACATATCATATTTAGATTTATTAAGAAGCAGTGATTTTGAGAAGATATATCTGAAATGCATTTTTATTCGTTTATTTGTTTTTCTCATCATAAGTATAACTACTAAGCAATGACTATTTTTAAAAATAACTATTTTATTTATTTTAACTCTGATATGGTAATTAATATTGTGTGTTTTTAACACATGAATGTATGTATGTTTTTTAGAATATATATATATGTTGCATTCCCCCCTCTATTTTCAACTCATAATATTTTTAAAGTTAAGCAAAAAAAAAAAAGAAGAAAATCATATTTAAAGCTGAGCTAAACATTGTTCCATGTTGAAATTGAAATTAATAATACATTTACTTTTGAAAATAGACACTATCGATATACACACACATATTGATATTTGCTCATAGAAGAAATTTATTTTAGGCTTATTTTTATATATAAATCGTAGAAATAAAGAGAATGCGATTCTTGAATATTTTAAAAGAAAGTTAAGTTAATATTAAAAAAACAAATCATTATGTAATAAAAACATTTTATGTTCATCTTTATAGTTTCCTCTTTTTTTCGTCAGCTGATGTCTCTTGAATGTCTGATACATCAAGTCCTACCATCTGGAATATTTTTCTTTATATTTTAAATGATAAAGATTTATTTTCATTAAAATGTAATTTTATCTTTTTTTTTTTCACTTTTCAGATTTTAATGCCTGATCTTATCAAATGACTTCGTAAGTTAAATAAAACAAACATTAATAGAAAAAAAAAAAGTTAAATTTAAGGTCACTTTTTAAAATGACCTTTTTTATGTATTGTCGTGATTTAATTGTTGTTAAGATAAGTAGTCCTACTAGTGAGCCAGACTTTGGGGGTAAAAATCATTGTCATCAAACAATAGCAAACACTTGTGGTCTTTGCCATTGCTTTCTACTAACTGTAATTATAATAATTTATTTTATTCTCTTCATAAATACTGTATACTAATATTCATTTATGCAGTATAATTTTTCTTTACTTTGACTGTCTTGATTTTACTATAATAACTTTAAACATTTTTTTTTTTTTTTTAGTTAAAATATCTAGTTTTTAGAATATAAAACAAAAATGAATTTTATTGACAAAATTAAAAAAATTTACTATCTATAAAATTAATAATAAATAGTCAGATTGTTCTTCAAGTCATGTAATATTTAAAGACTAGAAGTGTTCTTCAAGTCATGTGACATTTAAGCACTAGAAGTGCCTAATTTGGCTTACTGGAAACCATTTTTATATTAGTTACCCTGGCACTGTACTAAAATGCAGTGGGCTATATCTAATTGTAGGTTAAATTTCTGTCTTGGAACTGTTAACACTACACTAAACTGATTGGTTGTATTAATAAATTCCAAATCTGGAAGTGATTAATTCTTTAAATAAAGAATCTTACTTGATCAAGGAAAACATATAAACAATAATGATAAGGAGAATAATAGATAACGGATAGATTTATGGTAAACAAAATAATTGTAATAACTGTTCAATATGTATCCCAAAATTTGACTGCATTATTATTAATCTGTAGAAGATGTAAGCATATTTTTTTTCTCTGCATTAGTGATCATTGTTCTATATAGTCTCCAAAAATACTTTCTTATATTCCCTAAATGTCCAACAATTTTGTATAACAATTTCAACCATAATTGCCATTTGTAAATATACTAAAATCACTCCTTTATTATTTTGTAACCAAATCAAATATTGGGATGCAAATATTTTATGTATTGAGGAAAAAGATTATTCGAAAAGTTAAACATTGGCTTCTGACATCTATATATTTAGATTTTTAATTTAAATCTTAAAGCTTTTTCTATTAATAGTTTTTGTAAAGATTTCAAGAAATCGTTGGACACTTTCTTATTTTCATTGCATTGCATTACACACACACATTCACACACACACACACACACACACCCACACAAACAATTATTAGATTATCATCACACAACATAAAACACCATCCCTAAATCTATTACTACACAATATAAAAAGAGCTCTTTATATATTAGAGTCACAACATTTACAATCATAGTATTTTAATGCTTCATTTTGATTTCAATCCAACACTGCATAAATTACAATCTTTTATATATGTAATAAAGTATATAAAATTAAAATTAGATCAGTTTTTGCAGAGGTTTATATTGTTCATAATATATGAAGTGGAGAGGTAATCATTGGTGTCTCAGTGAGAATTCAAATAATATTTTCTACATTTTGTAGGTGGGTGATTATAATTAATTTGTGTTGCAATGTTGTATTTATCAGTATTACGACATATGTTAGAGACTTCATTGGTGTTCCAGGAGTGACCATGTAGTGACAAAGATGTCTGTATGCAAGGTATTTCTGGCTCTCAGTTGTTCAAGTTTGTTAATAAAAGTGGTTGGGTAATGACGGGTGTTGCTACCAAGGCAAAAAGTGCATCAGTGCTCCAAAAAGCATATAAACCGAATGTTGCTGCACAAATAGCTAGGAAGGTTTTTTTGTTATCTGTTTATTGTGAGAGTGCTTTGCCTGTATGTGTTTAACATGATTTACTGAGTGACTGTTAGTGCTGGACTGATATGAAGTAGATAATGTTGTGTTTCCTCTTCTCTGTGACATAATGGATAGAAACAATCAATATCCCTATTTAGCAGAAGAATACTTAATAAACTTTGACAAAACCTGAACCAATGCATACAATCATGAATTATCAATTTTTCACAAACAATTTAACAGAACATTAAATCACTCCTTATATTGACCATTCTTAAAACTATATATTTATAGCCAGTGTTTCCACCTTTGAGTTTCATACGCTGTGTATTAAAAAAGAACTATCTCTACATGTAATTGCTGCTACAATATATATACTTGGACAATTTTTTTTTTCTTTGTGAAAGTAAATACACTGATGTAACCTTTGTTTGATGAATAAAGTTGCTTTGAAACAAAATTAAAATCTAGTATCAGGTTCTGAAATTCTCTGTTATATATACAGATTGACTTCACAGACTAACTTGTAATCATGTATGCATGTATTATAATGAAAAAAATTAATATAAATATATGTCATAGTTTTACATAATTTTTATAGTAATCGATTCAGTTTTTTCCCCTCCATTCTTGTTAAAAAGGAGAGAGAACAGAGAAGGGAGAGATGTAGATTTTTTGTATGCTGAATTTTTAGTTGTAGATAATTACCATTTCCTATATACAAATAGTTGAAATGCTAAATGTTTTTTTAAGAAATTAAAACTTTTATTTATGATTTTTTGAAATATATTTAATTGTTTATAGAAACGTACAGGTTAGCATATAATACAATGTTTCAAGGGATATTTTTATTCTCTTCAAAGGTCTGACCATTGCATATTAACATGGATATTGAACTAATGGTGTTTAAATTCTGTGAATATGGAATTAAGGTAGCTAAGCATTCATTATATCAGCCCACTTATTATTACAAAATGATTGACTAGAATTCTACAATATTATTAGTATTTATTAGTTTTCTGCATAATAGATTTTTTGTTTCCTAATTCTTTTTTTTTTTTTAATTTAATAGAATTTCCATTTGCAAAATCAAAAAATAAAAATATTTCCAATGGCATTATGTTTGAAAATTCATTGATACTAAGTTTTCTATCTGAAAATAGGTTTAGCCGGATATTTTTGATGATATTCTATTATTATTTAGTAGTCCTTTAACCCAGTTTATTCTAGCATCACAATATTTAGAGTTCTCTTTCACTCATAAACTTTAATGAGTTTATATTATTCAAATACAAGAATTAAATTAAGATTTAAATTATTAATTAAACATTTAAATTTATCATATTTTTTTTTTACTAAGGCTGTGATTTTAACATTTAGTTTGATTATTATAAGAAACAAATATTTTTTAAAAAGATACATTAAAAATAAAAAAAATGTGATATCATTATTTCTAAATGATAATTTTAAAAGATTCTCAAATATAGCAGATTGAAAAACTGATCTAAAGATAGAACATGTGTATAAAACCAGTAAAACATCACATAATCACCATTTCATATGCTTGCACAAGTTGTTATTAATAGTAGCAAACTCTCTGTAGTGCCCCTCAGTGCAAGCCTTCCTGCATCCATGATTACTAAGACTTGCACTGGGTGGCCTTACTGTATAGCAAATTTGTTATTGATATATCAATACTATTCAATAATTTAGTTTTAAAATATTTCCATCATTTATGCAGTAATAAAATCAATAATTTATTTAGCTTGATTGTTTTGCATAGTATTCAAGATTTAATATTTTGAAACTGAATAAAAAAATTATTATCAGTAGTTGCTTGATAAACAAGTTAGTCACTAATTATTTTTAAAGTATTTGACAGTACCCAACTGATTGTGGTTGTAAAAAGAATTCTAGTTTGAAGTATTGTAATTTGCACATAACTGTGAGCTAGTATTCAAATTTTATTTTATGTCATTGAATGACCTTAACCATGGTATTTGATTCCAAAGCTTTCTTAAGATAATCTAAATCAACAGATAATGCAAACATTAGCAATGCTTGGCTTAATTCAGTAGTTAGAGTGCCATTTCTAGCACTTCACTGAGATGAGCCAAAAGCTCAAAACCGTTCTGAGGATAGGGATAATTCTAGATAGAGATTTTAAATGCTATCTCTTGTGGTACTTATCAATAAAAGCTTGTTAGAGCTATTTTTATATTCCCTGTATTACATATCTGTAATACAAACTCATCACATGATATATGACTTACTTTACTGATTATTATAATTTTGCCCTTGAGATTTTGGTGATGTTGTATTGCTGAGGCTACTAATGCTTAGAGAGGCTGAAGTGTTTCCAGACCCATATTGCTATTTAAGTTAAATAAAGACATTTACGTGTCTGAAAATTTTAGATTTTCTACTTAATAATTGCATATTAGAAAAGTGCTGATTTTTGAGTCGGTATTTTAGATCTAGTGTCTGAATGTCCTAGTGGCTCACTAAAGTAAACCAAAAGCTCAAAAACTTTCTGAGGATAGGGATAATTCTAGGTAGAGATTTTAAATGTTTTCTTTTGTGGCTCTTATTAATAAAAGCTTTTTAGAGCTATTGTTACACTCCCTATATTATATATATATATTATTTAAGTAATACAAATCTTAACTCTTGAAGACATGTCTTCTCTCTCTCTTATCTGAAAGGTAATCATATTTGCAACATTTTATTTTTACAATTAAACCTTTATTCTATATGATATTTTGATAATCTTTACATTATTTATTATAAATATAAGTTTAAACTCTATAAGATATTCTAAAAGATAAAATTTGAACGTTGCAAAATAAAAAATCAATGGTAGCCAGTGACTCTTTTTGTATTGGTTCGTAACTTTGTTTATTCATTAAAAATTATTGAACAAAATATTTATTTGAATTCCATTTTTAAAATAGAAATAAATAATAACTGTGACATCATAAAAGGATGGAAATATGTTTTAAAAATAAAAATTACAATTATTATTTATTGTTATAATTTCACAAAAAATTTCTTCGTTGACATTTTTGAAAGCAATTCTTTTTGACAGTAAAAACAACTTTTGCTTTATCGTAAATGTTTTATAACTTCTCTTCTTAAAAAATAAACATTTTCCCACGTAAAGTCTAATTGTAATTATAACTTTTTTGGTTTAAAATAAATATTTTACAAATATGTTGCATAAATAAGCTTAAATATGTAAATAAACTGTAAATTACAATTTATACTAAAACAATTAAGTATGCTGGAAAAACCTCAGGTCAATTAATCTACTTATTAGAGATGCTGTCATTTTTTTTCTATTATGATATAACCTATTACGGCATTATCAACCTTCTTTCATTTGGAAAATTTGCAGAAGTCTGTATTTTAAAAAAGTAATAATTTTAATTCCGACTTGTGAAGAAAAGCCAAAGCAATAGAAGCACTATCAAAATGCCTCAAAATTAGTAAGCACTTGTTAAACAGTGCATAATAATAATAAATTTTACCATTTATTGTTCTTATATTTTTCTGTTTTTTTTTTTCTAATGTATTAATTTCTATTTGCATTCTTTAATTTTTACATTTTTCATTTTAGACATGAATTTAGTAATAGAAATTTTTCTAAAAAATAAAATATTAATTTGCAAATAAACAAAACTGATAAATATATAGAAATAGAAGCAAATTATCAAAACCAACATTCAAAAAATAAATAAATAAAACAAAACAAATAGCTGTATGCTATAAAATATGTAAATAATGAGTATTCCAGAATTTAATATTTTTCATTTGTATATCTATAGTATAACTTTAAATAATCACAACTTTTTCAAAATTACAATTGAACTATTAATTATTAAAAAAAAAAAAAAAATCAAAATTTTGGAAAAATGCTTGGCAGTTTTTGACTGGAAGCATTTTTATTCTTTGACAAAGTTTTAGTTGAATAATTCTAAAAAGTTACTAAAATTCAATGAATTTGAAATATATGTGCCACTTATGTATTTAGAAATGAAAAAAAAAAGTTTTTATTTAAACTTATTATTTCATTGTCATGCTATAAATGAAACCCAATGTGATGCAAGCATCCTAGCATCCTTTTAATTCTGTTCAATTTTACTCGATCTTGTCTTTTTAATTTCTATTAGTTGAAAACATTTTCTTTTGTTAGGCTTTGTTATTTCCACTATCTTTTGACATCCAGCTATTATAACAAAAATTGATAATTTGCAAAGAAAACCTAATTTTTAATTAAAATTTCTACTATTTGAAATTAAAAACAGATTTCAGTTGTTAATAGTAAACATCTTACATACATTGCTATAGATAGCAGATGGGAAAATCATATAAAAGATTTTAAATTACTACCAGTAATTTTAAGCAAGTTTTTGTCTATGTAACAATAGCTATTTATTTGCTCTTAAGATATGCTGCTTTGTGTTTTTTTTTTTTTTTTATTATATATATTTAAACTCAAGCAAAATGAATTGGTGAATTTTGAATCATAAATATGGAATCTCACTATAATTTCAAATTTGCAGCTATTTAAATATGTAATATCTGTAATCAAAAAAATTATGAATTATCTTTGTTATTATTTACCTAATTTAGAAAACAAAAATGTTGTGATGATATAGAATTTTTCAATACAAATTTGAAAAAATATTTTTTCTCTGGTTTATTTCAGTAAAACTCTTAAGAATTCATTATTTTCTTAATGAATATTAGATTTATTTAGAAAATAAATTTATTTTCATTAAAACGCTCTTTTTTTTTAAAGTGTCATAGCATCGGCCAGGACGCGAACCCGCAACCCGGGTAACTGCCTGCAATGCAAAGCAGTCGCGCTGACCTCTCGACCACCAATGCAAGACATTAAAACGCTCTTTGTTTTAATTAACTTGTTTCATTCAAAAAACCTCTTTTATTTGTAATCTTGTTTTATCTAAGGTGTTACAGTAAACTTTTTAACTTTTCATTTTATTGTTTTCCTTTATGATTTTTTTTTTTTTTTTTAAAAAAATAGAGAATATAATAAATAAAATATTAAAAAAAAAACAGGGAAAGATATTAGTGATTACACTTTAGAGGATTACCTTCCTAATTTTAATGTCTGTTTTTTTTTTTTGATATTGAATGAATATGATTTACTATTTATTAAGTTAAAAAAGAACTATGGAGTATATATGTAAAAGTAACTTAAGCAATATGTTTATATGTATTTGGAATAAGATTTGAAGAATTGATTTTAACAATAATGGGGGGGGGGGTAAAATTGTTAAGGTATAAAAGGTATTTGGAACTTTTGATGCCCTTTGAATATGGTAATCTTTTAAAACAACAAAATCTATAAGAATAACTAAATCCTAAAAGATAAAAAATTAATAAAATATTGCATTTAAAGCTAATAATATTAACACCAAATACTTGGAGAATATATTCTGAGTATGTGGTATTAGTAATGCCTTTAATTTATTATATTTTAGTAAAATATTAAAGATTTTAAGACTTCTCATTCGATAATTTAATATACAAAATTAACAAAGCGTATGACACACTTAAATGTGAAGCTATCAAGATACACAGAAATTATTACACACTAAGCGCTTTTGAGGCCTTTTGCCTACAGTACCACTATGAATATGAGGCAAAAGGCCTCGAAAGCGCTTAGCATATAATAATTTCTGTGTATCTTGATAGCTTCACATTCAAGTGTGTCATATGCTTTGTTAATTTTGTATATTTTAGTGAGGAAGTGGCAAATTCTAATACTGATTAAAGAGCTAAAGGTTCTTAGGTTGAAATCAAACTGTTGCTTCTAAGAATAAATTTCTAGGAATTAACCATTCGATTATTATAGATTATGAGTTAAAAATAGTCAATTAATAAATGACATTTTCATCTTAATTGGAATGAAAGTAATCACTGAAACCAGAATAAATATTTTCAGTTAATTTCTTTTTATTTATTTATTGTAGGATTCAAATTATGGCATATCTTTTCAATTTATGTTTATGTTTGTGGGAGTATAATATATATATATTTATCAGTATATAGAAATTACTTATATATATATTATAAAAATGTATGGATTGTGATAGTATTTGTAATTTCAAGTAGAATAAATTATTTTAAATTTTTTAAAATTAAGATTTAATATTTTAAACATGTTTTTATTATTATTAAAATTATTGTAAGAAATTGCACTGCCAAATTTTGAAAATAGTAGACTTACATTTAAATAGTTCTGGGTTGATCCCCAACTGAGAGGAAAAAATCTCAGGTCAACTCTAATAGAATTCATGTATCCGGACTGACATTTTTTACATCTAACAATTATTTTGATAAATTATATAAAGAATAGTACTTTACTAACAATTATTATGCAGAAAATATTAACATGGCTTTGTTTGCCATTTTTTAAGCACAATTTATTTTAGCATCTATTTAGAGTTATAATCATATATTGTAATCTTTAATTGAATGTTAAGAAATAACAACTGCAAACTAATAGAGTACTGTGTTAGTAAAATATATATGTGTTGTTTTTTTTTTTTCATATATGCAATTTTATTCTAACTATTCAAGTTTGACAGGAAACTATGATGTAATAATAATAAAAGAGTTTAAATGTGTTTAATTATCTTGATAAAATTTAATTTGGCATTTATGATAGGTATTGGTGAACAATGGGAAAATAATTCATTATGAGAAAAATCTTTAAGCATAAATTTTTCATTGATAATCTGAATAATTTATAAATGTATTTATGACAACAAACTATATAAAATAATTTATAAATCAATAGATGTTTTGTCTGTAATCAATATTTCAAAATGCTTTTATAAGCATAAAAAAAATATTTTTTCTCAAGAAGTTTTTTTTTTTGTAATTGTAGTTTTTATTATTGAAATATTGTCATTATATAATCCATATTTTTTTTTGTTACGAGATCTTTAGTGAATGAAGTTATCACCAACAATTTACAACCATGATCTATATATCAAGATACACTTAATTATATAATTGTGTTCTTGCATTTATGTAAAGGATCATAATAAATTAGTTTTAGAAGGAACTTTATTCAAGGAAAAATATGTCTACAAATATTTCAGTTTAAAGGGGGGGGGGAATTATAAATATAGATATTTCAGTTTAAAAGAAAAAAAAATTAATACAAAACCAATGAAACAATACCACAGTAAAAATTTTCAATAGCATTCAGTGAATTAAATTATTATTAAAGACATTTACAATAAATTAGGAAACAGAAAATATATTTCACTAGAGGCTAGAACACTGATGGACAAATGACTAGTGTTTGCGAAAATGTCTGATGGGGTAATTTTTTTATCCCTTTGTTTTATTGTCTCTAATTTATTTTTAAATGTGTTAAAATTTCTTGCATTACTCTTGTAAAGATAAGTGCACCTAATGACCATAATGCATATAGTATAAATGTTGTACTTCTTATTTCTGCAAAGCAAGCATTTGGGGAAAAAACTCTATAATTGAACTTATAGTGGCTTTTTTTTTTTGATAGATTTTTGTATAAGAAAGTGTATTGTAGACTACTACACTCAAAGAATATATGTTTTTGATTCTCTTCTGATCTGTGGCACAACTCACACATAGTATCAATGTTAAATATGTTTCTCTTACATCTCATATGTTCATTTAAAGTAGAAAATCAAAAAATTTGGGCTCAAGGGTCCAATACTTAAATCTTCATATTAGCTGTTTATTACTAATACTTAGCAGATGCTCTTTTAGTACGCAATCCCCACCATTTTGAATTTCAAAAACAACCAAAAACATTGTGACATATCTAAGTGATAAAAAAGTATGTGAAAAAGGGAAAAATTTAAAATTTGGGTCACGTGACTTGGAAAAATCCACCCAAAAATTGCACAGTAAAAAAAAAAAGTCAAAACATGAAAAATTTAGAACACTGGTCACCATGTGACTATAAATGTCAATTAAAATCAATACTTAGATCTGAGATCACAAAAAATATTTTAAAAATATAAAAAGCTAACATGCATTAATGAACACGGGTTACAAAAGAAAACCATATATTTTTAACATATAAAAAGCATAGATATTTAAAATATATAAAAAGCTAACATGCATTATTAAATCATGCAGGTTACAATATTAACACTTATATTTATAACTTGTAAGCCTCCTACGAATGGATAAGGTATTTAATTGATATTAGAGTCACATGACCCGGGTTGTAAATTTTGAATGTTTTTCTAGGCAGAGAATCTGAAATTTTGCAAACAAAGGGAACATACAATATCAGAGTTCTGGTAAGATAAATTGGTCTCATTTTACACGATAGATAGGTTCCTCAGAAAACACGCGCAAATGAAATCGCACAAAAATAGATGTAACTTACATTGAAAAAGGGGGGATGCGGTCTGTGATTTTTCAAAATTCGCGTAACAGCAAAGCACCAACGTAAAATTACTTTAAAATTCGCACAAAAAAAAAATAAAATAAATAAGGAAATAAAATATGACTAATAAAAAATGTCAAATTAGAAAAAAAAATGATACAAGACAAACTTTTTTAACTATAATATTTAATTTTATTCAAAATAATATATTTTAATGCATAATTTACAGTACAGTAATTTACATTTTTTATACATGTTTTAATTATTATCGCTATTTGCCGAAAAACATGTTCGTTTGCAAACTGGTAAAAAATCAGATTCTCACAAGAGGAAATACAACTAGTGCCAAGTTCACTCTCATGTTGTGTTAATGGTTTTCTGTTGACAATGTAATTAGTAATTAATCTTTGAGACGATGATTTTATTAATTGTTTATGAACTTAGACTTATGATAATAAAAAGACATTTATTCACCACTGCTGGGAAAAATTTAATTAAAACTAACAACTAAAAATTAAATTCTTATTTTTGTCTTTAATTTTTTAATTTTCAATTCCGTTTAAAAATCAAATTTCATTTTACATCACATTAATTTCAAGTCACCGTAAGTAATTTTTAAATTGTTAATTACAATTAAAAATCAGATTTTAATTTTTAATTGTCAAATTTAATTGTGCCCACTGCTATTACTCACCTTTTAAAAATAAACTTGCAGACACTAAATGATTAATAATTGATTACGTTCTTTTTTAAAAAGCAAAAACAGAATGTGATTTAAAATGCAAAATTAACACGCACAATGTTTGAACAAATTTACATTATAATCTTGTAAAATTTAATGTGTGTATACATAAAATGTGGAAATCATGATTTTAATTTCATTATTGCATAAAATCTTGCTATTATAAAGCACTGAAAATATTGAAATTACTAAGATGAAAGTCGAATTCCAATAATGTGCTATTACTTTCAATATAACATAAGTATGAAATTTATTATTTAAAGTAATAGCGCATTATCGGAGTTCGACTTCCGATGAAACATGAATCGCGTAACTTCAAAATCGTGTTAAATAAGTCTGCGTAAAAAGAGACCCAGGTGTAATTATAAAATGAATGTTTTAGTTTGACTTTTATATATATACCTTCGATCGATCTTTTTATATATTTACAAAAATAAGGCTTACAAGTTATAAATGTAAGTGTTAATATTATAACCTGCATGATTTAATAATGCATGTTAGGTTTTTATATATTTTAAATATCTATGCTTTTTATATGTCAGTAATACGTGATGCTTTTTATATATTGTTTTCTTTTATAACCTGTGTTCATTAATGCATGTGAGCTTTTTATATTTTTAAAATATTTTTTGCAATCTCAGATCTTATGTGTTGATTTTAATTGATATTTATAGTCACGTGGTGACCAGTGTTCTAAATTTTTCATGTTTTGGAATTTTTTTTTTTACTGTGCAATGTTCTGGGTGGATTTTTCCAAGTCATGTGACCCAAGTTCTAAATTTTTTCTGTTTTTGCGTACTTTTTTATCACTTAGATGTGTCAGGCGATGTTTTTGGTTGTTTTTGAAATTCAAAATGGCAGAGATTGCATACTAAAAGAGCACCTGCTTAGCATTGGTAAGTCTAAATTATAATTTGTCTTTTTGCATAGAAGTTCATATGTATTCCAGTAGCAGCATTTATCTTGTGGAAAAGTTATGTTAGAGTTAGATATTGATTTAATAGGTTCTATGATTGGATCATAATAAATTATCGACTAATAAACTTTTCCTTGTTTATGTTTAGTTTCTAAAGTGGTGTAATTTTCACCAGATTTATTATTATTTAATATTCTGTAAATTCTCTGCTCTGATTAACTAAACCAATTTATAGCCATAGTATAGGATCTTATGAATTTGTATTGCCTTTTCCTATAATAGTGGATGTTAGTTTGTATTATATTTTAATTTTCATGTCTTAAATCATTAATAATGTTGTTTTATGCTGTTTATAATACTTGTTTTATTTTTTTCAGAAAGTTATGTTTTTTTCTTTGTTTTAATAATTCTTTAATTTTTTATAAAATATTATAGTAATTCATTTTTTAACCAACAAATGTTTTCCCATAAATAATAGTTTTATTATTGCCTTTGATACCAACTCATTTGTATCATTTTAAATTTGAATATATTAATGTTATCTTTGCTGAATTTTATCCAAGCCATTAATATTTATGTTTTATGGTATGGGTTACAATTGCATATACTTCTGTGTATAGATAGAACCTAATTTATATTAAATCATAAAGCACAAATATTGCTTAAATAAACTTGAAGGATAATTTATTCCTTATGGAGCAGACAGTTTAATATAAAATTCATAATAAGAAATATTATGCAATATACTATGAAAAATATTTGAAACTTCTTACAAAAAGAAATGTATCAATAATATAAAATAAGATTACCTTCTGAATTGATCTTGATTAAATTTTATTTTGTAACTATGGTTGGTAAGATATTATAGAAATGAATCATATACAACAGTTCTTAGCTCTTAAAATATAAAGAAACTAGTAAAATATTTGGAATTGTCTGCCTCACATTATCATTTATCCTAAAGTAGATATAGTATTTGCCAGAATTCAGTTTGAGCTAAAAGAAAATTATTTCAAAGCAAAAAAGAAAAAAATATTGATTTAATAATTTCCAATTCTGGTTAAAGAGTATGCTCATTGAATTATTTTCAATGTTGATTAAACTTTTTTTTTTACTAAGTTCATTTAAAGAAACAAAATTTTTTGAAGATAACCTGAAAGAATATTTGTTTTTACTCTGAGAGAAGGAAAATGGGTTTTTTAAAATCGATTTTAAAATTGATAAAATTTATCAAAAAAAAAAAAATGGAGGAGGGGGAAGGAGTTACTTATTTATTGATATTGTAATGCAGATTATTATTATAATTATTATTATTATTATCATCATCATCATCCTATAATATTATTATTTGGGGTAATACTTGTCCATATATTCTATCTTCTTTGCTTGTTTTACAAAATTATACTTTGCGCATTATTGATGGTAGATCTTGTTCCACTTCTGTTAGAGATATTTATATTGAGTTTGGTTTATTTGATGTAAATCACTTATACCAATAGTGTTATTTTTGATATTTTTTGTGCTAAATTTTTTCTGAATTCTGGAGTTTCTGTTCTAAAGACTCATCTTTCTAATAAATTTTAATTACCTCTACCAAATTTTTTTAAGGAATCTAGTAGAAGACAATATGTCAATTCTGGTTCAAAGTTATTTAATAAATTTATATGTGAGTATTCAATTGATTTGAATAATATTTTTTATGTATCTTTCAAAAAGTATTCATATCGGTGGTTGTGTAGTATTTATTAATTTTGGCATTTATTTTATTTACTTATTTAATTATTTATTTCTTTCTTTTCTAAACTGTTCCTTTTGCTATTTGAGTTTTTGGTTGTATTTTATTTTTATTTAATTTGTTATTTTTACATGTAAATTACACACACACACACACACATTTTTTTTTGTTTGGAGTTTTCAAATAATTGTTATGTACTTTGATTTATTTCATAGAATAAATGGAATTGATGATGATGACCAAATTTATGGTAATACATTTTTAGATGATAGCTATAAAGATTTTCATGAGGATAGATGTCATGCTATTAGGAAAGAAATTATTCATAAATCTGTGATTTTGAATTCTAGATATTGTGAATCAATGTGGTGTGAGGTTTCTTTTGATTATCATAAAAAAATATTATTAGGAAATGTGTATATCAGGCCAACCTTGTCTTTTTCTGACTTGGATGCCTTACTTTGTATTTTTGAAAAATTTTTGATTGATTATAAAATGAATATTATCATTACTGGAGATTTTAACATTCCAGAGTTATTTGATAATGCTTCTTTTGATATTTCTTCATTATCACACAAAGCATATAGAATGTTATAATTCTTTAATTTTTTGAATTTAAAGCAACACAATTCCCATTTAAATTCTTATAATCCTATACTTGATTATGTTCTAAGTAACTTACCTGAGATTAAATGTTTTTGTGTTTCATCTCTTAATTTTCCTATTGATTTACATCATCCACCTATTGAATTTTTTAAGATAAATTATTTTAAGTGGCATGTTCCTTTAAACATTAAAGGATGTTATAAAAAAGGGGATTATATGGGTCTGTGTAAGACAGTTTATAATTTTGACTGGGACCCATTATATTCCTCAACAAATGTTAATTATAATATGGACTTTTTTAATTAAATATGTAATGATTTGATTGCTTTTTATATACCCAAAAAAACATGTCCCTCACAATTATTATTTTCCTTTTTGGTTCTCAGATAAACTTAAAAAAAAAAAATTAAAAGGAAATTGTATTATCATAAGCAATACATTAAAACACAAAATTTACTTTTTTACAATAATTTTGTTAATTGTAGAAGATTGGTTAAAGGTATTCAGAAAATTGATTATCAAGAATATATTAAAAATATGGAGCTCAATTTGTCAGATAATCCTAAAGAATTTTGGCCTTTTATTAAAAGTTCTGGCATTACTAAAAGAAAGTCTCAAATGGATGACTTTTCAATTCACTTTTCTGAATTATTTGGAAATTCCCCAAAATGTCTGGGTTTAAATCGACTAATGAATGTTTTAATGATAGCATTTCTATTGATTGTTTCAACAGTAATAATATATCTGCTGTCATAGCTTACGACAATATGCCTTCTTTCATTTATAAAAGTTGTGCAGAATATATTGCTGCTCCTTTATGTTATATTCTTAATTGTTCCATTAAAAATTGTAATTTTCCTAACTCTCTTATACTTGCTAAAGTTATACCTATTTTTAAAAATTGTTCAAAAGATAATGTTAATAATTATAGACCAATTTCTGTGCTTCATACAATTGCATACATATTTGAAAGATGTGTTTATAATAAAATTGTTAATGACATAAATAATATTTTGGGTCTTCTGCAGTATTGTTTTTACCTGGCAGATCAACTGAAACTAATCTTTTAACAATAATTGATCATATTGCTAATGCCTTTGAGAATCAATATCATTTAGATGTTATTTATTTTGATTTATCCAAGGCATTTGATAAAGTGGATCATTTCAAATTACTTTACAAAATGTACAAATTAAGTTTTTCCTATGGTTTGGTTGTATGGTTTGAATCTTTTATTAGGAAAAGAAGGGTTTATGTTAAATTTAATAATAATTTTTCTAATCCGTGTTATTGTAATATAGGTATACCTTAAGGCAATATCCTTGCTCTATTATTGTTTAACATTTATATTAATGATTTGGGAGAGAGTTTGGAATTTTCACAAATTTTATGTTATGCAGATGAGCGTAAAAATTTTAAGAATATCAACTCAATTAATGATTGTGTGCTATTACAAAAAGATATTAATAATTTTGTGAAATGGTGTAGAGATAATAAAATGGATATTAATATGGCTAAATATTCAACAGTTTCTTATTTAAAAAAATCTGAAATGATGATTTATCCTTATTATATTGAAGATCATAATATAAAATTTGTTGACATTCAGAAAGACCTTGGTATTATTTTTGCAAGCAATGGATTATTTCATCATCATATTGAAAATGTCGTAAATAAAGCTTTTAAAATTGTGGGTGTGATTTTAAAGCATAGGAGACAATTTACTAGTCCTACAAAATATAAATTATTTCTCTCTTTGGTTTTACCTATTTTAGAATAAGGATCTGTTGTTTGGAATCCCAGTTCCAAAGGAGATATAAAATTCAATTGGTTTATGATAAATTGTCCAAGTATATTAAGCTCAATGACCATTATCTATCCCTATTTGTTAGAAGAAAAATGAGAGATCTTAAAATTTTATATTACCTTGTCAATCAGAAAATTATATTAACTAACAAAATTTCAAATATTACTATTAATAATTATTTGCATAAAACACATACATTTACTTTATTTTATATTAAGGTTTGTCACTCTAACATAATAAAATTTTCACCTTTGTTTCATTTGCCTAATACCTATAATCATGATTTTACTAATGAAAATATTTTTACTTTAGATTTTAAAAAAATGTACTTATCTTATGAAGAAATATGGCATATAATCATATTAATAATTTGTCATTTATACTCGTTTATATATATTGTATATTTGTTATGGTGCAATTCTGTAATTGGCTTAATGTTATAGTTTTGTATGGTAAATAAATTGAATTATTATTATTACAACGACAATGGCCGCAACAATGATTCAAAGGAACTTTATTGAATTTCAAAATAGTTACATATTTACAAAGATCATAGATTACATTACAAGTGTATATCAATATAGTTACATATAACTGAGTAGGAACTATATAAAAGGCTACATAAAAATTAACTGTGATTATATATATATTAAAAGAAAAAAAAAGGTTACATAAATTAATACAAGTTACATAATGGTATATAATTCCTTAGTATCTACTTTTTAACTTTTTTTTTCTCTAAAGGCATTTAAGATTATATACATATATAAATAATATGGCTTTTGTTGCAATTAGGTTATAACATAGCACTGTCTCAGTTATTGATGCATTAAGGTTCATATATCATGAAAAATGTTATAGGGGTCTAGTTTTCTGTCTCTTTCATTAATAATCTCCAGTTTAATCCAAAATGTATTAGGATGTCTTCTAGGATTATTATTATATATAAAAATGCATCTAGTACACCATAATGCATAGAAGATGAATGTACTAGCTCTAATCCTAGCAAAAATTTCTGTTGTCTAGGTTTTAAAAAGGTATGCAATATTAAATAAAGAATTTTTAAATAGGTTGGGAAGAGGAATGCGAATATTATCATAATACTTACAATCATAGAATATATGCTCCTGATTTTCAAAATCTTTTTTACAGAGGAGGCAAAAAGCACCTATGTTAATATAATTTCTTCTATATTTATAAAAATAAAGTGTTGGTAATGATCTCAAGTTAAGCTTTATTAGAAAATCAAAATATTTTGGCTCAAGTTTTCAGAATCTAAATCTTCTAATAAGCTGCTGATTATTTAGGCCCAAAATGGGGCTTGCTTTGATTATTTAGTGTTGGTTGGTTTATTAATAGATATGTTTGCCAATATTTATACTTATTTGTAGAGGAACAGAAGGTTAATTTATCTATGCTCAATAGTGGTTTTATTAGATCAGTCCAATAACCAGTACTGGGGGGAGATACATCCATTGGTGTAATTTTTTATGATGTAGCAACATGATTAAATAAATTTGACAGGGAGGTAATCAGATTAAATGTTTTCTGTATTTTAAATGTATTTCATGAGTGTAGTCCTTACCCATTTTGAATTAATGGATTTTGTAATTTTTAATGGAGTTGGAGGCAATGTGTCTGCCCCACAAAAGTTTTTTAAACATGGAGTAAACATGCAAAGTGAAGTTTTAGTGTAAATGATTATAAGGCTAAAATGAGTAATTCTTGTCGTAATGAGCATATTAAACAATGTGATTTTAGAATAAACTGAAAGGTATGACTTTGAAAGGGAGCAAGTAATTTTGTCTACTTTTTCTTTAAGAGAATTCTGTATTTTTGTTCTCATTCCAGTACTACTAAGATGGAAGAGAAATCTGAGTAATGAAATAGGATTCTCTTTAATGTTAGATTGTATTAGTTTGCCCTATATATGTACCAACTAAATATCTTGTCTAAATTGAATTCTAGGTGAATCATGGTCTAAATTTTGTAATAATTTGGGAACATGTTTTTGTGATGATAAAAAAATAATAATGTTATCCATATAAGCAATATATGAAATGTTATTTTTAAATTGCGGTACAAAAATACCAGGTATCCATTTTTCAATCATTTTAAGGAGGGGATTTATGTACACTGTAAATAGTAAGGCACTAAAAGGGGAATCCTGAGGGATTGAGCAGTGAGGTTTAAACCCTGCTGAGTATTTTCCATTCATTGACACATGGATTTCTCTATTTATCAATAAATTGGTGAGTATATAGATTAATGATTTGGGGACAGACAACTTTGTTAAGAGTTATAAGGTATATTAAAATTGAATCAAATGCTTTTTTTATATCTAACTGAATGGCAATAGGTCTATATATTTTTTTCTTTTCTAACAGTCTCCACAACAGACCTAAAAATAATTGCAGCTAAACAGTAGATTCACTTCTCTTTGCAAATTGCATTTTGGCTATTTTGGTAGGATAAAGGATTCAAGTTTATCTTTTATCACTGATTCAAGAATATTGATGCCGAGTGGATTCATGGATATAGGACATATATTTTTAACTATAGTGATATCTTCATATTTTTTTAAGAAAAGGTACAAGCATTATTGGATACAATCCAGGTATATGATGGTTTATCTGGATAATAAATTGGCTAGATTCCTTAAGTAAATTGTAGTAAAAAAAGCTTAGGTATTCATAGACAAATTTTGGAATTCCATGAATACCTGGGCTACAAGTGTCTGGGACTTTAGCAATTTTTTTGGTGAAATCATTTATTGTAAAGTTCCCAAGAAATAAAGTGATAGGACAGAACATTTTATTATTTTGCAAACTATTTTTAAAAAACTTATATAATGGAGCTAGCATGCTGTTTCCAGCAATTATTTTATTATTGATTTTAATTGCTGTGTGTATTGGGTGTGTGTGTGTGTGACCGAATGTGCAGTGGATAAAATGTTTAGAAAAAGAATGTGTATGATCCAGAAAAAGCCTTTTTTTAAAAAATTAATATGTATTCTTTCAGAGTTTGACAGGTACTGTTATATAAGTTTTTTAGGGCAGCTACTTTACTGCAGTTGTTTTCAGTGGCCTGGTAATGAATAATTTTTTTATGAATGTCATCTGCAAGTACTAATAATTTAGTAGGAGGTATGGATGTTCAGGTTAAGTGATTGATGTTAAAAGACAGAACATTTACAAATGCTAACCAGGTTTGCACAGGGTCTAGCTTCATTTCATCCATTTTAAAAAGTTCTATATAGATTTGTGAAAATAAACATTCATTAGTCCTGCTAGGGAGTAATACTCTTATTGTCTTTCCAGCTGACAGTCTTTTCTATATATAAGATCTAGATCTAGAACTACAAACAATGCTAAATGGTCAGATGAGGTTGAATTTTTTAGAGATGTCTAATTAAATGATGCAATATCGGTGAGTAAAATACTAGATCTATTAATGAAAAGTGTTTACCATTGTAGAAAGATACAGGATCATTTGGTAGAAAACCTCCACTCATAAGGGGGGAAGCAAACTTATATAGCAACTTAGATATAAATTTAATGTAGGTTATGTTAAAATCACCCAGTAGCAGATATGGATAGGAAGCTAGGATTGAATTAACTGTTAATATTAATCTATTTACTATTGTTGGCCCTGGAGGTATATATTCAAATATAATATTTAAAACAAAAGCTTTGTGATGGAATGAGATAACTAATATGTGAGCATCAAGGTATATTAAATGATCTGAATGGACAAGTCTTAGATATTATAATACCTATGCCTGCAGATGACATGAGAGATGTTTTTGAAAATATTGAGAATCCTCATTTGTGTAGATAATTCAAAGGATCTGTAACTGAGTTCCAATATATTTTTATCTTTGACAAGCCAAGTATGTGGGGATGGACTATGTCACACCATTTAATTAATTGATGGATTTTCTGTTCAAAGTTAAAAGCTACAATATTTATATGCATGCTCGAGAGAATATAGATTTAAATTTAAAAAAAAAACCCTATATAAACATATTATGTTTATGATGTACGCTTAACAATAATATATTCAAATTTAGCTCTATATTGTAATATATATTAGATTGTCCTTTTTTCTTTTTGTATTTATATATCTAACTCTGTGTCTTATGCTTATTTATGCTAAAAAATTTACCCAAAGAAAATATGTGTATGCTTTTACACCTACAATATTACTAAATAAACAGCCTTATATTTTAGTTTATTGTGTATAATAGCATTAGCGAGTTTTAGAGTATCTTCTCTATATCTACAGGAAATTAAAATATTTTCTAATGTTTTTTCATGTTGTATACCTGATCCTAAATTGAGATCTGAAACACTACATAGTATACTAATCTCTTTTATTTCAATTACTTCATCCACATCTTCCGGGTCAGATTCTTGGATTCCATCATGTACCATTTTAACTTTCTAGATCAGTTCATCAAAAGTAGTAAGTTCTTCATTGTCATTGCAATTCAGCCGGTTTTCTTTCATGCTTCACCCTAACAGGACAACTAGGTTTTCGTTTTGCTATGGGATTATTGGCAATTTTATCAGTCTTGGATTTATAAGGTTTTGAGACTTTATCCATTATTTCAATTATGGTTTTATTTATGACAATAGCATTTCCTTCATTGTGGAGACATCAATTGCTTCTTGTTAGAAATGTCATTGATTTCTGATGGTCCGCTATGATAATGTTTTGTCATATCCTTATCATTCAAAACTGGAAATTCTTCATATGCTCTCTGGTGGTTGATTACATTTATTGAACTATTGTTTGTGCATTTGTTTTTTTTCCATGATAGTGTTTTTTCTAGATGGTTTTATTATTTTAGAGTTTATTATTGAACTTTGATGCATTGGTGTAGCAATTCGATTACAAATAAATTAGGGCATGTACATCCATATAAAAATTATTTACTTCATCGCAATGAGAACTTGTTGGGACATAAATCTGAATTGGTTTACTAAAATATATTTTTACTCCCAAACTATAACTAATCAATATTATTATTAAATAAATATTTGAAACCAAATTATTACCTAATTTAACACTTATTTTGTTAGAAAAGGAAGAACATTTCTTTTTCTATACTTGAGTCTTGGATCAAAAATGAAATGCCAATGTTTTTTATTTTTAGAAAAACAGTGGCATGATATATAATAGATAAGTACTTTTGTGTATTATTTGAATGGCAGTTTTATGAAGATTGGGATAAATGTATTAATAAAATGCCCATTTTAAAAGTGGAACATCAAAATTCATACTTTATGAATTCATTTAAAATTAATAACTTTAAAAATGTTTAAATTCTTTTTATTTTATATTACTGATTACAATTTTCCAGCTGTATTTTATTTTTAATATTATGTAAATTGACATTACTAAGAAAATTGCATCTTCAACCATTGTGTAAAAAATGTGTGTATGCATATGTTCATAAATATATTTATATACATTATAAAATGAAAATTATTTTTTTTTACTTTTTAAAGAATAATTTTTTAATTTTTTAAAAAATGTTTTAGAAATAAATGATTTATATTTTAAGAGATAATTAAAGCATGAAATTTATCCAAAGCAAATAAATGTACCCTTATTTTTTTATTTTATTTAGGAAATTAAAATAGTAAAATGCTTTTAATAATAAATTAATGATTAGATAAGATTATTTCCTAAAATATTTTTATCTAACTACTGTGATTAATATTAATCTTGCTTTTTTATAATCATATGTTCTTGCTGTAATATTAAAATCATACTATCACTGTATACACACATATACATTTTGCATGTAATAGATAGCGATTAATTTCAAATACAATATTAGAATTATACCTAATAGTTATGCTGTATTTTTCATCTACAAAATTTCCAGTGAATAATTATTAAATTGTTTTTATCTATAATATTTGATGTAATTGTTTATTTTCTCCATCATTTAAAAGGATAATAAATCAAAAATTAACCATGTTTGCTTAGAGTTGTTTACTACAGGAATGAGTAACAATCTTAATTATTATTATTATTATTATTATTATCATCTCTTCATTTGTATTATATTAGTTATTTTTTTATGATGTAAATTTCATGAAAGATCATTCCACAATTTATTTATTAATTTTCATTTTTGTAATTTGGACATTATTTTTTATGATTATGTCTAAAATGATTATGCAAATACATTTATATGCTATAGGTATGATTATATAAATGTGTGTGTATTACATATATTGTAAAATGGCATTTTTATTTGTTGCTAAATATAATTCTTTAAATAACTGATTTTATACATGTTTATGCATAAGAATGTACACATTAACTTGGAATTTAAAAATATTTTTACAAATGAATAAATATTTCAAAATTGTTCCCATTATTTTCAAAAGCATTTAAAATCACAATAAACTTCTGAATTGACTTGCTGAGTTTTCTTTATTTCATTATTGATCCAAATTCTATCTATTTATTCAAATAGCTATTTATATTTTTAGAAAATGCTTAATTATGGATCTCAATGGATTTTTTTTAAATGTTGAAATCTAAAGGCAATTTATAATAACTGATATTAGAGATATATTTTAATAAGTTTTTGATGCAGATTTATATATACTTTTAATTATTTTTAAACCATTAAAACATCACGTGACTACTATTTCCTTTTCTTGCACAAACTATTAAAATAATAGTAACTCTCTCCATATAATATTGCCACCTAGTGCAAGCTATTGCACTAAGTGACTCCAATTCTATGTCAAGCGTTGTTAGCAGAGAGGTCATCACAGCCGTCTTGCAAGCAAGTAGTTGGTTGCAGACGGTTGTGGATTCGCCTCCCGGCCGATGCTATGACATGTAGTAAAAAAAAATTCTATGGAATTGCTATATATTATTTTTTCATATAAATAAAAAAGTATATTATTAATAATAAATATATTGTTGGTTTAGAAAGATTTTAAATGTTATAATATTTTTTGTTTGTTGTTGCTTTTTTATGAGATTTTTTATTTTTATTTGCAGAAGCCTCACAGTCTTCACGGGCTAAATTAGCTCGTCGAGCACGCTCCTTCAAAGAGGAGTTTTTGGACAAACTGAGTAATATCAGAAGTCCTTCAGCATCTCGTGGAGGTTCCCCTAATAAATCACCTCGCTTAAGACATAAAGTAGTCATGTCTCGATCAGCAACTCCTCCTGAGGATATGAAGCAGAAGAGGAAACCTGAAAAGGTTTGTGTGTCTTAATATTTTTATATTTTGAGAACTGCATTTTTTAGATTTACATTTTTTTTATATATAATTATAAACAAAAAATTATTACTTTGAATTAAGAAGTTTAAAATTGTTTTTTTTTTTTTTAAATGTCTTTTAATTATTTTTAAAATGTAATAAATATACAAAAACATTCATTTTTAAACATTGGATACATATGTTATAAAAATGTTCCATGTCTGTTTTATTGGCATTAAACTATAATTTAAACACAGGCACAAAAAATAATGAAACTTTTTTTTTAATTAATTTTTTTTTTTTTTTTTCATTGCCAGAGAGAAACTCTCAGAATTTACAAAAATAGTAATTAGGGGGTTTGAACTCAGACTTTCACACGAACCGCAACTATCCACGCTATTTCATACTGCTGACACACTTGATCACACACATGTCGAAAAGATAAATAATCACTAATATGCTGGTGAGTGCTTTTCTTTTCGACATGTGTGTGATCAAATGTGTCAACAATATGAGATAGTGTGGATAGTTGCGAGTCGTGTGAAAGTCTGAGTTCAAACCCTCTATATATTACATATTGGAGTGCAGGTATGAAAAAGCCTGTATTATAGAAAAAATGTATATATTAATAATAATAATTACAATGATTTTTATGCAATCATTCAATGAAGGTTAACTTTTTATGATAAAAAACATTTAAATCAGTACATAAATTAAAAATGATAAATGCTTTAAAATGTATGGAATTAAAATATTTATATTGCTATAAAGTAATCCTCATTCATATATTTAATATCTCATATTCACAATGAAATAGTAGTAGAATTCTGTGAAAAAAAGTCATTTCAGATTCATTGAAGCTACAATCCATAAGAGAAAAACCATGTCAAATATATGAAGTGACTCCAAAGTAATCATTTTCTGCCATAATTGAAATGAAGTCTATCAATTATGGTTTCCAGTCTCTCACTTGTGGTGTTCAAACCTTGTTTAAACTTTTGAGTAATAAAGCATTTGAATATTTTATTTCTTTCTTTTTACAAGAATAGTCGTGGAAACTAGAAAACATTTATAGAGTTTAAACTTGTTTTACTGCTGTATCAAATACTATAGAATAGAAATAATTATTTTGTACATTTTAAACAATGAACATTATTATTTAATATCATGCTAAGTAATTAGTATATTTAAAATGTTTAGACAGAAAGCAATAAAATGAGCTGGAAAACAACTATTCATTACAAACATTTAGAATGAATCATAAAAAGTTGAATCAAATGAAATTATTTCTATTTTTGTTCTGTAATGATATTTCATATTAAAAATATCTTGGATGGTAAGGCAGTTCTATATGTATATAATTATAGTTTCATCCCTTATCATTCTACCTCTGACAGATGATAATAAATAGGAAAGTGGCAAAACAACAATTTGAATATACAAAACATTAATCCAAATACATTCAATTAGAGAAATCTAAAAAAAATATCATACTATTTTTTTAAAAGTTTTCATTTGTAGAACCATCTATTAAGATATTTTGCTATTTTATTATTATTATTATTCATAATTTTATGTTGTTTTAATATATTGATTTTATTTTAATTCCAAAAAAAAAAAAAAAATCAAAAGAGATCAGTAAAATTGAATAATGATAATGAAAAGAGTTGCAAGCACTCCTTTTCTTTGATTGATATCTTCTTTGTGATCAGTGTTCACATTTTTTGTGAGATTATTTCAAGAATGTTTTTCGAATTATTAAAAAGATTATTTCTTTATAAAATTTATTAAGATTATGATTATTTTTGCACAGTGTTTGTACTAATTATTAAAAATCAAAAATATACATTCTTACAATGTTTTTTTATACATATATATTTTTTAAAATAGAATGTAATAACTTCTAGTATAATGAATGTATCAGCTCACTTTATGAAAATTATGGCTAATATGCCATTGCCATTGCTGTCTTAAAATAATTTAAGATATTTTAAAAATTAGAAAACAATTTTAATCTTTTAAAGCAGAATTTGATAGATTTATCAGGGGTTAATTTTTTTTTTGTTAGCGTTTTGTAAAATGACAAATACCTCCTTTGTTGTCATTACAATCTCTTCTTTTTTTTAAATTTACAAGTTCAAACGTGACTTTTTACAATTTTTTCTTTGTTTGCAAGCATGCTATTACTTAATCAAGTTCACTTTATTGAATTCTGATATAGAATAACAGTTTAATACTAAAATCAAAAGCTGAAAGTTTAGAAAAAGTCTCACCAGGGGCAACAATAAAATGTGGCAATATTTTAATTGTTATCTTTTAATGAATTTTATTTTATAGTAAACTTTTACGAATAAATTAATTTTTAATTTTTAGTTCACTTCAGCCAATCAAAGATTGTATAAAACATTGATATCCATTATAACCTAAAGTATGCAATGAAGGTTATGGATTCTACAAGCTACAAAACAATTTCACACAAAAAACTAAAATAAAATTAGCAGACAATTCTATTGGCTAAGCTAAGAGGGTTTTGAATGCCATATCCACAATAATAAGAGCAATAAGAGTAAATGGTAATAGATAAATATTATTAAGATAAAGGCAATATATTATCAAATTAAGAGGAGGAGGCTTCTCATACTTATTTTTTTTTTAAATATAATGGCTCTTAGTATTTAAAGCATATGTCATTAAAGGGTTAGGTTACTTTAAAATTCTCTATTCGCAACATATCTTCCAGCTACAACACTTCTGATCAGATTTACAATTTAATTTTTTTTTATCAAATAGAAATATGTTTTCACGTATCTTTGTTACATTGACTTCTTTTGTAAAATAATTTTGTTCTTATGTGAAATAATCTTCTCTAATAATGTTATATGTAAAAAATAGATATCTCAGGGTTCATATGACTAACATTTTTGATAATTATAAATTGTATTTTTTTCTTTTGATTATAGTAAAACAAAGCAGTGAGACATACTACCCTTAAGATAATGTCACCCTAAAATTACAGTAATTTTTAAAATTTAAAAATAAATATGAGAACTATTAATTTAGAATAAAGACAATATACTAGGATAACATTTGGATATGATGAGTGGATAAGGGTTTTATAACTACTCAAAATATTACACTACTAAATCCTCTTTAAATATTTTCTGAATTAAAATCAAGAAATTTGATCATTTGAATTTATAATGAATAAACAAAATAATCATCTAAATAGAATAAAGTGGTTCCAAAACAAGCACAGTGATCTTTTAATAAATGAAATTGACTAAAGTGATCTAATAATAAATAAATAATTATAATTATTTTTAATAAATAAAATAATCTCTTTCATGGATGTTTTCTTAACTTCAGAAATGCAATTTTAATAAAATGTGACTCTCATATCAAATTCATAGTATTCATGTATTCTCAATGCATAAATGTAAAGACAATAGCTTAATGATATTTAGATTTCTGAAGTTATGTAATCAATGAGAAACAGTCAAAAAAATAAATTAACAAAAAACATTTATTTTGACATTAAAACATTTAACAAACAAATCTTGCTAATTTATAATATGTTTCAGATACACTAAACAAAATTTAATATGGAAAATTGTAATTTACAGTTTAAAATGAATGAATAAATAAAAAATATCAGATGGTTAATGAAACCTTCTATAATATTGATATTTGAACAATTTCTCTCATTTTTACAATCCTTCTATTATAATGTCCCTAATGAATATATTTAATACCCATATAAAATATATAACTTACCAATCCATATGGTGAGATGAATGCTGAAGTTGTATATTCTTTACTGAAGCCACATATACAAATTTAAAATTTTAATATTATAAATATTTATCGAATTCACATCTTGAGATACTGACAGCACAGCGACAAGACTGACACATCAAAGAGGGTGATTGAAGGTAAGGATAGTGTTCCTCAGTATCTACAAAAATATATCAATTACCAGGGTAAAGTCATGGTAGTACACTACCCATGGCTTTATACAGTAACACATCACAAATAAAATCCACATTAGGGATGATAAGGCAAAGTAAATGATGGCATGAACTCAAAGAAAAGATACCTATATCTGAGGACAATAAATGAACTAGGACTTTATCAGTAGTCATATAAGTAAGGCAAATGGACCATCAATAAAGAACAATAATAGTAAAGGGATTTGCCATACTAAAGCAGTATATGCTTAAATATAAAATAAATAACAGTATAATTCATTTGAAAAATATTACAAAATCAGACTAATGTTACAATCTCTATAATACACTGGCAAGATAAACATCAAGAGAGATACTAATGCCACAATCTCTTTAAAACCTACTGACAAAATAAAATATACCCATTACAAGTGAGAGCTAATGCAACAATCTCTTTTAAAAATAGCAACAACTAACTGATGTGTAAAACTGATAAATTAATAGTTAGTGCTAAATATAGCATAATAAAAATTATGGTACAAAAATAGACAATAAAGATATACACCAACTTCTATGTTTTCCAGTGTTTTACATATACATTCAAAATAAATAACTTCATGATAAAGATAAATATAACACATTTAAAATATAGCATCATCAATATATTAATATTCTGAGAACATTTGATAATATACTTAATAAGTGATTTATTAAAAATTATATCAAATAAAAATATATAAAATAATAATAGTAGTAGTATTTTACAATATCATGAATATGTAAACTTAATAAATACCCTTTTACCAAAATAAATAAAAATAAAGGAAGTCCATCTTGATTCTTCCCATTTGATAGGATACAGTCACTGAAAAGTAAAGTTCTAAAGCATCTTGCAAATTTCCAGTTTATTGTAATATAGTATATTTAACTTACATTCACTATATTTTACACAAGATTAACAAAAATATTTAAGGATGCTACACAAATATGTATGTCTCTTCAAATTGATGAAATATATTTATGAATCAAAGCACAAATACCGCATGCCTATTTAATATTTCAGTTTAATATATTAACTATTAACTTTTAAATCTTTCAGAAGCACATTTGTTAATAATAAAAATTAAAGAGCAATCTTTTCAAAAGTCATATTTTTAGAATGGAGCAGAATTCTAATAACAATGATAAAAGAGAGTAGATGTTTTGGAATACATGGAGGATAATAAGTTTATAGACAAACATTTGTTTCTAATAATTCAGGAATAATCACATTTTAATTATGTAAAGTAATTAATTTTGGCTATTGGTAAAAGCAATAATTTTGGAATACTAAATTTAAAGGAATAACTTTCTTGTTATCTCAGGAATATAATATTTAAAAGTACATATTATAATACAAACAAATTTCCATAAAACAGTACAAGTTAAGAAAGTTTAACTTCATTGTGGTAGGAAAATATATTTCCTTGTTTTAGTTTGAAGTAAACATAATAAAGATATTTAGTGAGTAAATCAATTTCACATCACTGTTAATAACAGTAAAGTCATTTTAAAGATAATAGCTTTTTAAATAATTTGTCTTTTAATAAATGAATGTTATCTTATAAATAAATGTTTTTTATAATAACAATAATATATGTTATATACATTTAAAGTCATTCATCCATAATGTATTTTTAAAAAATATGTATATGTGTCCAAATAATATAAGTTTTCCAAGAAAACTACTGCATTTTAAAAACTTGCAATAAATTAATTATTCTTTATTGATGCATGTATGAATTCAGGTAAGACATTTATAAAGTATTTCATAATTATGAAACAGATTCTGCTATTTGGATTAAAAGTCATTTAAAATTAATTAATTCCAAAGAAAATTTTTTTTTTAATAAATAAAAATTGTAATAAATATCTTTCAAATAAAAGTTGCATAACCATTTCTCATTTTCAAATGGATTGCTTTGTTTTTTTTTTAATTTGCTCATAGTGAGAATTTCCACAGCTTTATACTGTAATATGCATATTTTCCTAAATACGTTATAAAATCTTAGTTTGAAAAAATTCCATTAATGGTGAGAAAATCAAAAATTTTTCAAAATAATAGAATTTAGCTCTACCCTGACGAGAGTTTTTGACATCACCATTTTGATGACATTGTTTAAAGAAAATAGTTTAAATAACCAAAAACATATTTATTTGTGAATTTATTACAATTCTAGATATTTTTTATACAATAATTTATACATATTAGAAATCAAAATATAAATTATTAATAATTTATTTTGAATTGAAATACCTTATTTTCAAAAATAGAATGTATTAGTGAACAATGCAAATATGCCTTAAAGCTTTTTAGAAGCTTAGTCTTCTATGTCAGAAATCTAATTAGAATAACAAATATGAAAATATCATAATTTTGCAATAAATATTGAAAAATTTAAAACTTTAAAGCATATTTTGTTAGATATAAGAGAAATAAAGAAACGTTTGTTCAGATTTTTTTTTAAAATGACAAATAATAAAGATTTCATTGATTTTGTAAAATGAAAATAATCTTTCTAGAAATGATGATGTATAAGTTTTTGTTTTGATTATAATCTCATTTTTTTAATATTTATAGAAAGAAAATGTGAACATTTAAAATTTATTTTAATAGTAAGCAAAAATAGCTACCAAATGAAGTCAATTTTTTTTTTAATAAGTAATAATGGTTTAATTTTAAATTCTGTGTTGAACTTGATAACAAAGAAAATGATGAAATGGTGAAACAGTGTCAGAGGATTAAAAAATAGTTATAGGAATATAAAATCTTTAACATATTCACTGCTTTTAGCATGCCTTAAAATTTAATTCTGTAATATCATTTCCTATAGTATGGAAAATAGAATTAATAAAAAATTTACATAACAGGAATGATAATGATACTTTTTTTCAAATCCATCAAGGGGTATTTAATTTTAGTGGAAGCAATTTAATTTTTGTTGAATATGCTGTTGTTTTTTTTCATAATGCACATCCTGTAATGTAATTTTGAGTGCCCAGGAAGTTTAAAAGTTTAAAGATTGAGCCTGGATGAGTTAATTTAGAAATTCATTCTTTCTAAAACTTTAAAACAAATGATCAATCAATTAAAAAACAGTTATCACTTAAACAAAAATAATAATTAGTTGATCTTTTCTTCTTTACATAACTGCATTTGAGATTATTTAATGAAAATATTTTTACTACAATTAAGATTAGAGGATATTTTTGCAGATAATTTAAACATTAGCAACCTAGTCTTAAGGCTTTGAATTTGTCTTTAAAGTTTTATTCTTACATTAACTTTTAATAAACTTTAATAACTAAACTAGGATGGTTTTAATTTTAATATTTTAAAATCAAACTCAGTAGCATTTTACATTAGTGATACCTTTAAGAGTAAGCATTTAAAAATTATAATAAAGCTACTAAGGAGATTCATGTTATAAACTGCCTCTTAAGATTACTTTTTAAGTAATAAAAATTATAAAAGTTCTAAATTGGCTAAGCAGACATGTAAACATTTAATTATTAACTAGTGACAAAGTTTGTTTATCATTAAATTTAAACTATTGAAAATTTTTTTTAAACATATAATTAAACTTGACATTCATCTTTAAGACAAAAGCTAAAGGTAACAATATATATATATATGTCTTAAGAAAAATATTGATGTTTTTTGTATGTATGTAAATATACAAAATAGATACCATAATTTTATTACACTGTGGCTGCTGTTAAATTATATTTTCACTATACCTAAAGCAATTTGGCTTCCATTTTTCACAAATTAATATTTATAGTATTTCTGTATTGAACAACATATGATATTGTGTTTATTAGTTATCAGTAAATTATATGTAATTTTCAAAAAGTTCAAAAATAGTTATACATCAGACTCACTGTTTTATAATTAGAATGAGTGCATTAGAAATGATGATTGAGAAGAATCAAAATAAAAATAAATGCCAATTATTCAAATCTGAAAATTTAAGTTGTATTTTTATATTAGACTATATATAAATACAACTAAAATACCAGCACCACAAACCTTCATGAAAGTTTTAGTCATTAATGATTTGATTCTTCTTTTACCTTTGATTCTACGCTTAATATATATATTTTCTCTTCCTGAAGAGTGATTAATTACACAATGGATTGTTATAACCAAGCAATGACATGTTATTAATACTGATCGCATTTTAACAAAAATAAAATTTAAAATCAAATATAATTTTTTAGACTGTTTGTAAATATTTTTATCAATAGTTTACATAGTATTTTTTATACTTGCTTAAAATGAGTTATTTTTTAAAAAAATAATGAAACCGATGTTAGTTCTATACTTATGACAATTGAAATGATATTGTTCAATTTATGTGGAAGTGAGCCATGGGCTTTTTCCTCCTCCTTCTCCTCTTCTCCTTTCCCTCTTTCTCCTCTTTCTCTGCTTCCTCCTCCTTTTTCTCTTCCTTCTGCTTCTTTTCTCCTCCTTTTTCTCTTCCTTCTGCTTCTTTTCTCCTCCTTCTAATAATAATAATTATAATAATAATAATATAAAAATTAACTGTCAATATCTTCTTCAGCTTAGTGAAGCTACAGAAACTTTTTTGTAAAAAAACCCATTTTCATTGAATTAGGTATGTGAAACAATTGAAATTGTAAAAGATTGCTTAAAAAATATTTTAGGATGGACTTGACACTGGTTCTATGAGAGATCCATTTTCCATTTATGTCATAAAGGTTATTTCAGACATGTTAATGTAATATAAGAAGAAAAAGATTAAATAAATGTGTAGAGATTTATATATATTCTATTTTTAATTTGTCTCACATTGCTTGACATTTTTGTAATGGAATAAAGTATAAATAAATGTATAGCCATTTTGGTCCACATTTATATACTGGTGTGAAAAAGTTATGAAATATTTTATTAAATATAAGAGATAAATTCAGTTCTCAAATAATAATTAGAGAGATGATGATGAAACTATATTCCTAATTATAAAAATCATATTTTTTTAAAATAAAAATAAGATTTAAATCTATTTGTGGTTAATGGTATTAGCAAGTATGGCTGTACTGATAAAAGAGGTTCCTTGAAATTGGTCCTGTAAGCCTTGTATTAGCTTAGTTTACAATTCCAGATTTGGCTACTATATAACATTTCATACTTTTGTTAAACAACAAATTAATATAAGATGGTTAAATGCATCATTTTATAATATTTTAAATATATTTCAAATGATATATGTTCAAGAAAAATATTTTCAACATAATAATCCTCTATAAATATCATCATTCAAAGAAGACATGCTTTAAAATATCATAGCAATTAAAATGCTTTTACAATTTTTTAATATTTTTTTATGTAACCTAGGAACTAGCTATATACAATATATTATGTAATTTAATTTGAGCACTACTTTATTAAATTTGGATTCTTATTCTTTTAGTACTTATAGTAAAATTATTGTCTATATTATGAATGTATAGTTTGATGTTATATATTTACTTATCTAAGATATCTGCCTGTTCATCTATCCATTCATATATAAATATATACCCACATTATTATATATATATATATTTAATTAATTAATACTGCCTAATAGCAATAATAAATTAAATAGAAAATTATATAACAGAAAATACTGGTAACTAAAATTCTCTCATGATCATGATTTTGTTTATTTCACAAATAGATGTTCTCAATTGACAATGAGCTAAACACAACACATACACATGCATAAAACAGAACTCACTCACATAATTCATTTCAAAAACTACTTGTCTTTAATATCAAAGAGAAATTTTCCAAAAGATTTATAGTCTCAGATTCCAGAAGATATTTCACCAGTTACTTTAATTCTTTTTTAAATTCATTTTTTTCCATAAAAGATAATCTTTGCATTGTCAAACAATGTAAAGCCAAGTCATGATGTCAATTTTTAACTTTATTCTTATGAATTACAACTGCAAAGAATCTTATAAACTATACCAGATATTATATTTAACTTGAATGGACTGTTTTGAACTATTTAATGATAAATTTAAATCACGACCTTTTTTTCCAAGCGGCTCTCATAGCATCCAATAAATAATTATTCTTATTTAAATTTTCAATTTATAGATTGGTTTATAAGAATGGTCATTTATTGGATGATGTGAAAGTTGCTTGGAAGAAAGGCTTTGATTTAAATTTATTACTAAATAATTCAAAACAGTTATTGATGGTAATATTGAAATACAAGTGTGATGTATATACTTAACTTAGTTGTAATTAAAGGGGATTTGAATCCAGACTTTCAAGCTCCCTATAGTCACTCACTCTATCCAACATAACGGTTATACTTGACCACAAACATGTGAAAAAGATAAATGATCATAGAGTGAATGACTGTAGGAACACAAACATGTGAAAAAGATAAATGATCATAGAGTGAATAACTGTAGGAACCTTGAAAGTCTGGTTCAAATTCCCTTTAATTCTTGATGGTAAATATATTCTTGGTATAGTTTATAATATTCCTGGAAATTGTTTTAAAATTTATATAGGTCAAAGTAAATTGTCCATCAAAGAATTCATAAGAGTAATATTAAAAATAGCTATTCTAACTCAGCTTTGTATATTTATTAAATGAATAAGGTTATAAAATATTGTTTGAGAATATGGAGATTATCTTTTATGAAAAAAATGCACTGAAAACAAGAATTAAAGAAATTCTGATGATAAATCTTTTGGAGTCTGAGACTATCAATTTTATGACAACTTTCTTTGATATTAAGGGTGAGTAATCTTTGAATAATGAGTTCAATCTATCTTACTATTTATCTATAGATATGTCATGGTTAGTTGTTACTGATATCATATATATATGTATATTAACAGGATGTTCACAAACTTCAGAAAGATGTTCATTTTGCTCTGCGCTACTTTCAAGATGTAGTAGATAAAAACACATTAGAAATGCTGCCTGGATCTGCATCCATTGTTCTGGAAACTGTAGTTGCTATACATAACTTACTTGGAAGTATTCCTGTTAATGAGCAGAGGTATTTATAAAATTATATTCTAGTTTCTAAATAAATTTTTTTATTACATCAAATACATAAAATAATTCTTACAAAACAAATCGGTACATTTTTTTTAAAAAAAAAAAACACATCCTGATTTAAGATAAGATGTAAGAATTATTTCATTAATGTAAAATATTTAACGATTGCATAAAAAAGTTTGTTATCATAATTACTTTGTTAGTAAGAACCTACCCATTATATAAAATTATTTTTTAAGGAAGTTTTATCATTGGATCATAATATTTTATCATATGAAGACTATTTTGATTTACCACACTATTAAAAGTAAATATTTGTTTGTTGTCAATGAACCAACATATCCCACTGGATGGCACTGTTTTCGCGCTAAAACACGTTCGAACCCGTGTTTTCTATAATACAACCTTTTATGTTGTACTACAGATTGCAGGCTGCTATGTCGCGTCGCAGTACAGCATGTATGTTTATGCAGCAAATATATTTTCCCAATTCGCACAATTTATAAAAAGGTTACGGTTTGTGAAGAGGGTGTGTTTTTTTGAATTGGATGGAAATGTTATTTTCATTGGATTTTTTTTTATTTTAAAGTATTGAAATGTACAGATTTTGTAAAGTAATAATTAACAGACTTTTTACACCATAGTGTATTGAAGTTTTAAGTAGTAAATGTTGACGAGATATATGTATCAAGTGAATTGGAATTAGGTAACGCGTTAAGTAACGTACTGTTCGTAACATTTCCACAAGACATTTTAACATTGTATCGTGTGTATATTTTTGAATTAAAAAAGAGCATTAACACAAAAATATCCAGTAAGAAAAGTACAATAGTACACTGTTTTTTTAAATGTCATAAAAAGCATATATTATAAACATTATATATATATTTGTCGTTGTTTAAAAAAGTTTTAGTTTCTTTCTTTACTCCGACTACTGTTATACTTTGTTGAATATAGTTTACGTTTATTGTTATCATTTATTTTATAGATGTTAGTAAAAAAAAATATTTACAAAAATATGATTTTGATATTTTTGAAACCTAACCCTAAAACTAACCCTAAAGCTAACCCTAAAACTAACACTAAACCTAACCATAACAACTTTTACTTTTAGTTGTCATTCTATTTGAAGTAGAAAATAGCGGTAAACAACAACAAAAAAAAAAGCCGTAACCCCAGTAAAAAAATCTCCAATAGAAAATTGATTTTTCTAATAAAAAGAAAACTACAAAAGACGAATCAAATTGTAATTTGTTTATTTTATTTTACATTTATTATTATCATTTAATTTGTATACGTTAATAAAAAATAATATTTAAAATTAAATAATATTTAAAAAAAAAACGATTTTCTTTTGTTTTTATTTTCGCATTACAAAAAACACATCAAAATGATTATAATTAACGGCCCGTGAATGATCATATTTTATAGTTTTAGCGTGATAACTGCGCCATCCAGTGGGATTTGGTTGCTCATCGATGACAACCAAATATTTATATATATATATATTTTTTTAATATTTATATTATTTTTTAAAAAGCTTTGAAATCTCTCCCATGAATTATTTTATTATTTTTTAAATACTAAATTTTAAGTGAAATTTTTTTGAACTAATATGTAAAGAAACTTAAAAATTAAAATCATTAGAGATAGCCTACCAAAGTTAAAATGTTTTAAAAAAAGAGTGTTCTAAATTTGCAACAATTATTTAAGTTTGCTGTAATTTCAAACTGAATAGGGATTTTTTTTTTCTAGCAATTTTTCTTAAGAAAATGAAAAAAGTTAAAATTTAAAGTAAATAACATACACAAGTATATGAGTAAATAAACATTTAAGCATGTTTTGGCTATATTATTTATATCTACTCTAAGTACAAGTTTTGTAATTAAATTTAATATATTGTAACATAAATAAAGAGTATCAAATAGATATTACCATACCTGAGTTGTCCATAGAATGATTATAAGTAAATTCAAAAATTATATGTTGATCAAAAGATATTATTAGATCTGAGTAAAGGAGTCCGATATCAAAATTAAAGGTTGATCAAATTATTATAGATAGTTACAATATAATTATTACCATATAAGTGAAGGAGTTCAAATATAAAATTAAGCAAATTATAACCGTATACTCAGGTTACAAACTAATCTTACCCACTTTCATTTTTTGATTTAGGCTTTTAAACAAATACTAAGTGAATATTCGGACAATTATAATCTAGACCTATATCTGTAACCTTTTACATTTTGAACCCTTCTTGTACTTTATTTATAATAAAATGGAAGATTTTCTTTTAGCCATTCACTTTGCATAATATTTAGAAGTAAACCTTATAAACATGTAAATCATTTCTCAGATCTTAACATAACAAATGTTTTCAACATTTTATAAGTTCACTAGCTCAGATTATATATATAATAATTTAGATCAATTCACTCTCCTTGATGAAATAGATGATGGGATGTTTATACTAATACTAAGAAATCACTAAATATTATAAAATCAATATTTATTTATGCCTTTAAACAGTTAAACACTCATTAATTAAAATGTTGATGATGATGATGATGATGATAATAATAGATATGACAAGGTTTAATAGTCTACCCCCAACACAAAATTTTTTAATAAATTCCTAATTTTATTTACAATTTATTATATCTTAATACTATTTCACCTTGAGAGAGAACAACTTAACAAAGACTACACTTAATGAAATTTATTTTAATAAAACAAACTAATATTTTACTACATTTCTAACATATACATAAAAATTTCTAGATAAATAAAAATTGAATGAAAATAATAATAATAATTTTATATACCTAATTATTTTAAGTCCCCCCTTTCCCTTCAAATATTTTAAGTTGGACGCACATTAACCATGAAAAGTATTTAAGACAAAAAATATTATCTGCTCATTAACACACATACTAAAAAATCCAAATGTAAATAGAATAAAAAAAAAAAAAAAAGAGCAAGTTTTTAGAAAAGAGCTTAAATTATCCCCCCCTCCCTCAAAGCTGATCTATATGAACTTAAACAAAAATAATCCAATATTCTAATACTACCATATTCCTCATTCAATCGCTTATACACATATAATTTTTATTTTTTTACCCATGATAACAAAATATTATTTAAAACCCAAAATAATAATAATATATTAGTTAAAACTAAAATCATAATACCATAAAAAAAAAATTTTACACATATATTAAAATTAATAAACAAATATTTTCATACATTCAAGATCATTTAAGCTAAAGTTATTATGTGAATTTTTTTATATTAATTTTTAAAATTCTTTTAAATAAAAATATACACTTTATTCTAAAATTTTATTAAGACTATATCATAAAGAAAATAGATATAAAAATCTATTACCGATCTTTTTGGCAAATTGTCATGGGAAAATCTCTTTCTTGAGGGTATAACTATTTAATGATGATGACTCTATTGAGGTTATTTGCTTTAGTGGACAATTTGGAAATCATTATATTAATTTTTTTCTTCCTGAAGCATGTGGATGAAATACAGCAGTTGTTCCATTGTAAATTTTCTGGTTTAAAATGTTGTAACAATTAATTGGACTTGATGATTAATATTTCTCAGTAGATTAATTCATCTTCTTTGAATGCAGTGAATGCTTTCTTCCTTCTATTAAAAACATCTTATTTATCTGGTCAGTTGAAAGGTGTAGAATATTATTTAGACACATCTTTCTTTCCTATGTGATGTGCAGCTTCCCTTTTTTTTTTTTTTATTCAATATTATGTTTAATAATCTGAATCAATCAATAATAATAATAAATCAAGACGCTTTTTATATCCAATTTTTAGCTACCTTAACCAATCTGAGATAGCATCACTTGCTATTTTTGGACAAATTTTTTTAATTAGATCTCTAATTTATTTTCAACTAATTATTTTTCAACTGAAAGTTTAATCCTTTCCGTTTGTTTAAAAAAAAAAAAACTCAATTCTTATTTCCTTTCTTTTTTTTTCTTTCTTTTTAACATCCAGGTAACACTTAAATTTTTGAGTTCCTTCTTTAGATCTTGATAAGACAAATTCAATTTTTAGAGTTCTGACTCATTATGAGCTTTCAAAGTGACAATCATTTACAAAAAAAAATTACTACAAAGATCGATATCTGATTAAACAGATTTCCTCTTTTAACAAAAAAAAAATTGTACAAAAAAAAAAATTTGACAGGTTTAATACTTCCTTTTCTTTCAATATTTAAGAAATGTAAATTTTTGTATGTAATGTACACACATCCTTCATTCTTTCAAATCATTCATGAACTAACCTTAAATAATATGATTGCTAGCTTAGGAATTATAACCCAATTATTTTTAAATCTGTAACTTTTAAATCCCAATTATAATTAAAGAAAAGCAAAATAAAAGTATAGAATAAAATATTAGAATTGATCAAGCATAGGTTAGTTTTAAAGAAAGTTAAAATGTTGAATATTTGAAATATAAAACAAATAAATAATTTACTCATACATTGCCTATATGTATGCATTATAACTTTGCTTTTTAACAGAAAATTTAAATATTAAATAGTTTAAATGTGTGTATTACCTTTCTATCAACACATCGGAAGAGCGTAAAGCATGTAATTGTGGACCCATTCTTTCTGTTTAAAGCTTTTGAAATTTTGATCTGGAAGGGTTTGAACTTGGATGCCCTACAGCTTCTTTTATGATTATATAAAATTGTGATGATGATTTTTGGTTTACCTTTTCTACATGCACATTACTATAAATTTGGCTAGTGACCAAATTGTAATGGCACAATATAGAGTATAATTTTATGATTCTAAAAAAATTGTTTATTCTATTTAGAAAAAAAAATTCACATATTTCAATTTTGAGATCTGTATGGCAATATTCACAGATTTTTTCTCTTTTAAACTTAAGATACAATAACTATATGTTCTATATATCACTTTATTAACAAAATGTATTCCAACATCCATCCTGTCAGTCTAATGCAGAATCGATAAACTGCAGCTCCCAAGCCAAATTTGGCTCTTTGATCCTGATGTCATGGCTCTTTATCATTATAAACATAAATATATTTTTATTTCCTCTTATAATTTGTAAATAAATATTTTGATGATTCTAGGAGAGGGAAAATGCACATTATAACATTGTTTCTTGAATTAAGCCTTATAGAATAGTAATTATTATATGCGAGGAAATTTAAATACTAGAAATTTGTGAATAAATCAATATGTCAAAACAATTATTTTATTTTATTTATTTATTTTTAAGAGAAATTATATTTTTGTTAGGATTTACACAGATTCTTTCACTAAAATAAATGTTCAAATATATTCACAGCCATTCAGAAATTCATATTTTTCATGAACATATGTTTTTTATCTCTTTCCTTGTGACTTTTAATTGGAAGGAGAGATCAGATATTTTTTTTGGGGCTCTGGGATGAAGGGGGGATTTAAACAAAATAGTGTTTTAAGTTTATATGTTTGCCGTTCCCGCTAGTGCAATGGTAGAGTAGCAAATTCACAAAGAACGCACCTGAATTTATTTTCAGTTGAATAAATAAAATAAAAATCTTAGTTTGATTAATTTTTTAGAACTGTTGTGCTCAACCTATCTGTTGAGTAAGCAAATATCATATATTCTAAGAGATTACTATCCAGTTCTTATTTATTTATTCCATATTATAAAAATGACTTTTGATATACAAATTCTCAACATATCTCATGCTTTTCTGCAATAAATGTGGTTGCATAAAACTATATAAGCAATATCAAACAATTTTTTTAAATTTATTTCTGACTATATCATACGAAATATATTTTTTATTAATGGCTACTTTTGGTAATAAATCTTTTAAAGAAGGTAAATATTTTAGAGGAAAAACACCTGAAGAAATCTAGTAAAGTAATAAAAAATGTAAAACAAAGAAACTTTTAAGGGATTAGCCTTGTGATGTAGAAGTCTGTATTTCTAAAATTACAGAAAAATGAATTTTTCATCTAAATGTAATTAAACTTTATGTTTGAATTAAATGGAAGAAAATAAATCTATATATAAGATTGGGGGTGAGTGGGTGAAAACTTGCATGAATATATTATAAGTAATTAATCTGGGAATAAAAGTAGTAATAATTTAATACTAGCATTGAAAAAATCTTGACAGGATATTCAAAAAAATATATCATATACTGTCAGAAACGATGTTAACTAAATTAATGATAAAGTAACTCACATTGCTATACACTGCTCTCACTTTGAATATAAACATGCCAAATCCACTATTTATCAAAATCTGCTGTAAATTAATCTGCAAAATTTTTATAGTTTGAAAATCTACATATTGATAAATCTTTAATGAAATTTGACAATATTTGAGGTGATTTTTTTGGAAGTACACATAATTATAAGTGTACAATTTAAAGATTTAGCAATGTTAAATACATATTGAATAAATGACTTTAATAACCTAGGTCTAACTGTAGGCACTGTAATGGGCCAGTTGCTTGCACACAGATAGGAGAGAACTTATCTAACCATGGTGTCAGACTTTGGATCTTTGATAGGGTTCTCATAGTGGTGCAACAAAGTACTTAACCCTCAACCACATCCACTTCTAATACACTAAATCACAGTACTATTAAATTCAGATGTGATTTGGATTAGTTCACCAACATCTCTTTCCCTTTCTAGCCATGTTATGCATTGTTATTCAAACTCAGGGAGTAATTGCATTTGACTCTCTTCAGGTATGGAATCAGTTAGGAAAAGCTAGCTGTTATATTCCTATGTTGATGGCAATCTTGTCATACATGCTTTAATAATTTATCCTATTGATTGCATAAGGGTGTTTTATGGGTGTGTATGCACTTAAATTATGTATTAAATTTGAATGAGTATACATGAATTAGAGAGCAAATTTGGTATGAAACAAATTAACAAAGTTTATCTCCAAACAAAATGTTTAACAATAACAATTAATTTGAATAGCATTCAATACCAAGGATGATTTTCTACCACTTATATAATTAAATATTGTCAAGTTTCCTAACCCCCTTCCCTGCAGTAAAAATTCATTCACTTGACAACTGCTATTTACATTAAATACAGAAGTAAACAAATAAATGTTTTTATTAACAAAAAAAAAGTAATTAAATTGCTAATTTAATATTATACATAGACATATTATTAAATTCCAATGATTGTCCATTTCACATGTAGATCCTGGGATTCTTCTTTAGGGACCCTCCCTCTTTTTTTTTCTATTTAACAGTGTAAGTCCCTAATGTTATAGTATAGACCATTCATGCGAAGAGCATTAGTCAATCATACCGAAAAATAAATTCATAAACATGGGTTAATATAACAATGAACAAACAATGAAAATTCTGTTTTGTCAACAGTGGTTGTAATTAATGTGTAGAGATTTAAAAAAAAATCTTAGCTCTATCTCCTACTGGAGGGTTCATTTCAAGATATCAGGATTAAAACATTACTCTAAATTTTATTAAAAAAAACAAAAATTATCTAACTAAGGTTATCCTTCCCCTTTTTATGGTTATATCACTCTTTCTATGCTAATTCACAAAGGTTTCTCAAACATAAAAACAAAATAAAGATCACAATAATCAATTATATTTATGTCAATAAACATCACATGTTTACCATTTCTTATGCTTGCTTATAACTGTTATTAAAACAGGCAAAACTCACTATGTGTTTTGCCACACACAGCAAGCTAGAGTAATCAATGGATGCCAGAGATTTTATGCACAAGCCTTCTGGCATCCATTGATTACTCTAGCTTGCTGTGTGTGGTAATACATATAGTGAGTTTTGCCTGTTTTATATTTATGTCCCTATGATTTGAAATAGCACTTGATGAATAAGTGTCTTTCACCTTGTTGATATCAACATTTAGGTGAGATCATTTTTTCCGGAGTAAAATCTGCATAAAGAGTTCACCTTCTTCAACTTCACTGGTGGTAAAGTTGAGCTATTCTCACACAGTCTCTCTTGAAATAAAAAAATCTTGATGGAACTGAGTTTCTCCATGATGTTAAGTATTAGAGTGGCATTGGCTTGACATGTCTACCTTCTAGCCCCTATACATTGCACTGTAACATTGATGCATAGTAGAATATTATAGGCGTAGCTTTAGGTATATATTAATGTCGTAGTTCTCCATCATTTTTGACTTGCTCTCCTCGCAGACAAATGTTATTATTAATATATATAATTTTTTAAAGTTATGTCGACTTCTGTTATTTTAATGATAATGCAGAACTATCGATTATTATTTAATTTGCTACCACACAGTTATAGTTCAGTTTTCTTTTCACCAATTTGAATTTTTCTTGGCTGTTTCAAATATCAATTTGGTTTTCTGAAGTTAGTTTAAGTAAGTATATGCTCTGCAGCTGGTGTTTGAAAGTTTTGAACAGCAATGTTGATGTTCATTGGAGAAGACTGACTTAAAAAAAGAAAAAGAAAAGAAAGGTCTCCCAATGATGGAGTATATATATATTTTTGTTCTATCTTCTACCTGAATCAAATCGAGACCGATTGTTTTTTGTGCTTGTGAACACATACAGCTTGGGTCTTGCCATGCTGACGTATTATTTCGCATACACTATAAATTTATTAGGCTAAAATAATGATCTAATTAATTCTTTATTTTGTTTCCATGTTTGATTACTTAGCAATAGCTTGACATAAAGTCATTGCTTTGTGCGATTGCTCTTTTCTGTTGTCATCAAAGTCAGTCAACAGTATATAAAACAACCATTTTTGGTTTATGTATTTTTTTTAATACACATATAAATGATCTGCCAGTTTATACTGAATTATAATTATTGCTATATTTTCTCTTTTAACTGCAATAATTTGGTTTTATTTATTTATTATTTTTTGATATTATATATATTTATTTTAAAAAAATATCAAACTGTATTTGCCATCTATGTGTGTGTTCATCATTAAGGTATTCTTTTCTGATAGGATTTAAATTTCTTATGGCTTGAATTAGTACTTGGTTAGACTGGGACAAGTGGGTTTCTGGTGATTATAAGTGACCCTTAACAATACAGATGGATTTAATAGTCCAGTTACATATTTTGATCTGGATTTTGTACAATACTATGCATGGAAAGACTAGACAAATTATACTTGTTCAGTAATATTGAGTTTCTTTAGAGCATTAATAATATTAGACTATTACTCTGAAATACAGTATGAAAACTAAATACTTAAAAAGATATTAAGTATTAGTCATGCAAATTAATTTTCAAAAGATGTTAACCCATTGTATGTGGATGTATAGCAAAGATGCCCACTTTTCAACATAGAAACTATCATTGAATTGATAAATGGTTCATTTCAATTCATTAAATTGCAATTATTAATTCTTGATGTATCGATGAAATCTCATGTAATTCATATAACGGGGAATTAGTATTAAGATGATCATTGTATATGGCATTGTTGGAAAATGTTTTACAAAAAAGTATAAGAATTGCTTGCATTTTGGTTTTGTCATTCCATGTTGTTTTGAGAATAGGATTTTATCAAAAAATAAGAATTACTATACACACAAACTTGCTACATTGATAATATTAAGTGTAAACTCTCAATTTTATCAGAAATTGTTGATCTTTATATAATTAATTTCTTTATTAATTTGGATCCTGAATAAAAGTAAAGTATTAGTTTATTCTCAACAAATTGTATCAGAAGATTTAAATGTAATGATTTTAAATTGGAATGATTGCAAAAATAGAAAGTGGTCTGTTTTACATAGACTATTTAGCTTATCATGCCTGGTGGATGGCTCATTAAAACAATAGAAGTAATCATGTGAGTAATAGTGATAAAGCAGGAGGCAGTGGTAATACTAAAGATAAGCATAAATCTTTTTTTTTTTTTTTTTTAAATATTGTTACATGGAATATACAATCTTTTTTGATTCAAATTCAAGGGCATTACTAATAGTTAAGTAGTCATCAAGATTTACCATTAATATAACTATTCTTAATGAATCTCATTATTTAGAAGATGAAAGTTAATAGAACAAGTAGATGGCTATAATTTTTTTAGAAGGACAAATCAATCAGGAATAGGAAAATAGGCTGCAAAATCTAATGTAGTATTTTCTGTTTAGAATTCTCAGTGTATCAATGTAAAACTAAGGTTATTTTAACTTGCTTTGCACAATAGTACCTCAATGTTAGATAAAAGAGATTCAGAAATAAAAGCTTTTATTCTTGGCTATAAAACAGTGGTGTGCATATTATTTTAATTTTCCCATTTTGTGTAAAATATTGTCGTGACTCGTGGATAAACTATATATTTTTTTAATCGTCAAGGTGGGTTTCTGGTGATTATAAGTGAAATTCTTTGGGTCTTGTGCTTACACCTTTGCCTTGTTAGAGGTCTGAATAAACCCATAATTTTATGAAGCAATGGCTTTATTTATACATGTTGGTATAAAAAAACTTTTTAAAAATCTTATTCATATGAATTCAATGTGAGGTATGCAATTGCAAAAATCTTGTGATGACTTCTACATTTAGATCTGTAGTGGAAATTACAAGCCATAAGTTGTCCTTTGAATCCAATCATGATTGATCTTTTGTTTTAATGGCAATTAAATTTGAAAAACCGGTTTCACATAAGGAGGTTGATGCAAAGTGAATCAAAATATTGATTGCCTTTTTCTTCAAATCAGCATATTTGATTCCAATCAATAACCAAAGATTTTAGAAAGTCAGATTTTTTTTCATTTAAAGGGATATTGGAATTAAAAAATTTCAAATGAAAATGGATCTAATCTAATTCATTACCTGGACATTTTTCAAATCTTTTTGAAAAGTTTTCTCCCAATTTTATCATATGATGGAAAGTGATGCTTTTAAATAAGGAAAAGTCAATATTGTTTTTTTTTTTTGATAAATTCTGGGTTGTCTTTGTTCAATTCTCCTTGTCATAGTATCAGCTTATTTTAAAAAACTTCCATTTTACTGCTCAATGTTAAAATGTTTGTACTCTCTTCCTGTAGATTCAAATTCAAATCATTAAGTTTTTCAAAAATGTCAACCATGTAACTGAGTTTTTCGAGCCAATCTTCATTAAAGAATAAAGTTGCCAATAAATTTTTTTTTTGCTGTCAAAAAAATGTTAAAACTTTGTTTTTCAAATCAAAAATACAGTATTTAACCATGTGAGAGCCATCTGACTTCAGTCAGTAGTATAACGATCCAAATGAAAGCGGAATGGAATCTAACCGCAATCTGCACTACAAGGGCGCCAGCTAGGCATTCGAACCTAGAAAAATTTATAAAGTAGGCAGGTACACGCTGTTAAGATTCCACTTTATTTAAATATTTAGATCGTTAGCCCAAGTCACTAGCTCATGGAGACGCAGAGATAATAAATAACTTGATTAATTTGTATCTCAAACATATATAAAAAATAAAAGCCACTGCCAGTAAATAACAAACAAATATTTATTTACGCACATATAAATTTTGAATCATTTTAAATTTTAAGGAATAAATTTAACATTTTAGATTTTTATATTAACTTTTAATTTTACATTTAAATAGATTGCAATAATGAGTTTAATATTTATTTAGTGAGTCGAGTATGAATAGACTACATAGATCTGCATTTGAAAAGAAAATATTCTTTCCCTTATTTAACCTTAGGCCAAAAGTTCGCAGTCAAACCGGTGCCAATCCATCTGATACATTTATGTATTCAATGTAGCATGAAAATACGACAACACAAAATACTATACTGTCAGGAATGTACATCTGAACAGTAAGTAGAGTTAGAGAAGACATTGTCTCTCCACCAACAGGAATGCTACATCTGTTGGCAAGTAGAACAATAAACAAAAAACTCCATAGGAATGGACTGCGGTCCTTTGCCGACTTACAAACCCATCCATAGGCAAACAGAAGGTGTGTGGCGTATATATGCAATCCTGCCCGTAGCGGATCTCATACTACATCTACTAATTACACAAATATATCCAATCCATTGAGCTAATTCAACTACGAAACGAATAACCTAAGATTACCCTCCCTTAAACTATATATATAACTTTACAAATCTATATAGCCATTCACGCCCGACTTAAATTTAACATTTAGATACGTTCGCACAGATGAATTTTATACAATTTGTTTTATAATGTCAAGTATAGATCGGCTGCATAGATTCCACGGTTAAAACGTTCCAGAATAAACATAACCGATCAAAATACAAAGTCATCGATAACGTCAATTGCAGAGGGAATACAAGAAGCCCAGTAGCATTCAACATAAGATGCCGCAATGACACCAATGACCTATATATTCCAATCGAATATGAAACAGCAACACAATTAACCATTAACAAATCCATGCAATGTCTATACCCAACTTAAATTTCATACATTTAAATAATTTATACAATAAGAAAAAAAAAATGGAAATGATGTTTATCAACACAAAACATATGAATTTAAACGTTATTAATTTGATCTAAAAACTTACAAAAGTCAGATAAGAGTCCATTTTAACATTTAAGTTGGCTTGTTTATTAATTTGTCAACTCTTGACGAAAGTTCTTAATTAATTTTATGATTTTAACAATTGTTCAGTTCATATAGCTTACAGTAGAAGAGTCCAGGTTCCTGTTTTTTTTAATTCCCATGATGTCTCCATTGGAAGATAATGTTCTGGAGGTGGCATTAGCTGGTTCCATTCTGGTATCACAGTCTTTTCATTTTTAAAATAAGTGATAGAGAACGACAAGTGCGTCCTGTCGTTCTTTTTACCAAATCAAGTTGGAAACTCACTGGAACTCAATATTTTTCTTTTCATAGTCCTACCGTGGACTCCACGAACAAAAACGTCACTGTTCCATTTTTCTGTTATGGTCCGGGCCTTTATTTGCTTCCATTGGTCAAGCTAAAATCTCTTTATTCTCTTATCTATTTTTGATCTGACTTTTTAATTATACAGCTTTTGGATAATTAATAAACAATCATTTCCATCTACAAAAATATTTTATCTTTAAATCTTGTACTTTTTTATAAAAAAGTACGTTCAAATACTTATTTATTTGTTTTTTAAAAAAATATTTTTAAAGTTTTGCCTCTGTGCGAATATATACGTTTAACAAAACATTTTAATTTTAGCGTTTAGTTTTTTTTTTAATAGATTTTATTTTTATTTGCGAACTTTAAGATTTTATTTTAAATTAATGTAATGGCATATTTATATACCGTTACAGTAGTAATCTCATATATAGAATCTTTCTCATTACACAGTATTGAAAAGAGATGACTGTTTAGACTGTTGCTTTTAATGTAATTAATTACATTGACAACATTCTATAAAACCTTGTGCAATTCTTCATCAATGTCTTGCAACGATTGAATATTAAGTGAAAAGCACTTTGTATTATGAACCCTTTTAATCCCTTATTATTACCTGTCAGTGCTGCACCACCATCAGTGCAAACTGCGACACAAGGTAGCCAGGTCACTCAATAATTTTGAATAATTCTCTGCACTTGTTTTATTTTCTAATTTTTTATAACATAAAAAATCTTCTGACATGTCTCCTTCAAATACATATCACATAAACAATTAATTGAGACATTTTATTAATGTCAGTAGTTTCATCAAGTTGTAGACAAATACAGGAGAGTTTTTGTAATTGATTTAACAATACTGTGTTTACATTATGTGATATGGCAAATATTCAATAAGAAATGGTATCTTGTGATAATAGAATTGTTTTAAAATCATCATCATATTTTTCTCCACGCATAATTGATGCCATTTTAATTCCTGAAAGAATGTGTGATCCTCTAATTGTATGTTGTTTCATTTTTTTTTCTATTAAATATTAAACTTCTGTGAATGCATATAAAGCTATCTGAGGAATTGTATATTTTTTCAAAAATACATTTTGATTTTTCATACTTTCAGCACGTTTTTAAAAAATGTTTCAGATTTATTTGCAAATTCTTTATGTTTGCTTTTCAAATGCCTTTTTAGTTTAGCAGATTTTTTAGTTCCATTTGCTAATTTATCTGAGCAATTAACACTCAACGGATGTTCTTCCCCATTAATAATGCAAATGTAAATCTGAATTCAATAAATTCTTGATATTTTCTCAATTTTGATAAAAATTTTATTCAATATTTTTTGAAGTAGAAACAGTACCAATGGATTCATTTTTGTTTGGGTTTTTATCTATATTTTTTTTCTAAGTTTATTGATGTTGGGTATCAATTTTTATTCATTTATCCATTATGAAGGTATTAAATAACAAAATAGATATTTTGCATTTTAAAATAGTAAATATCCTGGTAGCATGCCCAACAAAATATCAATTGAGAGGATAGTTGGATTTTTGAAAAAAATTAAAGACAAAAATAATAATATAAAAATACACACAAAATATTTTAGAAAAAAAAAAAAGTTTTCCTTCATTAATATTTTAATACTTATATTAATTTTTTAGTAAACTGCCCTCCAGACATGCTACTAAGCTGTTCAATACTTAAAAAGTAATGTTATATACACACCTCATAACAAATTTAATTAGAATTGACAAATTTACTTAGAATTGACAAAAGCAATATATAAACAGAATGCACTTGAATGAACTTAAGAAACAGCAAAACTATTGAAGCACAGACATCTAAACTGTGACTGAGTTTAAAAGCACACCAAAAACAAAACAGAGGAACAAACTGCACAGTCTTCACAGTAAGTTTACAGATGTATTTTTTAAAATTTTCACCTCTGCACTGCTTGCCAAATTATGTGTTAACATTTTGTGTTTCTGTTGCAGCATGTGACAGGTTCTTTTTTTGTGCTTTGTATCTACTTCCTTATCACATTTTATCACTATATCTGTTCACTTGATGGTTGTTGGAGTATTAACCTTTTAACCGCTAATTAAATCATTGGTTGTATGAGGTAAAAATCAAAGCTTGTAATTGGCCAACTCACAAACTGAAGACAAAGCCTATTGTTAAAACATATTCGCCTATAATATTAAATTCAACTCAGATACGTTTATAAAAAGTATATTATTAATTTTTTCAAGTTGTGAAGAGAACGAAAGTTCTTTCAAAAATAAATTGCTATTTATTTATTCTAAAATATTCAATATCGGCAACATAAAAGCTATAATATAAACAAAAAGATCGACTTTTACGTTATAGAAAAGTAAATATTTCTTTTTACTACATCTTCAATATTTGTACTAAAATCTTCAATATTTTTCGAAAATAATTTTGTTTTTTTATTATTCTGTCTGAGAATCATTTTTAGTTTCCATAAATATAATTTTATAATACTTAAAATTGGATTCGAAATGAAAATCTCAGCGTTTTTCTTTATTTTCTTTGATCAGGCGGTTTCTTTGTTCTTTCCAGCCAATCAGAATGTCTTTTTCGGCTGAGAGCTTGCTAAGAACCAATCACAAATAATGTTCCTTCTTTGTTTAGGTTTAAATGCGTTTTTTTTCTATTTTTTACTTGTAAAATAAATCGGAAGATGGCACCATCATACAGAACTTTTAAAAACGAATTCAATACGTGTTTAACGAATATTTTCGTATAAAAACTGGCTGAGTTAGAGTGATGTCAGATGTCGACGAGGAGCCTCGTAAAAAACAGTCTAAGAATTAATACAGACAATTGTTTTAATAAAAAATATAATTTCTCTTTTTAGAAATGGATGTAAATTTTGATAATTTCATTTCACTATTTTATTGATACATGATTTTTGGTAAAGAAAATCCATATAATTTTTATTGTCAAATATATTTCTTTGAATTTTCGGTTCTCGTCGATGAGCAACCATATCCCACTGGATGGCGCAATTATCACACTAAAACTATAAAATATGATCATTCACAGGCCGTTAATTATAATCATTTTGATGTGTTTTTTGTAATGCGAAAATAAAAACAAAAGAAAATCGTCTTTTTTAAATATTATTTAATTTTAAATATTATTTTTTATTAATGTATACAAATTAAATGATAATAATAAATGTAAATTAAAATAAAGAAATTACAATTTGATTCGTCTTTTTTAATTTTCTTTTTATTAGAAAAATCAATTTTCTATCGGAGATTTTTTTACTGGGGTTACGGCTTTTTTTTTTTTTTTGTTGTTTACCGCTATTTTTTATTTCAAATAGAATCACAACTAAAAGTAAAAGTTTTTATGGTTAGTTTTAGGGTTAGTTTTAGGGTTAGTTTTAGGGTTAGCTTTAGGGTTAGTTTAGGGTTAGTTTTAGGGTTAGCTTTAGGGTTAGTTTTAGGGTTAGGTTTACGGTTAAAATAAAAAATATCAAAATCGTATGTTTGTAAATATTTTTTTTACTAACATCTATAAAATAAATGATAACAATAAATGTAAACTATATTCAACAAAGTATAACAGTAGTCGGAGAAAAGAAAGAAACTAAAACTTTTTTAAACAATGACAAATATATATATATAAAATGTTTATAATATATGCTTTTTATGACATTTAAAAAAACAGTGTACAATTATACTTTTCTTACTGGATATTTTTGTGTTAACGCTCTTTTTTATTTAAAAAATATACACACTCGTGGAAATGTTACGAACAGTATGTTACTTGATGCATTACCTAATTCCAATTCACTTTATACATATATCTCGTCAACATTTACTACTTAAAACTTCAATACACTACGGTGTAAAAAGTCTGTTAATTATTACTTTACAAAATCTGAACATTTCAATATTTTAAAATAAAAAAAAATCCAATGAAAATAACATTTCCATCCAATTCAAAAAAACACACCCTCTCCCCAAGCCGTAACCTTTTTATAAACTGTGCGAATTGGGAAAATGTATTTGCTGCATAAACATACATGCTGTACTGTGACGTGACATTTCGGCCTGCAATCTGTAGTACAACATAAAAGGTTGTATTGTAGAAAACGCGGGTTCAAATGTGTCGGCCACGGAAACAGTATTTTTATGTGTTTTAGCGCAAAAACAGTGCCATCCAGTGGGATATGTTGGTTCATCGATGACAAACAAATTTTCCAACCCTGAAAAATTTTCTCCTGAACCAGGGGTGGGTGGGAAGGGATATAAACCTATGATTTGCACACCACTATAAAAGATCACTTTTTTACTCTTTTAGATTTTAATGCACATGTTGGTACAAATAGTAGATTTTGGTCTAACATTGTTGGAAATCACATTGGTGCTACTAACATCAATGATTTACTGTTATTGAATTTTATCACAATATATGAATTGATTATCACAAACACTTGTTTAAGCAGAAAGATTGCTGTAAAGAAACATTGATGCATCTATGCTTACAATAATGGCATTTAATAAATGATGTTATAGTTAGGAACCAGAATATAAAAGAAGTTCATATTATATGAGCACTACACATTTTTGAATTATTTGAAAAAGAGAAATCTTCCAAAGTGCATTTTATGTTGATCCAACACTCTTTAGTTGGCCCAGATCACAATCAGTGATTTATAAGCGTCATACTTTTAATACTCACACTTTGATTATCATTCACTTGTAAAACAAACTATAGCAAATTTGATAGTCATAAATACTGAATAAGCATGAAACATGTGAAAGGGATTTTTACCTGGGCCAACTAAATATATCTTGGAGGTCATTTATCATTATATGACCTTATAAATATATTAGAAGGTGTATGAAATGAAAGTATATTGAAATTAAAAAAGTAATAATGAAGAAACAAGAAGGATGAAGTTGAATTAATGATATCATATGATTACACATATATTAATCTTTAATTGAGTTTAAAATTTATAACTGGACTAGGAATATTATGATAATTTAAAATTAATTAATGATAGGTGATAATTATTAGTGTACTTACTTAAAGAAGATTGTGTTAAAAGAGTGGGAATAGGAAATTATTTACAGTTCAAATTCCAGTAATATATAGCACAAATATATAGATATATTAAATTCATACAGTAAATATTATTTGTAGAATAAATATAAACTATTGCTGATTGTTTTTATCAAATAATTACTAGTAATTACAATCTCTCTTTTTTTCTTTTGTAATAGTTCAATGCTTACATCATCCTGCAATCAAGTCTATCAAAGTTTGGCTAATTTAATACGATGGTCTGACAATGTGTTATTACATGGAGACCAAACGCATAATAAAGAAAATATTAACGAAGTTGTTCTTTCTGTTAGAGATGCCATAAAGGTAAATTTATTTTGCCTTGACTTATTTTGCATTTGAATTAATTTTTTTTTAAAAATATGAATCATTTTTATTATTTTTATTTTAGACGTTAGTTCAGCTTTTTGTGGCTAAGCTTCAAAACAAAGATGTGAAACAACCTTCCTTAACCCAAAACACTCTCAAAACTGATCTGTAAGTATTAAGTCATGAATTGTGCTTTTATTTATCATTGTTTTATTTAATCAATTATCATCTTTTGATTGTTCATTTGGTTATGTGCGTTGACTTAAAAATGTTTGCTCATAAACTCAAAGAAAATTAAATTTTATCTAATATTTTTTTTTCCATTAATGTGTGTGTCTTTTCTGCAAGAAAGCTAGTTTTTCATTGGGTCTTCATTTTTGATATGCTATTTTATATTTATTCAACACTTTATTAAGTTTATCAGAATGTTTATCATTATAAACCATCAGAATAATTTTTGCATATATAATTATTATTTTTATCTTAGCTTCTTTCAATTTTTTTTTTTTCTAAATAAAATATTTAGAAAAAATGGGGGTGGAGAGGGGTAATTTTACATGGATTTTTTTAAAAAAAAAGTAACAATTTTTTTTGGGGGGAGGGGAGGTGAGGGGAGTAATATTAAAATAAAATTTTGTGAAAAAAAAAATTATATGCAATAAACTGGACATATAGTAGTTATCTCCCTCTATTCTTTTACACTTTCTTAAAAAATAATCTAGCTGATTATTGATACAATTCTTCAGTGTAAATTTTTTGTACATATTACCAAACATTAATAAATCAGTGTATCACAATTATTAAACAGTAATTTGTTTAATCCTCTATTTCAAAACTTGATATAACAATGCCTTCAACAATGCAGGTTAATTTGTTTTAATGCTCTGAACTGTTATCCCAATATTGAAAATGGAAATTATATATATAAAAAATCATAATGTATTCATTAATAATATGATAGTTAAAATTCTGTAAATCATAAAAAATACATCAGTAATATTTACTAAGGCTGTAAAACCTCAAGAGTGTACGTATGAAAATGCAAAGGTAGGGATCTCTACAGTTCTTAACCACAAGCTTATGCTTTAGAAGAAAAGAGGGGGAACCTTCTTTACTTCAATCTACTTTCTATATGAATAGGTGAAGCTGAAGCGGTTAGATCTGAGAGCATGAAGCTATTCAATACTTCCCCTCTTTTCTTCTAAAGCGTAAGCTTATGGTTAAGACCTGTAGAGGTCCCTACCTTCATATTTTTACGTGCATTCACATTTTCACACGTACACTCTTGAGGTTTTACAGCTCAGTAATCAATGTGCATTTAAATAAATTTATAAAAAATACATCAGTAAATTGACATTCAAACAATAAATATGAAAATCTCTAAAATCAGTTCCATTTCTATCCTTAGACAGTACATGAAGTCATCAAGCCATATATTGTTTAGCATTTATTAGCTTTGATACAATTTTCTGTAGCTAGTGAAATACTATTACAAGTCAGAAATCAATCTAGAATATTAATAGACAGGAAAATTGCCTAAAATTTTTTATTATGATTATTTTTTTTTGGAACTCAATATTAGAACATTTCAACATTAATTGAGAAGTATAAATCTTTAATTTTGTTTATAAATTCATTATCAGATTTGTACAATAGTTATGATTTTAAGGCTAAGTAAATATTGTTTGTGAAGGAAATTATAGAAAAAAAAGTGAAAAAGAAACATTTTCTGAAGTTATTAGTGAATCAAAAGATCTACATGGTTTAATATAGTGGTAGTGTGTTTGGCTATGGAGCATAAGATCCATTATTCAATTTCAGTTCTTCCACTTTGGCATTCAAATAACTCATGAACTCTGTAATAATAAAGCCACTTGATTATATTTAATTTTTTTTAATGAATCACAAATATTATTTGATGTAATAATTTTATATTTCAGTGCTGAAATTTAAAAAATGAATTGAGTCAATCAAAAATTTGATTTTTTATACAAATTAACACCAAATACTCTGCAGAGAAGACTTTCAAAAATGTGAATACATACATGAATGATGCATTCTTTTCAGCCTGTATTTAAAATGTAATGATTGAGAGAAAACTTGCCCAAGTTGCAGCTAAACAAACAGATAATTGATAATTAAAAAAAAATTGTAATTAAATATACAGACATTTATATTATCTTAAGAATTTTCTTATGTATGTATACATTCATCAGATTCTTTCGCTATTGAAAAAATTAAAAATGTATTTAAGATTTACAATAAAAGAATATTGACCTAAACACATTTCTAATATTATTTGTTAAATCTAATTTTATATTTGATAATGACTACAGTATGTAATATGTATATATTTTTCTGGGAGAAGTAAAACAGTTTACATTTGATTAATATTAATATAGTTTATATATGCTTAGATATTTATACATGTTATGTTACATTTCTATATTGAGTTATATTCATTAAACTTTTTTTTATAATCTTTTTATCCCTATTCTCTTTGTATTAAATGTTAATTGTAGTTTTTAGAATCATTTAACAAGTTACTCCTTTATTATATTATTATCATCATCATTATCTACTACAACATTATTATTATTATTATGATGATGATGTAATTAATAATTTTATAAATTCTAAATTTTTAATAGACTTTTTGTCTGCTTATTATTACTTCCTTACTTTTTTTTTTTCATTTCATTTATACTTTTTTTTTTCATTGTTTTTTTTTTTTTTTTTTGAAAAAAACAACAACCATATATATGTATTTTAATTCATCATCATTATTAACATACATAAGTACATGAATCTATCGTTCTAACTTCATATGAAAAAATCAAAGAAGGAGCAAACATAAAGATTAAGTTAGAAAACAAAATGAAAGAAAAAAAGATTGGAGTCAGAGTAATTAAAGGATGGAAATTGCATGAAAGGCTCCTGAGCCAGTCTTAAAATAAATCAAGTCAAGGAAGGCAGAACGATAAAAAGAAAATGGAGATATTTATAGTATATTACAATAAAATAATTTTCTGATGAAAATATTTGAAAGATTAGTTAATGGAATAACGCATTAAAAGAAATAATAATAAATAAATTGAATATAAAATGTTAATAATGTAAAAATGTTTATAAATTGCTCCTTATAAATCGTTAATGAAATAATATCATTAAAATATTGCTTTATCTTGAAATAATGTTTGTATTTATTTGTATAATAATCAGTTATGTTTTCTATTCAAAATGAATCAAATATTAAAAATAATGGGCATTTTCATATTTCTTGTTATTTAACTCATATTACAATTCAATTTATTTTCTTTTGATAACAATGAATAATTTTGTAATTTTTAATAGAATGCTGATTTTTTTTTTTTTTGAAAACAAGTTGATCTTCATTTGTAACTTCAGTAATATTTATTAAAGTCATTTAAAGCTCTAATTTTTTCATCTTTTCAATGTTTAATGGAAATCTATTATATGCTAAAAATATAAAGAATTTGAATGTATCAATATGTTAGAAATTATTCTGTAATTTTTTGACTTTCAAAATTATTCACAACTTTTATTTTACTGCAAAAATGTTTAAAAGAAAAAAAACTAATCTGTTCTATTATAACCAATCTATATCTGCTTATAATTGCTTATATATATATATATTATAAAATATATTCTACTAGAATATATAGGCAATTATCTACTATTATAGTAATATATGTTTGGTACAAAACAATATTTGTTTCTTTGCTGAGCCAGGCATTGAATACAGCATATCCTTGTCAAAGCATGACATAGTGGTATGTAAACAATTATTAACTATTAGAGTACTAAATCTTTTGGTTCAAAACAATATTTGTTACTTTGCTACACGTCTAGCAGCATATTTTTGTCAAAGCACAACTATAGTGCTTACTATAGTCATGTAATCATGCTTTGACAAAGATATGCTGTATTGAAAGCCTGGCTCAGCAAAATAACAAATATTGTTTTATACCAAAGATTTATTACTCTAACAGTTGATAATTGTTACATATTCTGGTACAATATATTTTATTACATATATATATATTGTAGCCATGCTAGCTACATCAATTATTATTAAAAATTAATGTCAAATGCAATAATAGATAAAAGATTAAATTATGTAATGCTAATTAATAGTGATTTAATATTAAAATCTCACTACAGAAGTGTTTTCTTCTAGTATGTATGTGTGAGTTTTTTTTGCAGTTTTTCTCAAACAAATATTTCTGTAGAAAAAAACCTGAAAAACTTGTTAACTGATTGTAAAAATTAGTTTTGGAGAGAGAAAGAGAAACAATTTTATAAAAGTTATTCATGATGGAAGTTTGAATAGATTTTCAAGCTATACGTTTTTTTTTTGACATTTAGTATTATAGTTTTTCTTTTTTTGTAATTCAAATTTTATAGCATTTTCTTCCATTTTTTTTTTTTAAATTTGTATTTTAGAAGGATTTGGTCAGTTTACATTGCCTTAGGCATTTTAATTTGTCAATTTCAGTGATTTTCGGATAGAATTCTTCATTCTGAGGTGTGTTTGTGTTCCATTTGACGTATTTTCACTGATTTCTGAATTTTATAGCGTTTTCTTCAATTTTTTATTTTATTTGTATTTTAGGATTTGTTAGATTTACTTTGCCTTAGGCATGTTAATTTGTCAATTTTAGTGATTTTTGGATAGAAATTTATCACTTGCAGGCTTCTTGGGGATTCTTGATGGTATTGCAGCGTTGCCTAGCGGCCACAGTATGCCTAACCAGCTACTACCTAAATAAAAGATAAAAAGCTCACTGTAGGATAAGGCATTATTATCCAGACTCTTCACTTAATAATGAAAAATTGGAGAGAATTTAAAGAAAATTCAAATAACCAGGAATAGATATCAAAAAACACTTTTTTATGTGGTTGCATTAGTCTGGAATCATGATTTATTATATATGATTACATTTTTAGTAGTTAATTGACAAATATTGAATTATTCAAAATTTAGTATTTAAGTCTATTATTATTTTTTTGTTTGTAATAATTTACTTTGTATATAATTTAATAAACACAATGCTTCACTTTAACACAATTCACCAATGAAATGACCATTATCTAACTGATAATATACGTGGAAAGTTTCCAGTTTTACTTATTTATATAACATTGTCTATAATAATTTTTAAATATTTGTTTTAGAAAAATATTTAAATTTATGTAAATCTTTACAAATGAATCACTAGTATTTTGTGAGACTGAATTTGAAAATGCTAAGTTAAGATGTCTCAATAAGTCTTGATGTAGACCAATCCATCTGAGATGATAAATAAGTCCGATAAATTGAACTTAAGCTATTACAATGGTAGTTATATGTAGACAATTATAATATTTTTTTTTTTTTGTAAATTAGCATTTATGATAAAGTATTTTAAATTAACTTGCAATATAATGTGATTTTTAAATATATATTTTATTGTCATATATAAAATACTTTTGTTTTTAAAACTATCAATAATTTTATTTTATTGTTATGCCTCTTTTTTTTAATGTAGTAGAATTTTGAATTATAAATGTGTTTAATGTAATGATAATTAAAGTCTAACTAGGTTTAAAAAATAATAATTGGTGAAAAGTAAATTATTCAAATATTAAAACTCTGGATAAACTTATCTTTGTTTGCTAAAATGGTAATTTTTAATAACTTTTAAGAGTAATTTTAGGCAGCCTAGATATACTAGTAAGAGAAAACAACCATTTTATTTAATATCCTTATATTAATATTTTTCTTTCTTTTTTTTAATTACAGCCCGGTCATGGCATCTCTTCCAGATATCCCATTAACCCCTCGAGAGAAAGAGATTTTAGAACAAACTAATTTTACCAATCTAATGGATAACCATACTCCTCATTCCTTATCATCTGATAATATTTTAAATAATAACAACAATGATAGCTTAGAAAGTGACCTACCCCCTCCTAAACCACCTCTCCCCCTTACCAGGTAAAAAAAATAAAATATATTTTTTTGTTATTTTATTTTTATAATGAATTAATATTTATTTTTAAATCATCAAGTCTTATTTTTTATTTTTACATCTGTAAAATTTGTCTTTTTTCAGGCAAAGGTATAAAAATTTAAATAGATTTGTTGATAAGTAGATCGATAAGTAGGGACTTAAGACCAACAAATAAATGATATTACTAAGTTCAAATGAGATTTTTTTTGTATGGAGTTTAATTAATGCTCTTTTGTAATTTGCATTTAATTTGCATAGCTTATGTCTAATACAATCTATTCTGCAGTTTCCAATATGGTTATGATTATGAGGCAGAAGATCTCAAAGTGCTAAGCCATAACTGAATTATTGATTATTTTCGTTTTATAACTTCTGCAAACTGCCTATTGTATGCACTTTGTAAATTATTAATTACTATTATAAATGGCTGCAGATGTTTAATATAAGAAATTGTATTGGTTTTAAGCATTCAAAGTTGTCCATTTTATGTTATGCCAACATGTTGATATAGGCTCTCTCAGATTTGATGATTTCTTTAGCTATTCATTTTATAATATATCCAGATTAAATTTAGTTATTTTATCTATGATACACAAGAGTGTTTCTGTTATTACTGAATATCCATTATAACTGAGGAAAGGAACAATGATACTTACTTTAATAATATATACTGTATTTAAGTTAATAATGAAATACACCTGGGTCTCTTTTTACGCGGACTTATTTAACACGATTTTGAAGTTACACGATTCATGTTTCACCGGAAATTGACCTCCGATAATGCGCTATTACTTTAAATAATAAATTTTGTGCACTTACGTTATATTGAAAGTAATAGCACATTATTGGAATTCTACTTTCATCTTAGTAATTTCAATATTTTCAGTGCTTTATAATAGTAAGATTTTATGCAATAATGAAATTAAAATCATGATTTCCACATTTTATGTATACACACATTAAATTTTACAAGATTATAATGTAAATTTGTTCAAACATTGTGCGTGTTAATTTTGCATTTTAAATCACATTGTTTTTGCTTTTTAAAAAAGAACGTAATCAATTATTAATCATTTAGTGTCCACAAGTTTATTTTTAAAAGGTCAGTAATAGCAGTGGGCACAATTAAAAATTAAAATCTGATTTTTAATTGTAATTAACAATTTAAAAATTACTTACGGGCGACTTGAAATTAATGTAATGTAAAATGAAATTTGATTTTTAAACGGAATTGAAAATTAAAGACTAAAATAAGAATTTAATTTTTAGTTGTTAGTTTTAACTAAATTTTTCCCAGCAGTGGTAAATAAATGTCTTTTTATTATCATAAGTCTAAGTTCATAAACAATTAATAAAATCATCATCGTCGTCAACAGAAAACCATTAACACAACATGAGAGTGAACTTGGCGCTAGTTGTATTTCCTCTTGTGAGAATAATTGCTGAGATATTCTTGACTTCGTTTAAGGAGAAGCCAAATACATCACATCACATCACATGAGAATCTGATTTTTTACTAGTTTGCAAACGAACATGTTTTTGGGCAAATAGCGATAATAATTAAAACGTGTATAAAAAAATGTAAATTACTGTACTGTAAATTATGCATAAAAATATATTATTTTGAATAAAATTAAATATTATAGTTAAAAAAAGTTTGTCTTGTATCAATTTTTTTCAAATTTGAAATTTTTTATTAGTCATATTTTATTTCCTTATTTTTTTTTTTTGCGCGAATTTTAAAGTAATTTTACATTGGTGCTTCGCTTTTACATGAATTTTGACAAATCACAGACCACATCCTCCCTTTTTCAATGTAAGTTACGTCTATTTTTGCATGATTTCGTTTGCGCGTGTTTTGTGAGGAACCTATCGCGTAAAATGAGACCCAGGTGTACTTATTTTATTTGGGTATGGAGATCAAGATTGCAACATTATCAAATGAACACTTTTTTTCATTAAATGATCTTACAGATAAAAGATAATAGTTACAAAAGACAAACAGTCTTTTCTATGTTCTCATTTTTTTTCTGACTGACTGACAATAAGATTTACAGAATGTGATTATAAAACTGTTCACTTATGAGGGTCAACTATGAATAATCAGTAAATTATATATAACCACAATTATTTCTTGTTGCTTTGTAGGTTATGTTGTTAATTTATTCAAAACTTGATATTTTTTTTTTTTTATCTTCCACACAATATTTCCAATTGAAGGATAATAGAATGCTGTTGGTATGTTAGGATTAACTGGAAATAATTAACTGAAATTACTTATTATAAGGATTTTTGAGGTTTATTAATTTCAAACTGGTTTATTTTATAACTATTAAATGAATTTTAAATTTCTAATAGTATTTAAGCTTAATTTTTTCTAGGAAATATTTGCTTTTACAATTATTTATTTATTTAAATACAGTTATATTGTTTACACTGAACTTAATGTAATCTAGAAGGGATTTGAACTCAGACTTTCAAGCTATCTTCAGCTATCCACTTTATCTTATACAACTGATACATATGTCCACATACAGATGAAAAGAAATAAATGATCTTCATTATCTGTATTTTGTGCTGAATCAGCACTCATCATTTGATTCCAGATCATTATTTCCTACACATATATATATAATGAGTGCTTAGTTTTATATTAAGATAGCAAATCTTCATACTTTAATGGACAGGCTTCAATTTTCTCAACCCTCAGTGATCACAGTTAATTATTTAAATTCCTTCAAATTATTTAAGTTTGGTTTAGATTATTTGGAAACTTCATGTGCCATATTATACTATCAAATAATTCTACAATGATCTTAGCAACAAATATTATAATAAAAGTCAATAGTGGTATAGTAATTGCTTGAGAGAGCAAGATGTCTTATTGAGATATAAAACAATCCAGGAATGTGCAGTTTTTAATTTCTTAATTTTACTATTGACATAAAGTAAGCAGTGTATTCATGGTCTAGAGATTTATTATACTTAATGAATGTGTGCAGTTCTATCTCTAAATTTTTGTTTTTATCAACTATATGTATGGATCTCATCCTTTATATATAATATTCAAACTACAAAAATTATAATAGAGATAAAAAAAATTTTTTTTATATTAAATTCTTTTATTGACTGTGTACTAAAAAGAAATAAAATAATAATTTTTTTAGCCACAATTGAAGTTTTAAGATTTAACTTGAAATAAAAGCATGGGGTGGGAGTCCAGAAATGAGTTAATTTAATCTCTTTGCTTAATTAATTTTTGGACCCCCATGCTTTTATTTCAAATTAAATCTAAAAACTCCAATTGTGGCTGAAATAATAGTAATTTTTTTTTTAGTGCAGTCAATAAAATTTTGTATTTGATCTAAAAAAAAATTATCTTTATTATTTTGAAGTTTTTAGTATTGGCACAGTAAATAAAACTATAAAACTATATTGTAATTTAATTTGACTAGACACTTATAGTTTATATATATATATCACTAAATATTTGTGCTATATGTTAAAATGTATACCTTTTATGTATACATCAAATTTTGTACATATACATAATAATACATGTTTGTATATTGAAAATGAGCTTCACTTAATACATATAATTTTATTTTAAACCAATATCACACATATAGTAGATACAAATTATTAAATGTTTTTGCAGTAAGTTAATACATATATTCTTAATGTATATATTTTATTTAGTATGTGTACATAATTATATATGGATAGTAAATCAGTAACTAAGTTTTCTATATAAAATTTGTTTGATAGATATTTATTTCAAATAGTTGTTTAAAAAAAACTATTAAAAGAAAAAAAATCTGATTTTTTAAAACTTTTCACAATTGTTTTGAATAATGTGAATTTTCAAATTGATCTTTTTTTTTTTTTTAAAAAAAACCACAATTGTTTTAAAAATAAAAATAGAAACTATCAAACAATTTTAAATAAAAAACTTAAATTGAAAGAAAAAAGTTTACTCTGCTCTCTCATGATCATTATTTAAAACAAATGAAAATTTTAAGAATAATTGTTAAATGATATGTGAAATTATTGAATATTTTTATATTTTTCTTGCCCTCTATTTCATATCTATCAAACTAGTTTACATCCTGAAAAGATAAGTATTTCAACTGGATTAGTCTGGTATAATTTCGTTATATATCAATTTTCAAGCAATTCTATTGAATTTAAATATATTAAACCTTGATTTTAAAATTTCATTCTAACTTGAAAAAGATTAAAAGTTAACAAACAAACTGATTTTCCAATTTCAATAAAAACACTTAAAAATTTAAAGAAGACTTATTTTTTTATAGTTGAAAAGAATTTTTTTTTCTCCAATGATTATTATTTTAACTTGCAAAATTTTATTAGTAGTTTAGTTTGCACTAGTTAACTTTCACTCAAATATTAATTACTCAAAATGTTAATTCATTATTTGTTATATATATATTTTACTTCATTGTTAATCTTTAGCAAATAAATCTTTAAAAATGCATTGATGTGTAAAATAATCTGATAGCTGGGATAATCTTTGCAAATAAATTGATCTGTTTATGTATGTATGTTTGCATATATTAAAATGATATATGTGTAATTTATTGTTTACTATATTATTTTATATTAAAAAATAAATAAAATTTTAATAATAACAGTTTCTTTTAACAATAAAGAAATACCAATGCTAATAATCATACATTAATAATAATGATTACATAATATTTTAATTATAATCTGTTTTTAACTTTGATCAATTTAACTAATCAATGCTAATTTGTTAAATAAATTTATCAAAAGTAAAAAAAAAAAAAGATATTACAAAATATGTCTTAGCTGTCCTGAATATTTTTCTTAAAAAGTTATATTAATTGCCTCTTGTTTTATTGTAAATAATTATAATAAAAAAAACAAGAAAATGTGTCCGTTATTTGTTTTGTTTATTCAAACAAAAAATGAAGTATACTAAATTATCTTTCTAAGAAGAGTCATTTCTGTTTATGAGAATTGAAATAGCTTAAATGAATTTTCCATGGAGATATATGTTTTTCCTGCTATTTATTATGTTTATCTAATTTTGATATTACATATGTGTTTATATAGGAAAATAAAGCTAGTTTTAAAAGTGAGTAATACAATTTAATATAATTTTTTTGCCAAAATGCAGAGAATAAAAATAAAATAACTGAGTGAATTATGTGTTTGTGTCATAACTATAAGAATATGGGTAAAAAGAAGAAATACTAGCATAATTCTATAAGTCAGAATATAAGAAAAAAAAACCTAATTACTTATTTTCACAAAATATAAATATATTATTTGTTGAAAGCATTGCTTAACTAAGTTTATTCCCAACACATTTGAAGGCCTCTTATAAAAGAAACTTACTTTATTTTATTTTAATTTTGTTAAACCTGTCAAATTAAAAGCTTTTACAGACTATTAGAAATTATGATATTTAGAATTTAAATTATGTGTATTGTAACTATAAAGATACAAGACTTTCCTTAGATGAGGGCAATATATCTTATGTGTACTGAAACACAATAAAAATGAAAAGCTATAATTAAATAATGATAATACCAGGCAGTTAAGCATTTTCAAGGGCTTGCTTATTATGTAAGTTCGAAACTTCTTGAAAAGCTATAGTGCCACTCAGTGCAAGCCAGAGTAATCAATGGATGCAAGAAGGTTTGTGCACAAAATCTTTATCTAATGCTTATTCATCCAATATCCCCAGACTAATTTCCATCTTATGGCTTTCATCAATGAAGAGCCTTGGATCTGAAAGCACTGCACCTAAATTTTAGGATCCAATGCAACCCTCCAGCAGCCACCTTTACTTCTAATTAAATACAAAACTAGAATTCTAAAATTGAAAATATTTTCAATCCAGGCTCATTAACTTATATAGTCATATAGGTCTGAACTCAATTCAATACCCATACATTTTAATGATTTGGTTCTTTAATAACCATAGCCCCATTATCCTACTAAACAGGATTGGTATTATACCACTAAACATCACATGATCACCATTTCATATGCTTGCTCAAGCTGTTAAAACAGGCAAAACTCTCTATAACAGTAGTGCCACTCAGTGTGCAAGGCAGAGTAATCAATGGATGCATTCTAGTGCTTACTCATCCAATATTGCCAGATTTGTTTCCAGCTTTTTTTGGCTTGCACTGAGCGACACTACTGTTATGAAGCGTTTTGCTTATTTTAACTTCTTGAATAAGTATATGAAATGGTGATCACATGATGTTTAGTGGTTTAATTGAACAATATCTGAAAGACTTGACTAGCATAGATTTCAAATACAATTCCCTTACAAGAAGAGTGAAACAATTTTATTGCAAGATGAACACAAGCTGTCCCAAAGATAACAGACTGCTGATTCAATTTTCATATATACCTCATATAACCAAAAATTTTAACAAAACACTCTCAGCAACACATTGTATAAGCCTCCTCCTCCTTCTACTGATTAATAAATAATTCCAACAATAAGTTTGACATTAATGAAATCCCAAACACCATATACAAAATTTGTTTGCCCCCCAGGCTAGGTGCAGCCCTATATATTACAGAAAATCTCATGTATCCTTCTCCACTCAGCTTTCACCACACTGATATCTATTTAGAAGAGCCTCAGACAAACCTGAGTATAAGTCATTTTTTTTGGAGCATCTGTCACAATTGCTTGCATTGAGAGAAACAACTCTAGGCAAAAAATCAAAGAAATTTGACCCATAGCTAATAACAACAATGCAACAAACCGAAAGGAAACATACTTCCCCCTATCTAAAAAATGAACTTGCTAATTTGCATAAGCTTTGAATATATTTTTGCTTATATATATTAACATTTTTTCCCATGATCATTCTAATTCTTTCATTATGAGGACATATAACTCCTCAAAAGCACCTAGCTGCCTGGTATTATCATTATTTAATTATAGCTATTCATTTTTATGGCATTTCAGCACACATAAGGTATATTATATGTATTTATATTTGAATTAAACATCAATACATTTTCTAGAAAAGTCACAGAGAAATAAGATGTTATATAAAAAAACAACTTGTGAATTGTAAGTGATAATATAAAATTCATTGTACTGGTTTCAAAAATACAGTCAATCTTCATCAGCTATGTCAAGATTTTAATTATAAGATTCTGACTAATTTGTGGATTGATGATTTGTCATAGTTAGGGGTGAAAATTTTTAAAACAAGTACTGGGGGCCTTGTATTTTTATAATTGATATTTCCAAAATTGGTTTTATATTGCATCTCTTATTTACAATGTTGTAATCAATAAATAAGCTTTTTGAATAAAATGAAGAATGATAATAAAAGAGGCAAATTTATGTGAAAGTGTTATATGTTAATTGATGGTATTTTTATACGCAACTCATATATATGTTTTTATAAAAGTGATTATTACTACTTTTGTACTAGATCTGACATTATGATAAGCCTTTATACATAGTGCAGTGAAGAAGTTCTTGTTTTTGACTAGTACTACATTTATATGCACTCTTTATAATAAACTGAAATCCAAGAATAGTATGATGCCTATATAAATGATTTGGAAATGATGACCAATAAAATATTAAAGATAAACAAACATTTCTGATAAATTTTCATTATGAGACTCCAGTCTTATTTTTTTGCACAAAGATTTTGAAAAATTGGAACACAATTTTTATAATGTAATCTGGAATTGATTTGGTAAATAATTGTGTCATTCTTCCATTGGGTGTTACATCTATATCTCTAGTAGTTAGTCAGTAATAAATATAGTAGGCCATGATAGACCTTAGAAATTTACTTATAGACTGTCTTTTGGACATTTGGGTAGCATTCAATAGCTTGTTGATTTGAATAAGTAAAATGTGCCTTGAATTTTGGTAATACCTACATACATGATATCAGATGCCATTTCGTTGCTAATCATGAATAACATATACTATATATACATGTATAGATGTATTAAATATTATAACCAAATGAAAAAAATAAATATTGCTCTTTTTTTGTTGCTACAGTTATTATTACATTATGAAGATATCTATCATTAGTAAAATGTTCTTAAATTTGTCAATAATCTAGTATATTGATATACATCTGAACATAATATGATAAGTTAGCAAGCATGTACACTCATATTTATTTATATATTGTAGTGATACAGATTTTAATTGTAGAGTAAAAAAAAACGCAGTAGACGAGAAACTAAGGGCTCTTGAGATTACACTTTCTCTAGGCAAATGTTTAAGTCTTGGTGTGATTAGGTACTGCATACCTATCACTTTTGTCTTTGCTTAAATTTATATCTAAGAATTGAGTATTTAATTTGTATTAAATAATTCACAAGCTGTTTTTATATTGTATACCATCAGATTTTATGTGAATTTACAACAGGATAGATTATAAGTTGATCATCTATCTTGCTTTTGAAAATGAATATTTCTTGTCAAAACCAATTACATATATAATAGCTTCTCCCTTCCTTTTGGAAAACTAATCTAATGATGTCATAAGTAAACTTGATCAGGTCTTTGTCAGTATAAGAATTGTGTATTTTGTTTGAAATGTATGCAATCCTTTTTTTGTTAAGTAAATCATGCAGAGACCACTTTAAAATTAAGAAATGTTTAATTACAAAAAATTTTAATAAATAAATACAAATTTCAACAATGTGTTTATATATATATTTTTTAAGTATTAACTGAGTAAAATGCCAATTTTCTAGATAATGATTAAGAATCCAGAAATTACTAGCTATGAATTGAACTTCTAACAACAATTCATTGATTAGTCTAATTTTAAGAGATATTCTTTTGCCAATTCTTTTTAATGCCAATGTATTTATTAATTGGAATCACTAATTTGATGAATTCTTATTGATATATGTGTACATAGAGTATGTTGAGTTTTTAAAGTTCATATATATATATATATTAATTTTAATAGTTTCACATGATGAATTCATAGTATGATGTCTTGAAGCTTCCATGTAGTAGAAATATAATAGCTAAATAGCTAACATTTCTGTATGATAACAATTATTTTCCTCCAAGCTTCTTTCTCTGATCATAAGAATGTGTGTGATGAGATTTAAATTCATTAATTTTTTTCTTTGTTATTTCCTCCTCATATTCAAATTCTATTGGCTGAGAAGTTTTAAAAATATTTTATTCTTCAATAGCTTTTTCCAAATATTGTTAATTTTTATCAATTCATACTTCTTATCATGGGCCTTTTGAAATTTCTATAGCTTTCCTTAGCAGTCTCTGACTATTCAATTTTTGCTAGAATAGGTGTGTTTTATTAAAATTGATGTCATGTATGTGTGAATAAATGGCTGATAAATTGGATTTTTCTCTAACTACCAAAATGTGTTCTTCCTTTCTTATATTTATTCTATGATTGTTCTGTCCAATGTATGAAAGAGAAGAAACTCCACATGGAATTTCATATACACCATGACATCCCAAAAGAATTTTATCTTTAGGGCATGGAAATACTTCATTATTTTTTTAAAAATGTAATGTAAACTGTGGGATATTATTTTTCTTTAAAATATTACCAATTTCATCCTTTATTCCCTTTATATATGATAGAGCTGTCTTAGTTTCTGAAGTATCAAAATGTTTTTTTCTTATAATATGAAAAAGTTTTAGTGATCAAAACCATTATGATCAAGCTTTTTTTTTAACAGAAGAGATTTTTTGGTGAGAATGATTGTGATTAGAAGGTGTAACCATGTCTTTTGCCACTGAAAATAATTGTGCTGGATGGTGATAAGAAGAAAAATGTAGATATCTCCCAGTATGTCTTTGCTTTCTATATATATTATGAGGTAAAGAACCATTCTTCTTTCTTTTAATTAAAACATCTAAGAATGGAAGTTGGTTATTATTTTTTATTTCCATAGTAAATTTGAAGTTGGTGTGAAAAGAGATTAAGAAATAAAAGAATTCTCAAGAGCATGCTTACGACTATGCCATATAACAAAAGTAACATCACTATACCTCAGCCATACAGGTGGATTTTTAATTGCTCAAAATTTTCTTTTCCAAGTTCTCCATAAAAATATAGAATTGGTAAACCTATATCTAAACCTACTATTTATTTATACATCTGACCATCAAAAACAAAAAATGTATTCAATAAGCAGTGTTCAATCAAATCCATAACAAAGTCAGCAATAGCTTTCTTTATAGGTACACTGATAAAAAGTGAAACAATATCAAAACTTACTAAAATACTATTTTTAGTTAATTTAATATCTCAGATAAGCATAAGAAAATGATTCACAACTTTAACATAGAATGACATTTCTGTTACATGTGATTGTAAAAAAGAACATTACAAATGAGCTAGTCTCTGTGTTGCTGAACTAACTGCACTTATAATTGGTCTCGGTGGAATATCTGGTTTGTGGATTTTTGGCAAACCATATAGTTTTGGATACAAGTTTTTTTTTCTAAGTATAAGAGGGATTTTAGTTTTTAAATCTAGATCAGTAGCATAAATTAATGCTTTTGTTTTCTTTTCAAGATATGTCAGAGGGGCTCTATAAATTCTTTTTTAAATGTTATCATTTAATAAATTATGCATTTTTTATAATAATCACTTGTATTCAAACTTACTGTAGTATTACTCTTATTTGCTGGAAGGATTTTTTTAATGTAAACAAAGTTTTTCTTTCATCATCAGGTAAATTAGTTTTAGGTGGTTTTGCTTTGTTTAGAATATTGTATATTTTTCCTCATCATGTCTGCCTTCCCACAAGATACTTTTGATAACGCACTTTCCACTTTACAAGTAATATCCTCAAGTAGCAATTTGGATGGTGAAATAGTAAAATTAAAACCTCAGTTCAGAATCAGTTAATTTTCGATCTGATAAATTTTTGAGGATGCGTATATTTAATTTGGCAATTAGACAAAAAAGTTCAGTTAATCAGCTATTTATTCACACATAAAATTAATAAACTATAATATCAATTTTAACAACTCGCACATTCTGGCAAAAATTGAGCAATGTGATCAGAGAGTGCTAGGGGAAGCTATAGAGATTTTTAAAAGGCCCAAGAGAATAAATGAGAAATGTGAATTGAAGAAAATTAACAATATTTGGAAAAAGTTATTGAAAAATGAAATAATTTTTAAAACTTCTGAACCCATAAAATTTGAGTATGAAGAGGATGAGCAGGAAGTAACAAAGGAAAAAATTATTTTAAATCTTACCCACACATTTTTATAATTTGAGAAAGAAGTTATGAGGAAAGTACTTGTTATTGTGTTAAAATATCAGCCATTTATCTATTATATTTTTAGAAAATGGAAGCTTTTGGAAATAATACTATGAATATATATATATAGAGTCAGTTTTGTCTCATGTTATACAACAACATTAAAGTATGTGAGCATGTATATATAAAATTAAAGGAAAAGTAGAAATAAACACAAACAAAATGTTTTGTAGATATTTTCTATATTACATTGGAGTAACAGTTAAGAGTTAAATAATAATTTTGAATTTAAAAAATTATTATAAATTGAACATCTAATATTTTATTAATTCTGATGTTGAAATCTAAAACAACCTTGTTTTCATGGGATAATAGGCAGTACCAGTAATCATAAAATTTCTTTATCTATTTTATAATTAGATTAAGAAATTTTTTTTTAAAATGAGAGCTTATGATAAAATCATACAGTCTTGTGCTTTTCAAAGGATTAAAAGTACTTGTAGATAAAAAGTTGGTTTTAATTAAGGTAAAATTAAAAAAATTTCATTAACTTGGTTCTTTTAATCAAGATAAAAAAGAATTTGCTTAATTGTAGTTATTAAATTACATGATGTTCTATAAAAAGGTGGATTTGGGTCATTCATTTTCATGTTGTAGTAGATAGTACTGATAATTATAAAATTCCTCTGTTTTATAATTAGATTTAAGAAATTTTTTAAAAAATCACAGCTTGTGATAAAATTCTACAATCTGATGTTTTTCAAAGGATTAGTCATATTTCTAGATTAAAAATTTGGTTTTAATTATGGTAACATTAAAAAAAAGTCTCATTAATTTGTTTTTTTTTTTTTTAAAAAAAAAAAATCAAGATAAAAAAGAAAGAATATATTTGGCTTAATTGTTGTTTATAGATTTCATGGTGTACTATGAAAAGGTGGATTTAGATCATTCATGACTTACCAACAGTTATACAGGATTAATACTATGAAGTTAGATAACTGAAAGCAAGAAATAGAGCTTCTGCTAATGTCATGATATAATTTACATAGATACAAGACCCATTTTTTTTGTTTTTCATAGCTCATATATATATTAAACAGCATGCCCAAGGTCTAATAAATTATAGTGACTGAATGTCAGCAGTTACTAGATTGTTGAATATGTTTTGGAGCCATGAGGTGCACTTAAAAGCATTAATGACATTCCCGATGACAGACCGCCAAATCATCTGAAACCTTAGGTAAAACCTTTTTGTAGCCACTAAACACATTGTGATGAGCAACCGAGGGTATAATGTGAGTTGATGAAGCTGCTCATGGCCATAGATTTTGGCAACTACAAAAGACAGAGAGGTAACATAAGGAGAGTGAAACCTAGCCCTAATTTAAAACCATATCACAATAGACCTCATGATCTAGGAAGACCCTGATAAAACAGTTAAAAAGGACTATTTGGAAAACAACCTAAGATCCGCAATTAGATCATGAGATAGGGAGAAACCTTAGGCAAGTAGACAAATGTAAATAGTTAATTAAAGAAAAGTGAGTAGCTGATACTAATGATATAAAAATAATACTAACAGTTATAAACTAATATTCTGATCACTCATTCACTGCATAGAGAAAGTAAATTTTTTTTAATTTTTTTTATAACATAGCTTGGCAGATATGAAGCAGTGTATTACTACAGGTAGATATACTTGTTTCATGTTTAATTGAGTTCAACCTATCTCCCATCATATATATAATTTAGAAATATCCACACACATTTGTAATATGTGTGTGTGTAAATTTTGATTTTCAAAAGGTTAAAAGCGGATTATTTGGATCACGCTATATATTTAGTCAAAGAAAATATTTGGTTAAAATTATTTTATTTAAAAATTTTTTTGGCAAAGTAAAAAAAAAAAAAAATCAATTAAGGAAAAGTCTTAAAATGTGGGAGAGGGATTGGAATCCATTAAGTAAGGAAAAGTAAGTGCTGTATTTCCCTATCTGTATATACTATCAATAGAAATGGTTACTGTTAACATCATACACATTGCAAAGTATTGTAGTATAAAATAAAGCAGTGGTCTTCAACCTTTTCATACCTGCGGATCGACAAAAATAAGGATAAAGTTTCACGTACCGGCAGAAGTCTACAGATAAATTTTCTTAAAGATGTAAACTGCTTAGCCTTAGATGAGCAGTAACAATCATTCTCATTAATGTGCTTGCATTGCTAAATTTATTATTCCATTGTTTAAACATGATTCACCTGAATGTTGGGAAATATCACAGCTAGGATAATTACATGACAATGATTATGATAAATGTAATATCTGTATTTAATTTTAAATATACAAGATGAAGTTATATATATATATGGAGTTTGTATAATAAAAAAACTTTTTTTTTTTAATTTTGAATTTTTTTAGAAAAATAATAAAAAATTTAATTGTACCCCTCCCCCCATAAACATCTGTGATAACTAGATAAACAAATTAATTTATGTAGAATTGATTAGATTTTGTTTTTGTTCTGTTTCTCTTTTTTTAATTGTGTAAAAATGGGATGAAAAAATAAATAAAAATTGTTTATATTAATTAAAAGTTTAAAATCTTATTATTTTATTATTACAAACTTTTCTGCCAGTCTATCACAGACTGGCAGAAAACTTTGCAGACTAGCGCTGGTCCGTGGACCAAAGGTTGAAGACCAGTGAAATAAAGCACAATGCATAGGAAACGAAAGCATCAACAGAAAATAAGAGGAAATAAAAATGCTAATGGAACAGAAATTAAAAATCAAAATTAAATCTAAAATCCATTAAGGCAGAAAGTAGACTCCAGGCATAAAAGAAAATATATAAGCATGGAAGGGGGCATTGTTTGGGGTTCAGCTTAATAATTTTGATCGTGGGGCAAGCAGAACTCTAACAATTTATTTTAAGAAATTTTCATCATTTTATTAAAAGTTACTACTCTCCAGAGTCATCCCAATCCTGCTTATTAATAATACAAGTAATAATCTGCTAGAATGTGTGAGTAGTTGAGCATTAGCTTATCTGAGTCATCTGAAAATTGGTGTCTACTAGTTCCAGCAAAATGTAGAACCTCCATCTGTGTCCTACCATATTAATACCAGTCTGAAGTTCACCAATCCATCTATCCTTATGTGTAAGGAAGTCCTGAAGCCATCACTTAATTTTGCCAGTAAAATGTTATACACTATTTAAATATTTTAACTGTAACTAAATTTATATATTACTTAACTGGTCTGAACCTTATATAATCTATATTTTAATTATTCTAAACATCAAATCTGCTAGCTTAAATTATTGAACAAATTAAAGATTTAGTTTTATTTCATTTTAATTATATGTATTACCTTGAATGATGTAGGGAATATTAAAAGTTAAATCATTAAAACATGTTTATGCTTTACTGTTTTCAGAATCTCAAGGGATAGTGCAAGCAGAGAAGACACCAAAACTTAAATTAAATTATTCTATTGTAAAGTCAAAATTCACTTGGTTAAAAATTTATTTTCTTAAGGTTCTCTTTTTACCCCCCCCACATCATGCCAAGAAAATCAATATGTCAATTCTTAGAATTATATAAGAATTAAGAAAAGATGGTGAGCGTATTTTATTTAATAGATTTATAAATTGTGTTGTTTACCTATAGTATGCCCTCTGATATATATATAACCTAACCTATATGCTGTTGAAACTAATGTTACCAGGAATATTCAATACAAATAAATGATTAATTCTAACTAAATTATTACTTCACATACTGCTAAATTAATATTTCCCTTTTAATAATGATTTTATACAATTACCTTCCTTAACATGCGGTATATGTGTAATCCTAGATTTTATATTGGTATAAGTAATAATAATGAAGCAATCTAAATGTATGTGTTGCATTGCTCATCGATGCAAGATATAAATAAAACCGCAATTCTTTGGAAAAAAGTTATCAATCTATTTAGGAATCAGCAACCCCCCCCCCCCCTCCAAAGCATATAAATATTATTTATCAGGTTTTTATTCTTGATATTATGAAAATAAATATTGTGAATGGATTTTAATTATGAAATACTCATTTATCATTAACCAGGAATGCTCAACATTACATAAATAAAGTAATTTTATTCATATTAATTCTGTATGTGGAAGATTTCATGTTATTACCTATCTTTATATATATTTGTATTCCTACCTCATATGCGGCAATGATCATTTTATTATTGAATTTTGTATATGTCTTTATCTTCAAACTGCATAAGGGCAGACCAGACGTCATGTGTCCAGTGCTCCAAATCCTGAATTTTAGCACATTTATGCTCTTTCCTCTGGTATGTGCCCTTGGTTAGAAGCAGATGCATCTCTGTGTCCAGGAACATACAGTCTTCAGCAGTTAACCATACCCTCAGATCGCAAAGCCTATCATCCTCATCTTGATGCACCATTGTTCCTGCACTCTCAGGTAGTACTGCAATTTTCTAATAAATATTTGCAGTCCAGCCTCTGCCTATGCTCATTAGAAATTCCAGGTGACCTTTAAAATCAAACCCATCTACAAGTTCTTCCTCAAAAAGTAAATAAATAAGGATGTAGTTAATCATACATAAAACCTAGAATGGACTGATAAATATTCATAATCCAATTTAAACTAAGTAGGGTGCACAATATTGTTGTAAGCCTCCATTAACTTTAATATCACTATGTAAAAGCCAGTAGATCATCCTCTGTGTGTAAGCTGCTCTTTTAATTATATTAATTTTACATAAATAAATTTATAGTGTTGTTAGATTTCTACTTGTGAGTTGGAACTATTTATTGATTAACTATTATCGGAAACACAATTACTTCATTGATATAATGTTAGTTTGAGAGTCGTAAAGAAATGGTTGGAACCTAAAATAATGCAATAAACTCAAGACAAATAAATTGATGTAAGATTTAAGAGTGCTGGCCCTTGACATGTTGTAAGTGGTGAAGAACTCTGAGAAAGAGAATCCAAGTTCAAATCCTGAGCTACATTGAACTATACGAAGAAGGGAAACTGTGTGATTTCAAGTATATTAATTAGGTGGTTGAGACTAGCATAGGTAGGGGATGTTATCAATTTTCAAGATAACTGAGATCCAATAATTTAATTACATTTAAACATTTTTTTCCAAAAATCCCTTTGAAACTGTCAGATAGATACCCTTTGCTACATCCTTAGATTTTATTGCTATCCACAAGATCTTGAAATATAGTCCTAATAAGTCAGATCTTATTATTTATATTTTATTTAGATTATACATAGTGTATATATGATAGTTAACATAAAATAGAGAATCACGTTGAAAAACAAAATGACTTTTTATTTAAATAAATCAGTACGTAAAATCCTTATTTAGATTGGAAAATATACTATATATGTACATTAGTGTAAATAATTTCATGGATTTAGACATGTAAATATTGAAATATGATGAGAATTGCCAAGTAATAATCTGAAGTTTCAGCTATGATGTAACTATGCAATCACCAATTGGAATTGGCCATGCTAGATAAAATCCATAATCTAGTAATTCCAATCATATTATTTGGTTTAATGTAAATTGGAGTAATAACTCAGGTATAGATATTTTATATATGCAAAAATTTAAAGTATTACAACTTTTTTGAATTGGTTTCTTCAAAAAGTTGTATATATTAATTTGAATTTTTTTACAGACTTATTGATATTAACATTGAAATAGCATGGGAATTACCAAATAAAATTGATCATACTAATTGAAACTACATATTTATGGTCTGCAATTTTAATCTACACAGAAATTCTTAACCATATTTCAATGTTTACAAATGTATAATAAAACAAAACACTGGAAATAACTCTACAATTTTCACCATACTAATATATAACTAAATAAATAACTAAAAGTTATAGCTAGCTTGCAGTGTGACTGACATCTTCAGTGGATAAGGCTTTTAAACTAGCCATAATAATATATATATATTGAAAATTGTGGAGTTAATTCTAGTGTTTGTTTTGTTAAAAGAGTACTGGTAATTCCTTGGATAAACAACAGAATGATTTTTGCATGAATATATGCATATGGAACTTAATCAAAATATTTTGTAATAATGTTAATATCATTAATTATTAGAAATGATAATTTTAGGCATATGGTTTTAAAGGAATTACTATGCTATTCAACAGTATCCTTTAAGATTTTTTTGTGTACTTCTATATATTTGTACTCAAATGTGAACTGATATAAAGATTACTGAATACTACCAAACTCATATAGTTTGTAATCACATATAATCTTATGGTTATAATTAATATCTAGAGCATCATTTACAATTAAGATAACTTTATTACTTTGAATCAATATTATTAAAACGAATAAATTCTGAATAAGAAAACAACAATATCTGTATCTTTCATACTAATACACCTATTCTTACCATTTGTTTATTTTATTTTATAGGCATTGTTTAATTCAATAAAAACTTCTATTTAAAATAATAAAACTTTATCAATAATTAATAATAAAGCTATAAAATCAAGTTAATTAAAGTATATTCTCCAGATATTTACAATTGATGATATTAAATAATAAACAGAATTTATTCAATTGTTAGCTGATCTTTAAATTCAATTTAATTAAGAATGCATTTCATTTTAAGTATAAAAGGATTAAAATAGATTTACTATCTTTTAACCTAAGTTAAATCTAACTTAAACTTATCAAAGTCAGTATACAAATGTTATTTAGTTTAATAGTTATTAAGACAGAGAATAGATTTAAAAAAATTGAAATTGATTTAAATTTGAGTAAATTTAAATTTTTTTAAGTTACTGTGTGGCAAATATTCTAAAGAAAAATATATCTATAAAGCCTTATACAATAGCAAACTAAATAAATAGGTATATGTAGTTCAGTGATAATTTTTTAAATTATATTGCTTGGCAATATTTTAAATATATAAGCATTGAAATGAAGTTTAAATTTTTCTTTCATTAAACATATATAAAAAAAATTTTGTTTTTATCACATGGGGGAAATGTTATTTTAAAAATATTTTGCATTACTTTTAAAAACTGATTTGACACAAATATTTTTATTCTTAAACAGTAACAACTTTCTTGATTCAATATTACCATATAGTACAACCCATAGTAATGATTATCATGTGATGTTTTATTGGTTTTTATTTATACAACTACAATAGTATGTGGAGCAGAATGGGGGAGCGATTCATGTTTTTCTGTCCATTACTATAAAAGGAGTGAATTTAATAATATTCTTAGCATATATATCATTGTGGTAGTCTATTGTTAACTCTAATATAATAAATGAAGCTGTCTCATGTTTATCTCATATAAATTCAATGTTAAACTTTTATACTATTCTCAGAGAAAAAATGTTTAATATATGTTTATTGCATTAATAGAATTCAACTCATCTACATGTTAACATAACTTAATATTGTATATTCTGGCAAACTTTATTCAACAAGGGACATTATATAATATTCATTCGATCATAAATATAAACTCAGAATCACCTAAATAATTGCACCCTTTCTAGTTTTTATAAAGAATGTACCCTTATCAGAGCTATCTTGTTGCATTTATTAAACTTTAAAAACCATTCACACTTTGTAGGCCAATTAAATTTAACTTACAGAAAATATTAAAATATATATTTTAAATTATCTATTTAGTAAATTAAATATTAATATATTTTTTATATGCTTTATTAAATATTTATTTATGCAATTTAAATTGTTTTCAGTTTCATATAAGAATGCAGATATAAATATTTCAATGACAGAAAGTATTTAATTCTCTAATTTGTTGGAATTTCCCTTTCACTCATAACACAAAAGAATCTTAATGAAAATAATAAATGAAATACTATATTATTTTTTAAATATTATAGTTAATTTCAAAATTACAGAGATAACATTTTAATAAATATTCCTTTCTTTTATCTTATTGAGTTTTCATTCAACATGTAATAACAAATAAATATTAAAAATAAAACAATTGTGGGCAAAGTTATAAATTACTACAATGAACTTGTTTGAATACCTTTGATCTTTTGCATGATGAAAGTTAATAAAGTTTTTATTTTCAAGCAAATTGAGTTTTTATTATAAGTTCATTCACGGACTTTGTATGTGTGTGTGTGTGTGTGTGTGTGAACTAAATAAGTAACAACGAAAGTGTTGAATTCCATGTTAGCAGGATTCATTATTTCATCATAGTGATAAATTAAATTTTTAAAACATTTTTTTTAATTTTTGAATTTTTATAGATGAGTTCTTCCTAGTTGTAAGCATTATTATGATAATTATTCTTGAGATAGTGATGAAGTAGTTAAGTTGATAATGTTTATGATTAAATCAATTGAAAGCATTTCTGTTCTGTAATATGTGAGACTAGTTTGGCTAGGAATGTACAGATAATTTCAACCATTTGCTTTTACAGTATGACAATTAATATATATATATAATCCTTATTATTAATTACTACATATATATATTCAGTTTTTTAATCTAAATGTATTTACATACAAATTTTGTTATATTTTAAGAAGTATGTATTCTTTGGTTTTTTTTTAAATACGTTTTAATTTTTATTTTAAAATCTCTTGATTTGTAGATTAAAAATGCAATTGTAGCCAAATTTTATTTTGCATATATAGACTTTTGTTTTTTGATGTTTCTAAGTTCTGCATTGATCTGAATGCTAACATTTGAATACCCTTTTGTAGAGAAATCAGATGCACCATATGCCTCAATGACTATACTTATAAGTGTTTGCAGCTTGAAATGTTCATTTTTACTGCTGGTTTCTCCGTTTATCCCATGATTAAGTATTGATACACAAGAGCAGTAAATTTTGCTTGCATTATGCTTTATCTGAATATAGTCTTAGCTGGTTGTATGCTTAAATAAAGGTCGATTTGAAAACAAAAATAACTTTGAATTACTTAAATATAAAAATCTCTCTTCTTTCAATTACTGCTGCATGTAGTTGCATTTTTATTATTGAATTTTACTTTTTTAATGTATAATTTTATAAATAATTATATTCTTGAAGCAAAACTATAAAAAAATTAAAAAAAAAAAAAGATTCTTTGTGCATTTTCTGATTTATGTTCAGAATATATATTTTCTGAATATAAACATTTATATATATAAGTATGATAGTTGTTTTTATATATATCTTACGAATCTCATATGAATTATGTGCAATGAAATAAAATTTAATACTAATTATATTTTTGAAAATATTTTGCAGTGCATAAATTTGATATTTAAATTGATATTATTTGTTTTAGGTCTGGTAACAGTTCTCTGTCAAATGAATGCAATCTATCATCTGTACCACCATTACCTCCAAAGAAACGAACACAGTCGACTGCAAACGACACTTCAATAAATATTGGACATTTGTCTCCTTTGACATCTTCTCCTCAAAGCAGTTTGTCCTCGATACATAATCAGTTGACTAATATGAATCACTCAATGCATTCTGATTGGATGAATACATTTTGCCAAAGTCCACAGAGTTCAACACCTCTCAGTAGATCTCCAGCCAGCAGTATAGCCTCTAGTCTGAACCGGTCAGCTGAAGAATTAAGCAGAGATACTCCTAGTATGACCAGCTCAGACTATAATGGAGCTACTGGGTCAATTCGGTTAGATATTTCCAGTTCTAGTTCAGAGCACATTGAAGAGATAAACCAACTGACTCTTAAAATAAGTGAGTTGACTGCTCAGCAGGAGGGACAAAAGTTTGCTTCTCCTCCTCCATTGCTTCCACTGAAACAAATCAAATTGCGAGATCGGTTTCCATCTCAGTATGATAATATCCCAGATTTTAATACAATGGCAGAGCAAATGTTTTCTCGAAGCCACACATCTTTTGGTAGGAGTGTAAACTTTCAATCTCAAAGTGTTTTTCAGTCGCAGAGTTCGACAGTACATTCTTCGGTGTCTCAGAGATCTGTTTCTGTATCTCGATCATCATCACTTTCATCCCAACAATCATTTGTGCAAGAAGGAGTAAATCATACTTCTGTATCTCAAATGTCGATGCAACAATCATTAAGAAAGATGTCTCAAATTGTAGATGGACAGACATCTTATGTGCAAAGTGGTCAGTCAGCTTTTCTGCATTCTACAGCTACGCAGACATCATTATCATCCTCATCAAGTGATGATGCTAGTAATAAGCCTCCCCCACTTCCACCTAAAAAAAAGCATAGTAAGTTTAATATTGTTTACTAATATGTATACATTTTGTGATGCTTGTGTATAATTCTATCAACTAAGCGCGGTAGCTATTTATATATATATATAATTGCACAGTTTCAGGGACATATACAATAAATCTTTCAAACAAAATGGCTGAAAAGAAATAATTATATTTAATATTTACAGGGTTTTTTTTATTATTATATAATTTTTTTTTTTTTTTTTACAAAAACTAATTATAATAATTCTACATATTAATATAAAAATAATAAAAATATGAAAAATGTCAAATGCCATATCATGCCCATTAATGCAGACTTATTAATATAAAAATAGAAAATATGTAAGAAACATAAAATATCATATTGTACCCATTAACACAGACTTTTTGTAAAGCAGGATTTCATACCTATGGAAATAATCTACTACATGCTGTTCTGGTTGAAGAAGATCACAAATTTTCAGCATTTTGCCAAAATGGTAGTTATAAAACAAAAAACATTTTTTATGCATATATATTGTTTGTGACTTTAAACATAGTACAAAAATGTTTCAAGCATTCTGACATTTAAATGTTATAAAAAAAAAAAAAAATTGAAATAAAGTTCTGAATGTAATTTATAATTGATTTATTAATTTTTTAAAGCTTAACAACTAACACATAATTGGTAAAATAAATTTGAAAAAAAAAAACAATAACAAATACTTGTTTATTCACTGAAAGTGTATATTTAAAAAAAAAAACAGCCTGCTAATCTTTGTTGACAGGATATTACACAAGTACCCATTTTGTTTATTATCAGAAATATTAGCATTTTAACTTAATAATTACAGATTAAATGCCTACTTACATAATTCATATTTAGAATAGAAAACTATTAGATCAGGGGTTTTATCAATCTGATAGAAGTGCATTAACAGCAACAATCAAATCTTGATGTATATTTTAAATATAGAAAAAGGAGTCATGTAATGCTTTGCTTTTGTATTAAAAATAGAGAAACTATAATTTTGTTATAATAATTTTTCTGATTTGCATCTTTTATAATATTATGTAAATGTTCCACAAGAGTAACTTAAATTTTGTAATTTGTTATTATTTCATTAATATAATCACACACACATATTTATATATAAATTAATATTTAAAGCTTTATTTGATTATAAAGTTGAAATACATGATCTTTATCATAGCCATATATTGTTTTAAAAAATTGTCTCTAAATAGAGTGATAAAATATTGTTATATATTTTTTTTTCAGTTTTTAGATTATTATTGTAAGGTATAATTACTCATATGTTATAATGGGTTACCATCTCTTTTCCATCTGTACTGAGTTGAACTTACACTATCTTTATTAAAATAGTCTTATATAATGTATTATTAAATGATATTAATGATTAATATATAAACAAAACATTCGATTTGCTGTGATGGACTTGTAGCAATCATAGCCTGGAGACAGATTACTTTAAAACTTTGTCTCGCCAACAGTAAAAAAGGACAAAATAACACATAATTATGTAGATATGGGAATATTCGGCCTTAGTTTTTATTAATCACTAATTAATATTTCCCTAAGCAATATATTTATGGATGTCGGTGTGCCAATCCTATGCTTGCATAAGAATTATATTGAAGGGATTTAATGAGAGTAATAATAATGTATTACTTAATGTTTGGCCATTAGCTAACTCATTTAGCGCTAGTAGTCCTGAGACTGACAGAGATGTGTTACTTTGGGGCAGCACTCATTAAATGAATAACCATGAAATAATGAAAAGATAAAAAAAGAATGTTAGTGCTCAATCATTTAATGAAAATATAAGCATAAATATATATTTTGACAGATTAAATTTTTATTAATTACACAGATTAAATATTTTATCTTTGCAGTTATTTATCGGATTTAATAGAAATAATTACAGGCTATACTATGAAATTAAGAATGTGCACATGTATACATTTGAAATAAAATATTTTGTTACCTTTGAATCCCTGGGGAAATTAGATTGTTCATATTCACAAATAAAGTAAGCTTACTTAAAAGTGTGGTGGTCATAAAGAAAATCTTTGCTTTTAATCTCTGACGAAATGATAGTGAATCCAAATGTTTGATATGACAAAGGTTCTGAAGTTTGAACAATTATGAACTCATGGAGCAGCTTTGATTTCCTTTGTGGGGCAGTGGGAATGAAAACCCAGCACATTTACAGTTTCACCCCAGCATACTGATGTCTGCTAGCATGTATATCTTTCTTGCAATATCGTAGATCAGAAAAATTGACAGCAATCACAATAACGGAATAAAGTTTTAATTAATGTAAAAATAAGAATCAGAAGACCCCTCCTTTATTCTCATTTTGCTATATATATATATTCTTTTTTTATTTTTCTAGAAAGTTATTTTTGATCTCCAGCATTATTTCCCATTACTTTTTCAAAAGTTCTACGTTTAAACCTTATCCTACACGATTTCATTAGTCCAGTAGTCCAGGCCACTATGATTTTAAACCTGTTTTCCTTTGTCTTCAGATTTTCTCTCACAAAAGAAAAGCTTTTAGCAAGTTTTTATTAGTTTCAAAGTTTTGTTAAAACATTTTTTTAAAAAAATAACTTTCAACAGGATTTACATTAAACGCATTCCATAGACAAAACTAAAGCTGTTTCATTCTACATATTTTTATCTTATTAACAAAATTAGATATGATAAAAATTATATACACTAAATATTTTTCTAGAAAATTCTTTTGCACATTATATATATATATTTTGAATATATACACACACATTTTTATCAAAACATGAGCACAAGATCTCCCTTAAGACAGGTTTGGTTAATTCATTCAATCAAATATGTATATCGACATATATCTACATATGCATGGCCACCTAAACCCCTTTTTTACCTTGGAACAGGGTTTAAACTTGGCCCCTGTTACAATGTATTAATTGCTATTAAAAATCAATTTATACTTGCACATGTAAAATATTCTACCATTCCACATTTCAGGGTATTAGGACAAAAAAGTTCGAATAATATTATTTATATTTTACTATAAATGCATAGTTTTATGTACCTATATTTATTTAATTTGTAATTTATTAAATCTGTCATAAGAATTTTGTTTTTACATAAAAAGTATACCTTGCAACTACATCCTTTGATACTTTTACCTTTTTTTTTGTACTATATATTTGTGTTAATATTCATTCTTTTTCCAATTTCTGTTTGTCTAATAGATGCTTGATAATTATCCTAATAATTATAACAATATGTATATTTATTATTTAATAGTTATTAGAGTAATGTATTTCCATAAAGTAAGAAAAGAAAATATTTATCACTGTGAGACCATATTATCTTATTTGGATTCTCACTCATAAATGACTGAAAATTTCCTATTGAGATTATATATATATATTAACCGTTTAAAAGTTGTACTTCTTGTGATATCAGTAAAGCCAATCTGAAGTTTATTTTTATCAGATTTTCATTTAGAAAGAAAAAGATGCATTATAATTTTCAGCAGGTTCTAATTGTAAGTTGTTAGGTTTATAATAATAAATAAATGTCAAAAGTTTATTTGAAATTACATTGAACTTGTTAAGTCTTTTTTACTTTTATATATATTGTCTTGCAATAACATTTAAACAATTTATATTTTTATATTGAACTATTTCCATCATCTAATATGAGTATTGAATATCTTTAGAAAAATTTAACTTACATTTAAATATTCCAAATACATTCAACTGTTAGTAATAGCACATCAAACAACAGAGGTATTATTCTTACCTCTTCTTCAGGTGTTGTTGGCCTGACCAGTGACAGTACTAGCATGGGATTCGAATCTGGACCCTTAGATTTTTGATTATTGAATTTTTAAGCTAATGCGCTAACCAACTGAGCCATCCTGCCAAAGGTGACAGTCAATAGAAATTTCATATACTTATCTATGAGGTGCCTCCTGATTTCTCCACTTTTTCCTAAGAGGAAAGTTGATTAATGGTTTCCATACATTATGTATAGGCACACTAGGTTGGCTTATGGCTTATGAGATTTTTTGCCATTGTCATATGAGCAGCTTCTTTAAATTTTCTTCTTTGTAACTTTTCTTCTCTATCCAATATTTTTATATTTTTCCCAATTAAACATATGTTCATTGGCACATACTTGTTCTGCTATCTTAGACACATCTGTTTTCTCTCTTCTAATCATCAGTTTGTGTTCTTGCAAGCGCTTTTCAATGGGACGACTGGTCTCACCACAAACGTTGTGCATATACTAACCTGTTTGATATGCTATTACTAACAGTTGAATGTATTTGGAATATTTAAATAAAAGTTAAATCTTTCTAAAGACATTCAATACTCATATTAGATGATGGAAATAGTCCAATATAAAAATACAGCTAGAACACCATCATCACAAACCTTCAGGAAAACATTTAAACAATTTGTTTATTGAAATCAAATCAGGTAATCAAATATTAGTTTTGTTTTATTTAATGGAGAAAAAAAAATAGAAGAAAAGATTTTCACTATATATTTAAATACATACATACATTTTTTGTATGGGTTTTTTTTTTTCATTAGTTATTTATTATTAAATAATAAAAATTAAGATTAGAAATTAAATTACATCAAAAAGATTTTAATCAAATAGTTTATTCAACTGCCAAACCAAAACTAATCACTATCAATGCAAAGAGACAACTTTTTCTTTATTACATATATTTTGTCCCAACTGAATACTTATTCAGATAATCTTAAAATTGTAACATCAGCCCCATTCAATGTACAGATATCATGTATTTAGATTTAAACTATTTAAAGGCAGATTTCTGTTTAAAATTAGTTGTAAAGGAACAATTTTCTGGCGTTTTATGTTGTCAGAAGTTCAGATTTTCACTTTAGAATGAATAACTATTTAAATTTGGTTAATAAGTATCTAATATCTGTGTAGGAATGAGACTAATGTAACATTTACAAAATCGCCTGAATAAACTCTCAGTTTGGGATAAAAACAGATGTAAAGAGAAGAGATAATTGAATGTTTATTTGCGTTGATTAGTTTTTGTTTGAAGATTGAATTAACCAACAATTTGACTAGAATCTTTAGTTTAGATGAGTATAGCTTAATTTATGCATTATGTATATAGAATTAACTTAATTAATGAACTTACAAAAAGTAATTAATTAAAACAGAAAATTATGTTTTTATTACCTTTTTAGTAATGATTTTTTTTTAAAAAAAAAATCTTAAAAATGCTCAAGCTTTTGCATATGCAAATTTACTTATTTATGTCTCAATTAATTCATTCAATTAATGCAGAGTGATTTGCATCTTTATTTGTTTTCAAAATTAATTTAACTTTTCATTTTTTTTTATATCCAAAAGAATGTATATGTAATTTTAAAGACAAAGATACTTCTCAGTTCCACAATATTAAATATAAATTAAAAATGAGTCTAATTAGGATTACAACTACTGTATTTATATTGTCCTAACAAGAAAATAGCTATTATAGAAGTATTCATCAACCTTATTTATGTAAATATAATTAAAAAAAAGAGTGAGGAAATTATTTTTTTTGATATGCAATGTAATCCTATCCAATGTACTGTCTGTCTATGCAATATACACACCAAAATACTGCACATCTTTTCTCACTAAGTTAATATTTAGACAATAAATCCAAATGCTTACAACAAATACCATTAGTTGATATAGATGATCATGAACAAGACATTTCAGAGCCATACTCATATCAGCTAAAATGTTACATCTATTATGTTTTGGAAGGCTTAATGAAATGAATTTGAATTATTGGCTTTATTTTTTAAAGCCCTCTGTTATCTAGAATTTAACATAATACATTTATCTTATCAAAATATTGGACAATATATTGTTCTATATTAAATTTAAAGAGAAAACATGTAGTACAGCAGTATCAATTTTATTAGATTAATTCAAATTACTGTACTGACTTCAGTTGGTGAAAATCCTCTACCTCTAAATAATAATATGATTGCTTTATCTAATATTGGATAACTTTATATTCAAGATAATTTATTTATTTAATGGTATATACTATAATTTTATAACATAAATAAATTTTTAGATTGTTATACTTAATATTCAATAAATGAATGTCTAGTATTTTAAATTAGTAATGTTGTAAAACAGTTATCATTTTATTTTATTGGATGTCAAAAAAATTCAGATCATTTAACTGTTTATTTGTGTTGTGTTTTTTTAAAAATAAAAATACTGTATTTATTTTTATGATTAAATTATTCAGCTACATATATAATAAGCCATAAAAACAGATTTACAAAACTATGTACACTAAACTAAAGATCAGCATTTCAAGCTAATGTACATAGGCTTTTTTTTTTTTTAATGAATGTTAATAATAAATGAATACTTTCATCATTTCCAACACAAGATAAAGTCTTTGCAAAAGAAAAGAATAGAATGAATCCACCTATTCTTTCAACCCAAATGCTTAAGTATGGGCAAATATTAAGCACTGAAATGAAAGCGTGAAGATAAACCAATCACTTTAAATTACTCTTTACCATGTCTGAATTTAGTGATTGGTTTATCTTCACGCTTTCATTTCCAGTGCTTAAGATTTGCCCATACTTAAGCATTTGAGTTGAAAGAATTGGTGGATTCATTCTATTCTTTTGCAAAGACTTTATCTTGTGTTGGAAATGAAAATATTCATTTATTATTAACATTCATAAAAAAAAAAAAGCGCATGTACATTAGTTTGAAATGCTGACCTTTAGTTTATTACAATTTATATACATCACGCTATATAAATAAATATCTCAAAACTATGTACAGTAATTGAAACAAGTATTAAGAAATAAAAATTTCCAAGAGTGTAGTAAAATTCAGAGAAAGCTTAATATAGAATTGCTGAATCAATAAATACAAAGTTCTATGATGAATACCATTGGCTGACATATCTTGCATGAATGCAAAATGTTATACAGATTTCCAAAATATCAGGCATTTTCTTGTCACATTGCAGTTTACTTTAACTTAAGGCATATCTTGCATGAATGCAAAATGTTATACAGATTTCCAAAATATCAGACATTTTCTTGTCACATTGCAGTTTACTTTAACTTAAGGCATTTGCATATTTATTTTGTTACCTTTAGTTAATGATTGCAAATTTTGTAACATTTATTAATCAGTGATTTTTATTGCAGGAATTGTAAACTTTTTTTTAATATATATATAATTTAATTTTTATTAAAATTGAACTTTCAAATGTACATGCATAGCATAGCAAATAATTTTATATATATTTTTACACTTACATTTTTGATTTTGAATTTTCTTGTTTAAATGATTGTGCTGGATGATAATTTGTTCTAGACTGGGTTTATAACTGATTACTCCCAAATGCATACACATTCCATTAATGAATTGATTGATTAGCTAGCATATATTATGAACCAGTTATATTCATTGCAGAAGACTCCTAGTTTATATACCAGTGATTAATGAGCAAAAGTGCCATTTTTTTTTTAATTTAAGTTACATTTAAATATTTTTAAGAATGGGAAGATGATATTCCATTATTCAATCTGTCTACTTAACTTTTTAATAACAAACCATGTCGATTCATTGTTTTTAATATGTCAATTGGTAAACTGGAATTATAAAAATTAGAGGACAAACCTGGAAGAGTGCAATAATATTTGGAAATAAAAAATAAATTTAAGTACATTAAATTCATCCCAGCTATGGATAATTAAAATAAAGATTTTAATAGTTGAAGCATTTTATCTTAAGATTTGCATATTTTTAATAATAAAAGCCTGTAGAATGTGCATCTTTTCTTTGTCATGATAATTAATGTTTAGCATTATATATAAATACATACCTTTTGTATATATTAAATTTTATCTCTTAAATATATTTTTGAAAATAATAAATTGTATCACTCTGTTATTCTATTCTTTTTATATAATTGATTACCCTTCTAAGACTTCTAATGATGTTTGGATTATGTGTAATTCATTCAATATTTACCTACTTTCATAATGTACTGACATTGTGATGTTTTTGAAGAAATGCTCATATAATTATCATTAGCTATTGTACAAGGATCTATGGTTTAATGTAATGGGAAATTGTCTCTTGGATTGTGTTTTTGTCATTAATATCTTGGAGAAGTGGAAGGAAGATTCATAATTAACTAGATTTTGATAGAGCTTGAACTAAGACTAACAGGATAATCTAATTGTAAAAATCAAGAAAAGATAACTGTGAGAGTTACTTTTGAGTAGGATCGTAAGAATTATTTTTAAAAAAGCAATAAATAAATAAATATTTTGTATTAACATAAGACAAAGAAATAGTTTGGAGCTAAATCATTTCACTAGTTGAAAAGTAACTGACTCACATCTATTATCACAAATGATAATCCATAGATAAATTAGACAACAAGATGTTCAAGAAATAGTAGTTTTGGCATAAGTCAGGACCAGTGCCAATATATGTTAAATATTGATTCTAGAGTTGTGAGTATTTTGCTGATATGTTTTTCCAAAATAAGAGATAATAGAGAAAGAAATTCTTAAGTTAGTAGGCTTAAGTGGCTAATAGTAAAGAATGACTCCTCCAACTCTTTCACCCCCATAAAAAGTAGAAGCTATTGATAAAACTTGTATAGGTAAAAATAAAAAAAATAAATTGTCTTGATTTTTTTAGAACTAGAAATTTAGGGGGAAAGTTATTTTTCTCTAGAATTGCCTGCTTAGAGAATTATGAAATATATATTTATGAAAGTGATTAACAAATATTTATTATGTCTTTGGTTTGAATTATTGTTTCTAATAGCAATGACTCTCTAGAGTACAACTTGTAAATTCATAATTATGCAAAGTGATTCTGTTAACTATCTTTCACTAGAATTTTTCAAGGTTAAATTATAATTAATTATTAATTTGATACTTGTGAGTTTTCGGAATGACCAAGATGGCAGTCCTATTTGTGATAAAATTTGATAAATATACAGTTTCGAGGGCTACCAAGATGGAAGCCTGTATTTCATTAATAATCTTCCAAAATTAGTGTTCAGTTTAAAAAAAAGGAATAAATTCTTTTAAATTTATTTGACAATCTTTATTTCAATCTTCTGACATTTATGAAATTAATGTTAAATTGTAAAAAAGGGAATAAATTCCTATAAATTTAATTACCAATCTTTATTTCATTTTTTTTTTTTTACTTTCTTTCCGAACATGAGTTAGTTACATTTACAAAAAATGAGTGGAAGGTCTACTATCTCCTGAAGATGCATTACTTACATTTACAAAAAATGAAACAAAAGATATATATATAAATAAAATAATTACAATTTATTTATGTCAGTGGCATGTAATCCCTAATGGCTTCCAAAATCACTACAAATGAATCTTGTTGTTGCAGTCGATGGCAAATAAATTCTGCCAAATAGGAATCCAGATATTGTCAGGTAGTTCCCTGGTATTTTTTATTTTCATATCATGACCATTAATGCACACTTTTCTAGAGGATAGGATTCCCTACCTTTGGAAATACTATTTACAAAAAAAACATGCTGAACCGAAAGTTACAACAATATTAAGAGTGTCTCGCGATATTCACATTGTAATATAATAAAATTGAAATAAATTTTCTTCATGAAATTTATCTGAATTTATATGAAATTTATTGGAATTTATTACTTTTCTTGAAATTTTACATTAATTCTTTTTTTTTTTTAATTTAACAACTAAGATCTTTGGAAGATTATAGGCCTCAGAACATCTGTAGCGATTTTGGAAACCATTACAGACTGTAAGCTGATAACATGAATAATTTATATTATTATTAATTTTTTGGTTCATTTTTTGCAAATGTAATTAGACATGAACAAACTATAAAGATTGTAGTCATACTTTTTGTTTTTTTGCTTATGTAAGAAAGACATCTTCAGAAGATTGTAGGTCATCCACTCATTGTTTGTAAATGTAACTAACCATCTTCGGGAAGTAATTTTTAAAAAAAAATTGAACTAAAGATTGTCAATTAAATGTATCTGTATTTATTGCTTTTTTAAAAAAGTTAATATTAATTTTGGAAGACTGTTAATGAAATATGGGCTGCCATCTTGGGAAGCCCTTGAAATTGAATATTTATCAAATTTTATCAAAAATACAGACTGCCATCTTAGTTATTCCGAAAACTTACAAGTACTGTTAAGTTTATTCTGAAGATCTGCTTCTAAAGAAAATCTAAAATGAAACATCAATTTATTATTTCTGTTTAGATTATCTTTTTAAGTGAATCCCATGTCTGTCATCATATCTGAAACACTTAATTTAAAGACAAACAAGGTGGGCAATGAAGCAGTAGCCTTGAGATGTGCTATCGAGGTGGTCTGTTTTGATGAATTTTTCTTTTTTATCTTGTAGCAATGTTTCTATGTAAAATTTTGTGATGAACAGAACATGACTATGATTGTCATTAGCCATTATACATGTTTGTCTATAATTGAAAATCATAAATGGCATTAATCAATCTTTTGGAGAGTAGTGAAACAAAGATTCAAAGTTTATTGAATTGACAAAGCTTGAGTCAAAACCATAAGGAGAAGTTGCACCAAGTTATTCATAGAATGACATTGAAAGAATTATTAAAAACCCGAAGAAGAGAAAATATTTTGTGGTTTGTATATAATATAATAAATAAGATTAAGGAAGAATCCGGAGCTGGATTATTTCTCAATTTGAAAAGTGTTTTTTAAAAAATAGAATAACAAATAAATAAATAAACAAACACACAATTTATACTACATTTTAAAAAACTAAATGAAGTTTTGGAAATGTCAAAAGCAAAGCTTCGTTACAGATTGTTACAAATGTTTACTTTCTAATTTTAATGTTCAGTAATTGCTTTTGCATATATTCATGTGCATTATATTCACCTATTATCCTTGTTTATTATATTTTATTCTTTTTTTTTTTCATATGTCATAGCATCGGCCAGGATGTGAACCCACACCCGTCTGCAACCAGCTACTTGCTTGCAAGGAGGGTGCGATGACCTCTCGGCTAACAACGCTTGTTTTATTCTTGTTATTATTTTGTTACAGAATTGCTGTGTCCTGAGGGTCTCTAAAGACCAGTCAGGGAACTAAATAAATAAACAATATATTTCGAAGTGTATATATATAACAAGATTTATTTAATAACAATAATAATGTGGTAAAAACAACATTAAAATATAATAGCCCATACCTCGGGTGAAAATGGGTTTCTTTCACACCAGGAATAATCCAGTTATTATATTTGTGCTATATAATTTTCGTATAGAATAAACTATTAAGATTTGCAGTAATATTAGTGCTTACATTAGCACATACAATTTATATGTTATATATTAAGCATCTCCTTTTCCAACTTGTTTCTTGCAGTTTGATTAAGCTTCAGTTAATTATTTTTTACTGGTAATAACCTTTTCAATACACAAATAAGCAACTGCTTTTTGCTTGCCACTATTTCATTTTAGACTTAATCACTGCTAGTTGATCTACAAGTCTACCATTGGGCCACTGCTGAACTGTTACCACTTTAAATCAGCACTAACTTCAATCCAGTCTAACCATTTTAGCTGCTTCCTCCCTCTTTTTCATTTACAGTGGAGGGTATCTTATGTACAATCTAGTTTGTATACACATACTTTTATTTGCATATAAATTCTGTTCTAATTAAATATATATTTTAAGATAATCTTTCCAGTGGGTTTCTAAAGTAAATTTCTCCAATAAAGGAAATGTTATCAAAGTGAAAAAATCCATGTGAATTTACAAAAATAAACAATCTTTTATTTACATATATGGTTTTATATTCGCAGAATAATATTTATATTGTTTGACACCAATGAACATTGCCAGTCTGAAATCCCTGCTTCCAAGTTTTTTTTTTTTTTAATTATGAAATTTTTTGGATTTTTTTAAATATAAATCTTTTACCTCTTCATTGTAAAACAAAACTCTGCTAAGATAGATTAAAAAAGCAGGAAAAGGAGTCATTTATCACTATTAGGCTTATTAATTTATAGATATTTACTAAATGGTTTCTCTCTGTCATATTTTGTTGTAAATATGGGTAGAAACTACACTATTTATGAAAAAATGTTAAAGATTATCTACAAAATTTTATTTGGATAACAAAGCTCTTGAATAACTTTGTATTTGCATTATTTATATTTCATCCATAAAAAAAAAGACAGTTAACTTAAAGTCGTGCCAAACATTGGTGAGTTGTGTGAAACACTGACCTGATACAAAGTAAAAGTTTTCAAAGAATAGCTACAATTGCATTATGTTTTAAGTGTACAACACAATGAATTTGAATTAAAGCATAATCTTTTCTTAAAACACTCATTGATCAAAATTTTTTCAAGATATCTATAAAATCTTGGAACTATGATTTTTAAAGATTTTTTTGCTAGATTTTTTAATTATTAAACTGTAAAATCTGCAAATATCTAAGCACTCTACTTTTATACTATTTTATTTTAAACATTATACTCTATATACATACACGCACACACTTTACAAATAACAGATGTGAAATATTTTGAAATATAACATCTGACATATAATTTATGTGTATTTCATTGAATAATCATTAAATTGATTTGATCTAAAACATTTGTTTCTTGGTATATTAGCGTTTTATTTGTCCATTCCTTTGAAAACCAATACATCAGACTTAGCTGTACATTTTTATTTAGGTTTGTTAATTTTAAACAAAATCCTTTTTTTTTTTTTTCTAGGTTATTTCTTTAGCTTTCATAAATTTTAATTTTTTATTTATAATAAAGATGTTCTGTACTCTGCTATTAAAGGGAAGTATCAGTTAAAAAAAAGAAATAGATTCATTTCTTCAGATAAATATGTAAGTATAACTAATTGGATGTACATTTGTGTGTTTTACTGGAAAATATTGTGTAGATTAAAATGATATTTTGACTTCTGGTTTCATTTTTTAAAGAGAACTTACTTAGATAATTACATAGTTGTTTTAGCAAATTGTATAATTTGTTTTGTATATTGTAAAAGTTGAGTGAAGATAAGTAAAACTAAAATAGTTAAAAATATTTCTAGATAGAATTGTTGGAAGAATAGGTGATATTAGTCATACTCACCAGAGAATCATTGTCTCATAGATATAGATTCATGGAATGACTATTGAAGCTTAAGCAAAAGCACTTGAATAGAGAGAAAATGCCATGGTTTTTTGTGATATATAACAAACCAAAAATGAAAGTGTGTTAGATATATTTGTAAATATTGAAGAAATAGGTTACCATTGTTATAAAGAGATTTTGTTTTTCGAAATTGTAATAGAAAAAATGAATTAATCTGAAAGGTATGACAACTGCTAGGTGAAAGGATAAGATTGAATGATCTGAATGAATATAGGGGGGGGGGTGATGACAATGATGCAACAATATAAAAAATTTGCATAAACAGATTTATTCAGAGAGTAAGAGAGACATTTAAAATGAAAATAATGGAAAAGGATTCTGCAGTATATTATGACTTCATTGATTATGCATAAAAATAATGTGATATAGAGAAATAAATTAGAGGGCTATTTACTGAAAGAGAGAGAAGATAAACTAATGATGAAAATGTGATATAAAAAACATTAGCAGATTTGTTATAACAAAGAGATATAAGAATAATGTGGATTATTTCACTCTTCCAAGATTTATAAAATGACATTAATAATAGGAATGATTTAAAATGATTTGGGAAAATGTGAAAATAGAACATGAAATAAAGGAAAGGAAGGCAACTAAAGACAATATTGTAATTGAGGGTATTGCTTATTAATGATGGAAATATTAGAATAGCACTCCAGTTTTGGGGAAATGATGGAGGACAATTGATAGATATCTAATATCACTTTGTTATAGAAAAGAGGGGGTAAATTTAGCCCAGCACAGTTGGATTGAGTGGAAAAACTCACTGATGTATTATAAAAAGCACTATGAGAAGATCTCCAAAATTAATTTTTGAAGAAAGGATCTGACTTTAAGTGAACTTTAAGCATTTGATCTTTTCTTGTTAATGATCTGAAGTCTAGTTGTGCTTCAAAATTCACTATTTTAGAAACTTAGTATTGTTTATGCTTCATGTGTTTGATTTTGAGTCTCATACATAATGATGCATTTTTGGAAATAATTATTTTTAAAAATCCACAATCAAAAGTATGTATTGTTTTTTTTTTTTTTTTTAGAGATGCATATATCAAAGAATGTGCCTAATAATAATGGTTTGAAATTACACATGGATAGATAGTAAAGCAAGAGTCTGAATTAATCTCATAATGATTTTATGTAAGAATGAATGCCAAGAAAAACTGCGGATGTAGGGATTCAGTATATATATATATGTTTGGTTTAATGATATATGAAGAGTAATTATCTTCTAGTAAATAACAAAGTTCTGCATATTACTAAAAAAGATGATAATGTATACTTGGAAGTCTTAAATTGGATCCTAAGAGATTGAGACCACTTATGTAGTGGATAGATAAAATAAGAAAGTTTGTTGGTGTAATAGGAAGAATGGAGGCATGAATTGGAAAAACAATTAAACTTGGAGAAAACATTATCCTGCAGCAGATCAATAATTTTTGAAAATGGTATTATTGTCGACATATTTCAAATTTATTTTTAACGCACTTTATTACTATATGTGCCATGAATGATGTCAGCATATTTTAGAGATTTCTCTACTTAAATAGTTTTTTTTTTTTTTAAGTAATGATTTGCTGGTGATTTCAATGAATACTCATATAAAGAATTGTTATGTAATAAGATTAAGCACAAACAATAAATTTCTTTCTGTGAGTACAGAATATTTTATAAACCCCCCCAATTCAAGTATTAGTTGGAATAAAATTTGTATCCTCTCTGTCATGGATCTTGAAATTGTATGCCTATAATTAAACAAATATACAGAATATGTTTTTTTTTTAAAAATACAATCACTTTATCTAATTTTAATGTCTTTCTATCAGATTCCCAAAACTTATGCACTAACTTTGAATATTTAAACAATATGCAATACTTTAAAAAAAAAAAATTAATAAGAATTCAAATATAAAAAAAATACAATGTATTTTAAGTAAAGTATTTTCAAAGAAGAAATAAATAAAACAGTTGTAGTGCATATTGGTATACATTTTTTGAAGAATTATGCAAAAGTAATGCTGTCAGTATTTCAATAGTGCCTATACATCCAAACGGAATTGAGTGACCAATAGCATTTGATAAATAAAAAGTTACATTGTTTATTGGTTTATATTTTCAAGCGATTCAAAGTGGAAATAATGTTGTCAGTTTTTTAAATGAAGTCAGTAATCTTAATTACAAATAGAAACTTGTAACCAGAGTCATTATGTAGGTCAATAAAAGTTAACTATTATTAATTTTTGTGTGTCTATATTTCTATTGGTCTGCTCCTTTCAATAGCTAAAGTATAAGTAATGGATCATATTCTGCTTGTTAGTTTATGATAACTATAATTGGTATTAAAACAGGCAAAACTCTCCATACAGCAGTTCCACTCAGTGCCAACCAGAGTAATCAATGAATGCCAGAAGGCTTGTTCATAAAATTCCTATCTAGTGCCTACTCATCCAATATCCCCAGACTAGTTTCTGGCTTGTGGCCTTCGTCAGTGAGGAGATTTGGATCTCAGAGCACTGCACCTAGATCTTAGGATCTAATGCAACCCTCCATCAGCCCACCTTTTATCTCTGCTTAAACTATAAAACTATGATAATAAAATTGAAAACATAATATTTTCAATCTAAGCTCAATAGCTTAAATAGTCATATGAGTCTGAACCCAGTTCAGTACGCATACATTTTGGTATCTTTGGCTCTTTAACAACCATAGCCACTACTATCCTATTAGGCAGGATTGGTGTTAAATCACTAAACATCTTATTTCTTATGCTAGCACATTACTGTTATTAAAACAAGCAAAATTCTCCATACAGTAGTGCCACTCAGTGCCAACCAAAGTAATCAATGGATGCCAGAAGGCTTGTTCATAAAATCCCTATCTAGTGCCTTCTCATGACTATATAAGCTATTGAGCTTAGATTGAAAATATTATTGTGTTTTCAATTTTATTCACATAGTTTTGTAGTTAATCAGAGATAAAAGGTGGCTGCTGGAGGGTTGCATTAGATCCTAAGATCTAGGTGCAGTGCTCTCAGATCTAAAGCTCCTCACTGATGAAGGCCACAAGCCAGAAACTAGTCTGGGGATATTGGATGAGTAGGTACTAGGTAGGGATTTTATGAACAAGCCTTCTGGCATCCATTGATTACTCTGGTTGGTACTGAGTGGCACTACTGTATGGAGAGTTTTACCTGTTTTAATAACAGTAATGTGCTAGCATAAGAAATAATGATCATGTGATATAATTGGTATTATTATTATTATAACTTTTATAATGTATCATTTTAGCTTGAGAGAAGACTATTAGTCTATTGAAATGTCAGGAAGATAAAATAAAACATTGAAAATCAGCCTAAAAAGGGAGTTAATTATTTATCCAGCATATATAAATAAATTTGCACTATAGAAACATGCTTCAGAAATAAATATGATAGTTTGAAAATGCAAATTAATATATATATAGCAAAGAATATTATAACTGAAAAAGAACATAGAACAAAAGTAAGCAGGTAAAAGATGGACAATTTATACATTAGATTTGAGAAAACATCTTTTAGGCAGTTGTAACTGTTTAGGCTAAAATATCTTAGATTTAAATTTAATCTTTTAAAAATTATCTCTGTTATCTCAATTTACAAATCGGTAATAATTCAAAAATTGTGCTAATTGAAACTAATAAACAAGGGTGTAATTTATCAGTGAATTTTTGTATTCTTGTGATTTGAAACTTTTGATATGAAGATTATATGACACAAATAAATAAGTGGTTTATTTTTTGGTCTGAATGGATCATAAGCTTCAAAATTGAACATTTAAATGTTAGAAGGTTATATAAATTAATCTTATTTTTTGTTAGAATATAGCAGAGTGTATTTGCTATTCAACATGATTTAGTGCTTTTGAAAACTACTTCTGCCAAAATTCCTATATTATTTACTGTGATAATCAAATAACATTAAATAATAATATAACTTTTAATGCACATTAATTACATTTTTTGGGATTTGTAAAATTAATGCAATTTTGAGTACTTTAAAAAAATAATTCTACTGCTTGTAAAATGGAAGTCAATTTTTTCATGATATATGTGTATTGAATTTCATCACTGGTTCATATATTTATTTGTTCAAAATATTTGGTTTTTTTTTTGTTTTGATATATTTTCATATAGATCATTTGAATATCGCAGAATTATATATATTTTTTAATTTGGAATTTTAAAATATTTTTGTTCTTAATTCTTCTTTTAAAATCTTTTTTGAAAGTTATTTCCTGTAATTGAGGAGAAACAGTATCCGCTTGTTTTGTAGTAATCAAATTTTCATCAGTTATTTCATCAATATTAACCTTCTGCTAAATTTTTTTTTATACTTTTTTTTTTTTTTTATCAATTGCATTAAATCACATTAGTTAATTTTTATTTCCTATAAAAGGGGGAAGATAAGATTAGAATTGAAAGAAAAAGGAAGAGTTTTTTGATAGATATCTAATATTAAATATATTTTTTTATCCAAGAATAATTAGTCTCAGCATTTTGTAAAGATAAAATGTGACTCATATAAATGTTTTTCAGATTTAGGAAAGATAATCACAACTGGTGAATTACAAAAGAAAGCTTTTGTTGTAAGAAAGCATCACATGGTGAAGTGATTAACACATCCATCTGTCATGATCGTGACTTAGGGTTTGAATCTGGGATGGATAATTTAAAAATCTTTCAAGTTGCAGGTTTAGGATTTTCAAGCAATAATGATCGATAAATAGGTATCAGGCTATTATTTTTAGCTAAAGAACAGTCAAAGGTTAATCTGGATTAAAGATTATTATACATATCGTAAAAAATAAAATAAAATTATTATCATTATATAACAATTTTTTATTATTATTGGGGGGAATGTCATAGTACCACACTTGGCTGAATCCATTGTTGTGTTTACCATAAACTATTATTGTAATCACAGATAAAAGATAAAACAGTTTACAAAATTACCTTTGACCTCATTATAATCATAGAAGGACAATCAGAAAAATGTATTGATTTGGGATTGCTGTCCTGTAATTAAAATTGAGGAATGTTGCTGAAATACAATGCTCGTTTACCTTTTTCTTAATCAGTGAAGTATCCAGGGCTTTGAGTAATGCTTGTAACTTTATTTCTGTACTTGACATCAGATATTTGCCTCTTTTTTTTTTATTGACCTGCTGTGAGGAGCTCTTGTATTTTGTTATCATAATGAGTTGTATCCATTACAACGTACCATTTTCTTTGTCCACAGGGAGAATGATTATAGATTGGTCTGGTTTGAAAGGTTTAATAACTTTCCTCTCATCATAGAAAATGTTTGATTCTTCAGAATAATTCTTGTAGAGATAATCATTGATTGACTTCCTCAGTAGTTTCCATTATATCTAATAAAAATATATTAGATTGATTTTCTAAAGTTTGTAAGAACTTTCTTTTTTCTTTTTATATGGCAGAGGACAACTAGTATTGAAAAACCCAAGAATATGTATAGAGTATTGTGATGAAATTTAAACAGATAAATAAAATGATATTGTAAAATCCAGAAAAATCAATAAAAATCTGTCTGCCAAAAATTCTATGTATTTCACAACCTCATATTGATTATCTTGCAAGTTGATATTGATTATCAGAGACTTTGGCAATGATCTTACTCTTCTGATCTAAGTCTGAAAGTTTAGTATATGGCTGACATTGATTAAAAGATCTCTCCTTATTGTCTTCACTTATTTTTACAAGTTTTTTTCTGATTAATTGTATTTTTTAATTTGCTTTAATGTCTATATCAACACAACATTGTTTTATTCTTTCAACTTATGGGGGTTTAATTGCACTACCATTTGATAAACCACTGTTTACTCTAGCCTAGTAACAGTAAAGAGCTTTAGAATAACAGAGAGAGGAGGCTGCTCTTTATTATTTTTTCTTTATTGTCTGTGTCAACAGTGACTAGACTCAATAATTTCTGAAAATATTAAATCACCAGGGTGTGATCAGAATTTGTTTTTTAACTGTTAACCATTATGATGAATTATTTATTCACCCAGTCATATATATATATTCCTTTTTTAATGCAGTATATAAAATCATTTGCTATTCATTATGTTTTCATTTCTTCAACTTTAGCCTGTGTCAAGCTAAAATATAATGATTAAATATAATTGTATAATTATTGAGTTTGTGTTTAGGTATCTCCTTAATAGTTATGAACCTTGTCACTTTTTGTTATATTTCAATCTTTCTATTAATTTTTTTTTCTCTTTTTGTTTATTTAAGCATGTGATTCATTTGAATTGTAATGATATATATATATATTGTTTTTTACTTAATTAAATTTATCTGAAATTATTTAATAACATTCAGATTACTCTCTATCTTGCACAAAAACTATCAATTACTATGTGGGTAGTTTTTTTTTTAAAAAGTTCTTTTTATTAAAAGTCTTATTATTCTGTTAACAAATATTCCATCCAATAAATGATCAATGCCATCTTTTTTATTCAGTTACATTTTGTAAATGCCTGTATCTATTTCTGCCAATAAAAAAAAAAAATGTTTATAAAAAAGTAATATATAAAAAATTGCAAATATACACTACTGTTGGTTTTATTCAAATATTATCACCGATAAAGTTCTATATAGTAAGATATAAAAAAAATTGTTTTTTATTTTATAAAGTTAAATACAATTATATTATGCGGTTCTTGATGTACGGTATTTTTTAATTTTGAAAAGTAATTATTTGTTTTGTTTTTTTTTGTTTGCTTTTTTTAAAAAAATTTTTTGTTTACAATAATCTCACTAGAGGGCACCATACTAAATGGAGACCACAGTCTGAAAGCTGTATTAAAGATTAAAATACGAACTACATAAAGATTAAAGACTTAGTACAGAATGAATATCAGTTATCAATTAAGTATTTATATATATAAATCAAATATTTTTGAAATATAAAGAAAATATAACTTTGTAAATTTTATTTTTAAAGTTCAAATATATATACATTGATTAATATATATATTTGAAATTCCAGCTTGTTTGAAAAAAAAAAAAACATTTTCTTTTTAAAAGGAAATTTTTATTACATAGTTTTAAAAAAAAATCTACCATCTATTTTTAGAAATATGAACTTACTGATTATGATTATGAAATTCTCCAATTGCTAATAAATAAAATTCCACAGTCTAAATTTCTCCGGATGGAATTTACAAACCATTATCCAAAACTAATTCTTCCAAGTGAAATAAAATTTTGTGTGTATACATACATCATTAATTTATTGGTGCCTGCTATAAGATTTAAAATTATTAAAAGATTTAATAGAAGGAAAAAAAAAATCGTGAAAGAAAAAGATTGCCTGAATATTTATGGTAGAATAAGCAAAAATTCAGAATATCAATGATTTGATTACTTTGAAAGATCCATGGTGGATAATGTATTAGATGGCACACAAACGTTGCAATTTTTACAGTTAATATTCAGAAGATCTACTATAGATTATAAAAATTATTAAAATATTCAAAAATGGTTATGAAATCTATTTGCAAAATACTGATAGTTTTTTTTTTTTTTTTAAATAAAAAGTTATTTAAAGTATATATCAGATGATAAGAAATTTGATGATTATGTTAAGAAATAATATTATCAAATAATATGAATTATTTTAGTTTAATAAATCTCCATTCCAGTCACATAAGAAAGTATATAAAGTAAGAACATTAATTCTGCTGGGATTAACATTGTTAATTTTGTTTATTTAGTTATTTTAAAATAAAAAAAACGTTAGAATATGTACATACACACCCACACATATAATGACTTTTTAAAAAATAAGATTTTTATTAACTGAAATGAAACTCACAAAGATCTTAAGGGAACTAAAGGTTAAAAAAAAATTAAGAATCAGTATCCATAAGAATATACAACCCCTCCATAAGTTATGAAGATTATCATATTAAAATTATATTTTTTGATTTTAGTGTCAGTGCATTGAGATTTATTTGACCAATCCATTTGTGGAACTTTTGCTAACAAATATCAATATTTATTGACTATCCGAAAGTCCTGAAACTTTCAACATTTTAAAAATTTTTAAGGTTCACTCTAACTCAAATTCAAACTTAGGGTCATGGCAGATGAATATGATACTTATCTGTGAGATATGAATAGCTTATATTTTTTTACCCTATTTAGAAAACTGAATATGGGAGATTTTTAATTTCATATATTATCACTATCATCTAACATCACTGCACTGAGTGGTACTACGGTATGGAGAATTTGCCTCCGTGAATCACTGAATATTCATGCAATAAACTAAGTCAATGCCATTTAATTATCTTTTTACAGATTAATTTCAGAAATTTCTAAATTTTTATTATTCTTATAAGAGGAAATGATAAATTTCTAATTCTGAAATTATTGATGAAATCATTATTGAATTTATAACTTTTTTTTTTAAAGCAAATTAAAAATCTATTTTAATTATTACAAATTGTAACTTAATATGAACAATTAAACATTTGCTACATGATAATTTCCTTTTCTTATTATAAAGCTATTAGCTTTATTATTAGGCAGCATGGTAATTGTATGACTGGAATTTGACTAGAATGACCTATCAGCTGTTTAATGCCACTAATATAGTGATGATAGAGTTCATTTACTCCATTCCCAATTTTTACTATCAATCTTTTTGATTAATACCCCCCCCCCGCCCCATTTTTTTTTAAAAATGACTTAGATCTTTGTTAATATTACCAAAACAAGTTAGTGTAAATTGATCATTTTTACTTTCAGTGAATGTTAAGGTTAATCTGATGGAATATTTATTTGTTCATTTATATTCTCCATGGTATTTTAAAAAGTCTTATCCAGCATCATAATTTTAAAATGTCAATATTTTTTTGTATCCTTCTTCGGTGCCCCTTCATATCCTTAGAAAAAAGAAATATCATTGAATGATCATTTTTGATCTTTATATGTAGAGATATATTTTTGTATCTTTTTTTCAAGTTCTTCATTACAATTCTGTTCATTATCACAATGCAATAAATCTAATGACTTTTGACTCTTATGGTGTTGGTGAATGACTTCTTAAGTTTTCCCAATCAATTTTAAGATCAAATGCTATCTTAATATCATTATCTTCTCCATATGTATATATAATTTTTTTTCTTTCTAATCTTTAACTTTTCTATGAAATACCCACAAAGCTGTAAATGTAACGTTCAAATATGTAAGATTTTTATTCTGCTGATTTTGAATTAATATTTATTTTTATTCAGTTATGTTTCTTTAGTTAAATTTTCAACATATTAAGCTAAATTGATAAGTAACAATATTTAGCTCTATCTTACTCCCTTTTTATTAAAATGAAACCAATCTGGCTTTTACCCTGGCATGTTTTAATTGAAGCTTATAATCCTATAGGAAATTCTTTCTAAGAACAATTTGCTTCATTGTGCTCATTATTTTAAGAACATTTAATTGAAACAAAGATTTTATTGAAATAATAAGTATACTAGATGCAATTGTTACTGATAGTCTGAGGTCATTTCAAATTGTTTGCTATATATTAGCAGTGATATATCTTAACTCTTAATCTTCTTTGAAACCAGTTTAACATTTAATAATAATTCTGAGATTTAGAGTGGTTAGGGATTAATTTTCTTGTCTCAGCAAAAGAGCTTTTACATGCAGTTTACAATTTATTATTAATTACAACAGCAGTTTCATACATATTTTGACTAATATCAATAATTTTATCTTTAAATTGTTTATATCTATGTAAATGACCATAGATTTCTGTAAACATATTTAAACACTCATACAAAACTGCATGTTTATAAGCATTTTAACATTGTTTTTTAAATTCTGTACTTTATTAGCATACTTGGCAGAATAATATATGTTTTGCTGCTATTTCTTTTGAATCCTTTTTCCATTTTGTAAATACAACAATTAAAAGATTCGCTAATCAAATATTTATATTAACTTTTATTGAGGTTGCAGTAGATATTTTTAATTTGATAAAGTGGTGAGAGACATGAAGTTAAAAAGAGAATATAAATTTTAAAAAAATAATATTAATTACTTTAAAGATTGCTTAAAAAATTGTAAACGTAAAGTATCAAAACAAAACTAAATAAAAATTATCTAATCAAAGCAAAACAGAGTTTTAACTAAGAAATAAAATTAAGGTTTTAAAGTTATTGTATGTTTAACAAAACAAAAGATTAGTATTGCAAAGTTCAGAAAGCCAAAACTTTAAAATTCTCTGCCACTCAAAAAAAAAAAAAAAAGTCTTAACATTAAATTTACAATCTAAATACTAGAAGTATTTTAAATTTTAAGTCCATAATGTTTTGTAATATCCACATTTATATTAGTTGTGGCATATATATATATAATATTTTAAATACTACGTAATATTCTTGTTTCATGGAAAACTATTTATATGTTAGTATAAATAAGTGTAGACATTAGCTATGATTTTTTTAACAATATTAATTAATACCATTTTATTATTATTATTCACCCTTACAGTATAACAATTTTAATGTTAAAAAAAAAAATTCTATCATTAAAAAACTTCCTCTGCCTTATAAATTACAAAATTAAGGCCTTGTAAAAATGGGATATTTAATAATTGTTTTATTCTATCTAATTACATATCTATTTCTATATAAAATATTTCAATTAATGTGTAGTCATTGAAATGATTTTTAAATTCTTTTTTTTTCTCTTTATTTCAGTTATGGCCTATATGCAAATGTTTGGTAGCTATTCTCAGCCGAGCAGCAGTGAATTTTTCCGACATTCTATGCATTCATATAACATCCTTCAGGCTCAGTGGCAACAACGAGAACAGTTTTTCCAAAGTCGTTCTTTGACATTCAGTTATGGATCCAGTAGTTCAGATGATTGGGCTGACCGGTCTATATCACCTGAGCCAGAAGATATTATACCCCCTGCACTACCACCAAAAAAGAGCAAGGTAATTATTATATCTGATCATTTTCAGCAGTTTTAATACCATTTGTTAAAGGCAAAGAAAAAAAGGAAGCCGGTGAATTGCTTAAAATTTTTTTTTCTTTTTTTAAATATTCTGATATATGATATTTGAAGTTCATTTTAAATTTAAATAGTATACTATTTATTTAATTAGAGACAATTTAGTTATTGTATTTTGATTAGAAAATCAAGACATCTACATGTGGAAAAGTTTCCAAAAGTGCAACCCTCTGCAGATTGAAATTAGATTACAGAAATGGCTTAAAAACACATTAACAAAAATAAGAAAAACAGAATAGCAAAAACTTGAAACTTTTAGAATAGAAGTTTAATAATAATATAAAAATAGATTGGCACTTAGTTTAAATAGATGATGGGAGTTATATAAAGCGAGGTAAAGGGTGTTACAGTAGATATAGTAGCATGTGAGAAAAATAAAGATCTAATATGTTATGTTTTTTAAAAATTAAAACTAAATAGAAAAAAAATAATACTATAGGAGGCAAAATTAAATTTTAAAAAAGATAGTAATTTTTGAGACACATCTAGCTAGAAATGATTTTTTTTTAAAATGTCAATAAAATATTATTGAATTCAAGTAAACAGATAAGATTTAGAATATGAATAAGAGAGAATAATGAATTTTTAGAATAGAAGAGTCATACAAATTAATAAGTATGCTGTTGAAAAAAAGATAGGTTGAATATTGGATAATGTATTAAAAAGAGAGAGATCATAATGATCAGGAATAGAAACTGAAGCTAAAAAGGACAAATAAGATATGGTAAAATTAAAGTTACATAAGCATCTAAGAATAGTATAACAAAAAGCATAAATCAATTTTCAGTTGAAATGTAAGTGAAAATGTTATGACCATTATAATACCACTTTATGATCCAGAGATTTTTATTTTATTACAATTAAAATGATTACAAATAATAATAATAAAACATTAAATTATCCAAATTATAAAATAAGAACTTTATTTGTTGAACAATTTTATTTTAGAAAGTGGTCAGACACAAGAAGGACAGTTGGTCTTTTGTGGATAATTTAGCAAAGGAATAGAGAATTTAATACTAGTTTTGAAGATTTTGAGAAAACAATTGAGAAAATTAATTTTAAAATTGATAAGAAATCTGTATATGAAATAAAGAATTACTTTAGAATCTGCTAATGAAGTGATTGTTGAAATTGAATTAGGAATAAAATGAGTCATGGTATGTTTTTTTTTTAAGATGTATATGCACATACATTTTAGAGAAATAATCAAGGATTATTATATAAAAAGAAAGATGTTAATATAAGTTGGAAATATACACGTATTCACTGCAATGGATTTACTATGCAATGAAAATGATTTGAAAGAAATGTTGAGAACAATTAAGCTTACTTTTATATAAATTGTGGTAGAAAATAACAGATGAGATTAATGATTTTAAAATATATAAGAAGTAATTTAAGTAAAGAAAAAATAAAGAAATGTAGGATTGTAGTAGTAGAATAGTCTTTTAGGTGTATTAATAATCTCACTTGAAAAGGCCTAAGAAGTTGATATACTGAAAATCACAAAGATGAACTGAAGATTCATGAATCTTTTAGCTCTAATGATCTGCCACATAAGATAAAATGTGTAGTGATAAATGATTTAAAATAAACATGGTTGAGGTGTTTAATTTGGGCTACGGTATTTCACTATAAAGATAGAATGATTATACATAAGAACTTTTAAATTATAAAGGGTGCTAAAAATAAGTCTTATATATAAGTCTATCATTATAGACAGAAAAGGACAAATAAAAGTTTTTATTTATTTAACATCTCAACAACATCCACCACTATTCTCAACATTTATATTTTAGTGGTTTTATCCTGTCGATATATGTATGGTGTCAGAAATAACTAGTTTATATGTCTCAATAATCTCTGATGTAAATGTTATAACATATCAGACTTTTTCTATTATGACTGCCACTTTTTGATCAGCAATGATACTTTTTATGGAATTTTTTGCTACAGTGAGCATAAGTAGGAGTCGTCATCATCAATTGATCTCTTTTAAGATCCACTACTTACTCTATCATATATAATTTCTTTTTTTTAAATCTTACCATAAATCTACTATTTCAACTCATTAATATTTATTGACTCGCAATCTGGTTGTAGCCTGTTACATTTTACAGTGACTAGTTTTTTTAATGAGTGGAATTATTTTAATTCATTTTTTTTATTCAAATGTATCATTGTTTGTAAAAAGTACAAAATTAATTCTGACAACTAATTATAATTTACCTAAATATATATATAATTTGCTGCACATCTTATTACTTGTTATACATTTGAAAATGGAGAAAAATGGAAAAAATTGTAGAGTTTATTTAAAATTTTTGATATTAATTTGTACATTATTTAATTAAAAACTCACTGATGAAACAGTTCTCTATAAAGAAATGTATTATTTTAATAATATTTTTTTAATTGCAATAATTTTTTAAACATTTCAATTATTTTAACTAATCACTGTCATTATTAACTTCTATAGTAATTCTGCAGCAAGAAATTTATAATATTTTTCATTTAAAACTTATGGTTATATATATATTGGTAGTGATATATAAATATCTGAACTTATAGTATCTTTTCTGAATTAGGTATCTGGTACATTTATGTTGCTTTATAGAAGCAATTTCTACTTTTTCAGCAATTATAACCAATTTTAATCACACTTGATTTAGACTCCCTTACCACTTATAATTTAATCTAGTTACTCATGTTTTAGAACTACAGCATAAAGTTTAATATAAGATATATTGTTTAAAAACTTTATTATTAAATGATGAAATCTATTATATTAATTTATTGCAAACTTTTAATTACTTCAGCTTCAAGCCGCCATATTGAACTTTTTAAAATACTGGCATGAGACACAATTTTCATAATAACTTCAGTTTTAATTATGTTAGAGCAAAAACAATTACATTGCTAGAAACTAGAAAAATTAAGGAAAACAATAAGCATAAAATAAATAGTGATAACTATATAAAAAATAAGGTAAAAAAGAAATTTTCACATCCGAAATAATTATTATTTTATTGTTTGTTCATAATTTGGAAATTAACATTAACTAAAATTCAAAATACATTTTCAGTGATAATTTCTTTCTATTCCTTACAAAATTATCTTTCTAAACATGTATAATATGTCTTACCTGAGATAATCCACAGCTTCACAAACTCCAAAAGAAGTCGGATATGACTTCTTCATTTTTATCTTGTACCCCAAATGTTCTAAATGTCAAAGGCATCTATAAAAAAAAAGATTCATCCTAATAAAAGATACAAAAGAAGTTCTCATAGCAATTGGTTTCTTGTCTGTCTAAAACTAGAAATTGTAGACTACTTTCTATACCACTGATAAAATGAGTTTCATTTTTTCATTTTATATTTTTTTGTGTACAATAGTGATCTTTATATTCTTTGTGGTCAGCAGTGATGTTTATATTCTTTATGCACTGCACAAGTGATGTTTATATTCTTTATATACAGAAGTGATGCTATCTTTTTATATTTATTGTACCACAGATATAATTTATTTGCATATAGTCTATAGATTTGAAAATAATGTTATGAAACATATAGCAAAAGCAAAGCATGATCAAGCATAAACATAAACAAGTTTCAGAATTGGATTATATGTTTGTGTATACAAAGTTTTTATATATTTGATTATTAGTTTTATAACCTATTGCTTGTAAAACATATTATATAAACATAATTAATGATTTTCAAAAAGTATAAGAGGATTAGTTTAGATAGAACTTTAGATAATCACGATATGAATTATATACTAATAAGTTAATTACGATATGAATTCTATACGAGTAAATATATAATTACAAACTAAATCATATTAATTTTTCGATAAATATGAATTCTATGTGAGCATAAATAAATGTATTACAAACTACCTTTAGAAAATTATGATAAATATGAATTCTATAGAGCATATACGAGCATAAATATATAATTACACACACACCAATTTTTTGATAGATATGAATTGTATATGAGCATAAATAAATAAATATATAACTACAAATTAGCACACACTAATTACAAACTAAAATTAATAAAAAATATATTTTTTCCAAAAATTAAAAAAAAAATTACAAATTTTTACTTACGAATAATTACGTTGATAGTCTGTTATAGGCCTTACCGGAGAAAATTTTACTTCCAGCCCGTAAAACATTTTATGTCTTTTATCGTTTCGTGATAAGTACAAAAATTACCAAAAAAAAAAACAAAAAATAAATACTGTGGTTGATTAAAAAATTCGCCAAAAATCTAAATTTCAACCAATTTTTTTGAAATAAAGATCGTTTGAAAGCTAACATATACAGCTAAAAACGGCCATATTTTCTACGATGTCATGATTATACTTTTTACGTCAGCAAAGAAAGAAAATAACATGTCATCAAATGACCACCCGAAGTGTGCAAACGACGCCGAGAAAGCGGAAGTAGTTAAGTTTATTTAAATTCTCTGAAACTAAAATTTGATTATTTTTGCAAATGTTAATCTTTTTGTTATTGTTTTTGTAAGTTTCTTTATTATGGGAGGACATCTATCCATATTAATGCTTTGAGTTAAGTGAATATAGGTTGAATTTATATGCATATTAGAATAAGCATAAAAAATATAACAAAATATTACACTACTTCATGTTAAATTTTATAGTAGTGCTATCTTTATGTTACATAGTTCCAAATCAAGCAAACAGAAAATGGTGACATATCTGTGGTAAAATATGTTAAGTTCTCTTAGTGAAACCAGATGGAGATAATTAATCACATATATACACCTACAGCATGTTCTGAAATTATTATTATTACTACTAAAAATTTATTAAATCAATAGAACAAAAAGTTTGCATGTAGACAATATAAGTAATTTTTTAATTTTATAATAAAGTTTTTAAATATCTAGAGTTTAATATGAAAATTTGAACATGAGAAAGTAGATTAGATTATGAATGGGAAGGAAATCAAATACCAATTGTAAATATAAACATGATTTTAAATATAAAAGTTTATTTTATTGCCATGTGAGTATTAGAAAATTAAAAAAAATTTAGATTATGAATGGGAAGGAAATCAAATACCAATTGTAAATATAAATATGATTTTAAATATAAAAATTTATTTTATTGCCATGTGAGTATTAGAAAATAAAAAGAAAGTTGAAAAGAATTTTTTATTATAAAATTGTATCATACATGGATTCTGCAGAGGTTATTAAATGCCTGTTATATATATAATGATTGTAATTATGCTCAAGTCTAAATGGGTTCATAAGTAATCATTAAAAATTCAATATCAATAACAATCAACAATTTCAAACTGTTGTCAAGGCAATCTCCTTTTAACAATAAAGATGGAGTCCCATCTTTATTAATGGTTCAATATATTCATGTAGACACTAAAGATTGCAACTTGACTTCAGAGATTGAAATTATTGATGCAAAGAAGTTTAAATAAATCTCTTTAAACATTAAATATAACCTGTTCTGAATACAGACTAATAAATAGTCAATTATAACATTACAAGCTGCAATTATAAATTTCAAATTGCACCCAAAGTATTACTTAAATAGGTACTTACGTATTAGACCTGCAACACATATTAGATCTGCAGTGCTATTTTACATGCATATCAATCTGCTGACAACCTTCTAATATTTTGATCTGACCAAAATAAACACTTGGACCTTTTACAAACTTAAAATGATAAATTTGTCAAAACGGACCATGTGTACATGATACTTTTTGCAAGATTTACAAAGTTATTGACAGCCTGAATATGTATATGAAAAGGTATTGCAGATCTAATACTAAAACAATTACTATAATACTCTAAAATATTACCAAAAATTCATAAAATATACACATATGGAACTTACTGCATAATATATAAAAATATGATGTGGAATATTAATTTCTAATAATACTAAAAATATGAATTTTCACCAAAAAATTCGATTTTAAAACAATTTTCATCCAAAATGAAGATTTAAATTAAAATCCCCCCCCCCCATGGACATTTACTTAATGTCATTGTGCATTTTTAACAATATTAAAAAGTATGACTTTGACACAAAAAATATAAAATATGATGCAGAATATTAATTTCTGATAATATTAAAAATATGAATTTGACCAAAATATATGACCTTAAAAAATACATTTTTAACAACAATACAAATATTGATTTGCCATACAAAAATATGTAAAAATTTGACAAGACAATTATGCATGTCACAAATGTTACTTTAAATACAGACAAAACAATCACTAAATTACACAAAATAGTCTAAAATATTATCAAAAAACCATAACATATGTACACACGCTACTTATCACGTGATATATAACAGGAATTGTTGCGATGTCTGTTCCATTTTATTTTAAGTAGATCAACTATTTTCATCCAAAATGGAGATTTTAGTAAAAAAATTTCCCCTCCAAAGTGGACATTTCTTTAATGTCATTGCGCATTTTTAACAATACTAAAAAGTGTGACTGTGATATAAAAAATATAAAATATGACGCGGAACATTAATTTGTAATAATACTAAAAATATGAATTTCACCAAAGTATACGAACTTAAAATTACATTTTTAACAACAGTAAAAATATTAATTTGCTGTACAAAAATATGCAAAATTTGACAAGCCAATTACGCAATTCACTAATGTTACTTTAAATTATACAAAATAGTCTAAAATATTATCAAAAAAAAAAAAATAATAATTCACATACGATATTTATCATGTATTATATAACAGTAATTGTTGTGATGAAACAATTATTTTTCTGATTCTATTTATTTGAAGTGAATACATTTATTTGATCAAAATGGAGATTAAAAGTAAAAATTTTTGTTTCCCAAAATGCGCTCTTACTTAACACGTGATTGTATTTGTGGTTCATGCCGAATCGCTTTGTAATTCAGCACTTTTATAGACCTTCCAACAGTCGGAATAAATCTTTAAATCAAAACTATGAATACAAATGAAGTAAAAAATTGTTTAAAATGCAATTGATAGCACTAAAGATTTTCTCAGAACAAAATCTGAACAATAACTGAGAGTGTAAAATTATCACAAAAAAAAAAAAAAGGCAAACTTTCTGCATAGTTATTCCAATCAGTTACAGTTTTATCTGCTAAGCCCAGCTCTAGTTTTCCCCATTCTATAGAGCTTAATTTATGAGCGCAACTGTAAATAAAGCAGATTGCCATTAGGAATGGAATTCTTGAATCCTATCAGGAAATTATGATCAGAAAATCAAAAGGAAAACTACATATACTTACTCACATAAAATCAAAACTACTATAGTAACTCAAAAGTACAAATAAAGTGAAAATCCTTGAATGAAAATTACGAAAAAAAAACAAAAAATGCAATTGAAATGTGAACAATAACTAACCTTGAATTAAAACTACAAATGAAGCTGTTGTCAGAAGAAATCTGGACAATTAGTGAGTCTGTCAAAAATCACAAAAAAACACATTTTGATATGAGATCGGATAACATCACAGGTTTATTTGACGTGATCGCAAATTTACACATTTATTGTGGATGTGAAAAGGCCTATCATCTCCTTTATATTGCAGGTCTAATACATAAGTAAAAAATAGTTAAAAAGTGCAATTGATAGCACTAAAGATCTTACTGAGAGTATAAAATTATCACAAAAAAAAAAAAAAAACCGGCAGTGATACAAACTTCCTGCATAGAGTTATTCCACTCAATTACAGTTTTATCTGCTAAGCCAAGCTCTAGTTTTCCCCATTCTATAGAGCTTAATTTACGAGTGCATCTATAAATAAAACAGATCGCCATTAGGAATGGAATTCTCGAATCCTATCAAAAAATTATGAACAGAAAATTAAAAGGAAAACTACCTACATTTACTCACTTAAAATCAAAATTACTGTAGTAACTCAAAAGTATAAATAAAGGAAAATCCTTGAATGAAAAGTATGAAAAAACTAAAAATGCAATTGAAATGTGGACAATAACTAACCTTGAATTAAAACTATGAATGAAGTTGTTGTCAGAATGAAATCTAGACAGTAAGTGAGATGTCAAAATATCACGAAAAGAAAAACACATTTTGATGTGAGATCAGATAACATTGCAGGGCTTTATTTGACGTGATCGCAAGTTTACACATTTGTCATGGATTTGAAAAGATCTACCATCTCCTCTATGTTGCAGGTCTAATATGTAAGTACTTTTAAATAATAAGTAATTTAAAATGTAATTCAATAATAAGTATAATTATGTTCAAGGCTAAATGGGTTTGTAAGTAATCATTAAAAAGCACTCAACACTTAGACAATAACAATAATAATAAACAATTTCAAACTGTTATCAAGACAACCTCCTTTTAAAAATAAAGATGGAATCCATCTTTATTTATGGTTCAATATATTTATATTGACACTAAAAATTGCAACTTGACTATAAAGAAGTTTAAATAAACCGGCTTAAACAGATAAATATAATCTGTTCTGAATACAGTCCATTAAATAGTCAATTATAATATTACAAATTGCAATTATAAATTTCAAATTGCACTCAAAGCATTAATTAAATAGTAAGTGTAATTATGCTCAAGATTAAATGGGCTTGTAAGTAATCATTAAAAATCAGTCAGTACTTAGACAATCCCAATATCAAGAATAATCAACAATTTTAAACTGTTGTCAAGGCAACCTTATACAATAATTGTTGATTGTTATTGATATTGGAATTGCTGATTTTTAATGATTACTTACAAACCCACTTAGCCTTGAACATAATTACACTTATTATTTAAACAATATTTTGGCTGCAATTTGAAATTTATAATTGCAATTTCTAATGTTATAAATGAATGTTTGAACCAGTTATATTTGCCTGTTTAAGGAGGTTTATTTAAAACTTCTTTGTATCAATAATTTCAATCTCTGTGGTCAAGTTGCAATCTTTAGTGTCTACATAACAAAGGTCAGATTTCACCTTTATTGTTAAAAGGAGGTTGCCTTAACAACAATTTGAAAATATTGATTGTTAGTGATTTGGGATTGTTTAAGTGTTGACTGGTTTTTAATGATATGTAATATTGTATAAGATTTTGCAATGTTCTTTGGCAGATATTTAGCCTTGATAATTCTTCAGCTGCCTTTAAACTGATAATGACAATAAGTTCAGCACATGACTTGTAAATTGGTGATCGATGGTTGGCAGTTGTGCCTTTTTGGATTATTTGATCCAGAAGTCAAAACATTTATCACAGACAAATATTAAAAAGAATAGCAATGGCAAACTTGGAAGATTTTTGGATGTGGAGATCAGACATTATTTGAGCTATGATGTTGGCAACGATTTGGGTATACATGTTTAGCAAGCATTAACAATTATATATTCAATCATGTTATACCTCAGCTTTTACTTGACCAGGTTGAAATTAGCCTAGTTTGATTATAACATGAAACAATTTAATTCATTAGAAAAGTGTACAATGTTAGATGGTGTAGAATAAAGGAATGAGAAATAATGAGGTGAATGGATGAGTATGCTTTTAAGAAATCAGAATTGATAGGTTGTAGTGGGAAAATGCGGTTTATACAGTCAACTAAATAATACCCAACAATTTTTGAGAAATAGATATTTTGTTGCATTGAAGAACAGACATAATATTTGTATAACATTGAATATTTATCTAAATAATTTGTTTCTCTACACAATATCTATATATTAATTTATATGTAGAGGATGAATTCTTCAATTTTTTTAATTGCTTCTTATGAAGTTTTGTTTTAATCGAAAAAGTTTCTGTCGTTATATATTTGTTATGATTATTGCAAGGATTATTAATACTAGTGCAATAAATCATATAGTTCTTGTTCATATACAAGTTTGTTTTATTGCAGGCAGTAGCTTAATTAAAACAAAAATTAATGTTTGATGAAAATCAAACACATTTAGTGCTCTGTTTTTATTACTTTACAGGCATCATCATCAATATTAATATATTCCAAAATAACAATAAACTGGTCTTATTTAATAATGAAGTCATTACTTGATGTTCACTTTTTTAAGGTTTTTACCCCCCCCCCTCTAATATTACCAGACATTATTTGCATACTTATTCTTATATATATATATATGTAATCATTTATAGTCAGTCTGAAGCCACATTAATGAGAAAAGGCAACGCTAAGAAAGAAGGGAAATGTTTTATGCTAAGGTGGTTGGTATTAATTTGCCAAACCTATGAGTTTACATTTAAATCCCGAATGGAACTGGTGTATGATAAATTTTCAAGTAAACTCCAGATTTTTTTTTATATTTCAAATAGATGACCTAATTATAAGGTATATTTCTTAGTTAAGGTATAGTAGAAAGGAAAACAACAATTGACTAGCCTATGAATGGCATCGCGTACAATATTCTTGAAGAAATATATATATCTGAAAAAATATTTGTTTTGCAGCTGATTGTACGTTATGATCATTCCAAGATCTCAAATTTATGGCACAAAGGCTAAGCAAAAAAATAAAAAAGAATTATGTTCAATACTTTGCGGCTCACATACTTTTTATTAAACAAATAATAAAATGATAATTTTTTTTTATTTTGCTTATAAATATTACGATTGTTAGACTAGGTTTAATATACGAATTTAAAAACAGGCGAAGGAATAGCGCCCTCTGTATTCATTACCTTATAACTGATTATATTTTTGTTATTTTTATAAGCACAATACATGAAATTTAAACTAATTCCTAATTGTTTGGTTTCAAAAAAAAATCATAAATTCCTAATTGTTTGAAATTAAAAAAAAAATATATAGCTTATATTACTGTAGTTTTTTTAAAACTAATTCACTGATTGATTTACTGAACAAATTCTATATGTTTTTTTTTTTTTTGCTTAATACAATTATTAATTTTTTTCTATTAATTAATAATAGATAATTGAGTAGCTTTTTTTTTTTTTTTTCGTATCTGGCTATGCTAATTTTTACCTGTAACTGTTTTTAGAATTTTCGTGTGATTTTACATAATTGTTGGATTCTTGCTTGAGTTCATTAGTCATATATGCATAATTAGAAAGCATATATTAACAAAAAATTTAAGATATACATTATATATTAATTTATTTACATAATGAAATACAGTATATATAATTAAAAATATTTTCTAAATTTAGTATTATTAGAAAATGTAATTGAGCTATTATATATGTATTAATGAACATAAATAATTTAATGGTTTTATTGCCCGGAAGGTCATAAGAAGTTTTTGAGTGCTAGAAGTGTCAGAACTGGAATTAATCTAAGGACTTGATGTTCCACGATCTGAAACTCTATTATTGAACCAGATCACAAAAAGCAGTAACTCTATATGAATATTTATATTAAATTTTGAATCATAACTATTTATGCGTTTAAAAAAAATCAATAGTTTGTCACTCAAGAGGCCATAAAATGTTCAAGTCCTAGAAGTGAAAGATTGATCCACGATTTATGGATGATTAGCTTCCAAATCTCTCCATTTTACCATTGCACTAAATGAAATCAACAATGTTAAAGCACTGTATTTAGATTTATCATTTTCTTCTTGCTAACCGGTCAATTCTACTATTAGGCAATTGCCTAGGGTGCAAAATTTATTGAGGGGTGCAATACTGTTATTTAAAGGTTACAGTTTTATATAAAGAAAATGCTTTTGTAAATAAGAATAAATTTTATGCATTTTATTTTTTATATAGAATGCTTGTTGTTAAAGATCAAAGTTGGGTGGGGGGTGGTGTAAATATTTGGCATTATGTAGAATTCAAAATAATCTGGCGCCAACCCTGATTATTGAATTTAGATAGGATAAGCAAATGATCAGCATATAAGCAAGTTGATTAATTGAATAATGAAGATTGTAATCCAATCATTGAAACAATGGTGTTCCTATGATAAATTGCTTGCTATAAAGGAACAAAAATACCTGAACCAAACTTTTGGCTAGCTTTTTTTCTCAACCAGATAACGTAGCACTCTGAAAATAAATCAGACATCTAGGATCAGTATGTTATCAATTGCCATGATCTTATGGTAATAAAGGATTCTTTGAACTAATCTTGATGTGAGAAATATTTAAATTCTGGTAGTAAGATAAACAGATCTAATTAGTAGAATTTATTTCATAATTTTTCACATTTACATTTGTGATTTTGTGATTATATTAAGCTTTCTTATTTTTTATAATGATAATTTTCTATTTATAACATTCCTTATATTTATTCCATTCATTTGTTATAAAATGTATATATATATTTTTCTAATAACCGTTTCATGACTTCCTTGTTAATTATCATCATTGAAGTAAATCTGCATTCCTTCCTCCCTCCAAATTGAACCGGATACTTTATTCAGGTGATTTTAATTCACAATAGTTACAATCTATGAAGATTTTCAAAACTAGAACCAAATTTACATTTTAATATCATCAAATGAAACAAAGTTAGAATTTAGATGGTTTTGCTAATTATTCTAAGTTATATACTGAATCAAGCAAAAATTTCAGGTTTATCAGATTGGCCATTGAAGAAATTTTTTGAGTCAGTGCATAAAGATTGAAGAAACAAAAATTTCAGATCAACTGTAACTAAGAGGCAGGAAATGTCTTATCATAATAAACTGATAGCATGAATCCAATCAAACTATGATATTATATGTGATTTATTCACAAAAAAGTGAATAAATTCAAAAAATATGCAGTTATAGAAAATTCCAGCTCTTGGCAAATATAGATCTAACAAATAAAGATATAATTAAAAAGACATAATATAATTTTAGTATATGCAAAAGAATCAGATAAATATTCTATATTGCTAACTGAAATTCATCAAAACAATATTACCTATGGTAAGGCTTGTAAAAATATCAAATTGCAAAGAAACTTTGAAAACAACAATACAACAAGAAATATAAACATCATATGTTAATGTAGTGATCAAAGAGGATACTTGTTTTATATAAATAAAATGCCCAATTTTTAATTAAAGATGATATCTAATGTCTTGTTAAATCTATCAAAGAATTTTTAGTAAAAATGGGCAAAGAAAAAAAAAAGGATCTTAAACTGTTTTTTAAAAAAACCTCATAATGAAATATTCCTTTCAGGTTAATATATTTTATGGAAATATGAGCCAATATAAAGTTAGTTGTTTTTTTTTTTTAAAAAATTTGAATCAAATCCTAGAAAAGCAAAGCCAGAAATTAAAGTAAAACAGACAATATTAATTGAAAATAACATTACTGGAAATCAGAAGTGTACTGAAAAATCTCAAAAATGATGACTTCATTAATTAAAGATGGAGGAAAAAATTTTATTTCAGCTATAGTGCTAAACCTGCTGTTTTGGTGGTTGAGTGCCATGTGATCTTGCAAACATCTGATCATATGATAATTATCATTATTACTTACTGTGAGGTAATAAACAATATTACAAAAGACTTTCCTAAATGGAACAGATCATAAAGCCAATTGTTATCCTAATTTTACAAATAGATTATTATGATTGAGTTGCCCCTCTAATGTCATTATTATCTGGTGTTCTGATGTAGAAGTCAGTGGATAGTGGATGATTCAAAACATGTTATACAGTCATTTACATTTTGTCTGCTCACTGGAAGATTTATATTGGTTGTAAGTTAAAGGATCTCATCAACAAACTGTTAAACATGATGGTTAACATGATTTGGATAGCTGTATCATGATGTTTTTAGGTATCATTAGGTATTCTATGATGATTCATTACATCTGCACAATTTTGTGTATAATTTATTCAAGTTCTAAAAATGTTACAACTTTTGTGACAATAAGAAATTGTATGTGGAAAACATAATTGAATATGCAATTAATATCTAACCTAAGCTTGCATCTTGGCAGCCGATTGCTTTCTATTCAACTGAAATTAAAATTAATAACATAATAGGCTAACTTAAAAAATAATATTATATATAAGAAAATTTAAAATTATTACATCTGTAATACTAGTTCTAAATATTTGATATCATGCAACACAGAAGCATAAATCCATAACAATATAACTTTTATATAGATAGATCTATATGAAATATCTGGCAGAAGGATGACATGAATAATCATATCAATCTATCATTTCTTTCAATATAAAAAATTAGATTAGTTTATTATTTTTTTTCAATATGCTTATAAAGTAATTTCAAGATTATTGGAAGAAATATCAAATTAATCTAATTATTCTATTTCTGTTAACTGAAGTAATGGCATTCAAAATTACTGAAATGCTTGATATTGTTAAACCAATGCATTTAAGGATAATGATTACATTCATTAAAGATATGAAAAGAAAATCTTATAAAACAAACAGTGGCTGGAAGTTGATGCTTACTGAAAGATAACCGCCAAAAAATACAAAATTAATAGAATAAATCATTGCACTTGGCAACATATCATCTGAGCATTTTAATGTTTAGCAAAACAATTCTGAACTTCATTTATGATCAGATTATCATTTCATAATCACTGTTTTTTTGATAGGATTGCTATGATATGAAAAAATGATATCCAAGAAAGATTGAGATCATGAGATATTGTCAGATAAGCAATTGTTGATTCATCTTAACTAATGATCAATCATTGTGTCGGAAATCATTAAAAGAAAGTCTATCGATCAGATTGCTATTCCAGTTATGAAACCTGACTGGATCTGTCAAGATTTGGGAATTGATATTAGGATTTTTTTTTTGCACAGACTATTTGACATTTGAGGATTCTGTTTATCCCATGGCACAAACATTATTTCCAGCAAAACTCATTTTTCAAGTTGATAATGTTTCAATTTCTACAAGTCATGGATATCAAATATCAATTTGACAAAAATGGGAATGTTATATACTTGTCCAATTTTAACATCGTATGAGGGGGCAATAATTCTCCAGAAAAAATTTAAGGTAATTTAAATCTTTTGTTTGTTAAAAACATTTTAATATATATATATTAATACAAGGTGTTTAAATGTTATATATTTCACAAAGAACCCACAATCATATTATTAGTGGTATGAATGCAAATTCTTGGCATCTTATACATTTTGACAAGAGCTTTAAGGGAATTCTGCATGCTGTGGCAGTATAAGAAAGTCTTGAACTTATAATGTTATATATAATTACAATTTTTTTAAAAAAATATTTTATGCTGCTTTATTAACATATAAAATTTAAACATCTTTTTATATATTGACTTTATTTGAAAGGAAATCAATATTAAATCAAACAATTCAGCAAAGATAAAATGAATTTCAATTATTCAGTTGATTCTAAAGATGTTCAAGAATCTTGGTCTAGATAAGAAGTTTCCTGACTTACCTTTTTCTCTCTTCTTAATTTGACAAAGGAATAGTGAATAATTTTTTTATTGTATAAAACCAAAAAAAGAAGAAAAATGATAATTCCCTGCTGAAGTTATTCAAATAATATTTAGTTTAAACAATATATATATATTACTAAATTTTTTTGTTATTACCGATTTAATAGATTGATAAATTAGAATATTATACGTGCATTTTACAAAATATCTATACATGGTTGACACATTTAATAAACATTACTGATCTGTATACATGTGTGATATCAAAATATGACAAAATCTGCCATAAATAGATTGAGAGGCTCTTCAACTATGAATAGAAGATTTCATAGTAAAATGTTTTATTTATCAATCATTATGATATGGGGTTTGTTGTCATATCATATTATCATAGAGTTTAATTTTACTAGGATTTTAAATACAACCTTAAAATGCTAAAGAAATATCCATTAAAAATTAAATGGCCAGATTGTTTTCTCCAGACCTTGGTTTTTTTGTTTATTTAATTTGAGTCATATAAGGCATTCAGTGGACTCATTGCTTGTAAAGATGCGACAATTGGTCATAACATTCAAATGGAAAACTTGTGAAAGGAAAAAATATATATTTTATAATTAGTTTTTACTTTATAATACTCAATTGTCCAAACATTTTACAATGGTATACATTTGGCAATGCAATTGGAAAGAGTAGTTTTTACTTTATCATTAATAGTAGTGGTTTCATTCAGCTATCTCAGAATGACATCTTCGGTTACTATAGATTATCAAGATGTTTAAATACTGAATAATATAACTACAATTTGAAGTAAGGTGTAAAAAATGTATCTATATAAATTTATATGTACTAATAAATAAGTCTAGATATCTAAAACTTATAGAAAAGTTTTGATAATATGTGAAGAGTTTTATTTAATGACAGCAGTATTTAAGTAAAGTTAAATGGACATTTTACATGTTTAATTCTGCAATGTGCTTTTTTAAAGCATCCAGTTTACTTAACTTCCTATATATATATATAATAATGACATAATTGGTGGAATGATTAATGCATCTTTTTTTTGTTACCACCGCAACATGAGTTTCCAATACAGAACAGGTGGGCAAACGGTGGTGGCCATGTGATTAGCACAGCTGCCTTACAAGCAGTTGTCCCAGGGTTCTCTTCCTGGCCGATGCTTTGACACATTAAAAAAAAAATACAGAACAAGTAAAACTTGGATTTGTTTTCAGGTTTTTTTTCTTTCAGACAGCCAACCAATAGCCAATTTTTTCCAACACTGGTTGGCAAAGTGATATCTTTTCTTAATCAGAAGCTAAAACAAGAATGCAAAAACCTTAAGAAAATTGACCTACTTGCACTGTAATCTGCCAATTTATGCTTTCTTTGTTAGAATTTTTTTTTGTAAACTGTTAATCTGTGCCCTACAATTGGCTTTTTGAAAACTGTTCTTTTTATCTATTTATTTATTCATCCTTTTATTCAAATAGGTAAATCCAACAATTAGTCACACAAATAAGCTGATAGATAATCATTTGACTGGAATGTAATCTGTTTTTGTATCACTTTGTAATCTGATTGTTTAATATTTATTTTTCATTATAATTATATCATTGTAATAATTTATTTATGTACTTATATTTGAGTAGCAGAAATAATATCTGTACATTATTAAATGTATATCTAAATAATTTGAATTCCTCTATTTGCCTCAAATTAAATTTTCAATAAATATGAATCACAAGTTGTATTTTCAGTATTAGTAATTTTGATAACATTGATTGTGTGTGTGTGTTAGCTATTATTAAAACATTCATTCCATTATTGACAACTTTTATTTCAACTATTCCATCCAGGAAAGCTTTCCTTAGCATTTTATCCAATATAACACTAATCTTACTTTCTATAGAATACCTGGCACCTGCCTCTTGTCCTTCCTGCCAAGAAAATGAAGGTAAGTAGCCCGCATGGAGATAAAAAAAAAAAAACCACAACTGTTAATCCCCTTTGTTGCTAACATTCTCACCTATGTGGAAAAATAAATTTTTGAGATGGTATCTAATGGCTGTTTACTTATTTGTTGATTGTTATTAACACTTCATTTTTTTCACTACTAATATATGTTACTCCCAGTGTCAATCACATGCATTAATTGTTATTACATTACGTTTGAAATATCATTGCTAATTTTTCAATTGTGTTACTTTTAGGCAACTGGTAATGGGATTAAAGAACGTCCTAGTACTTCGCCAACTTCCCCCTCTCCTCCTATATATGGAGAATTACGAGAAAAATCAGCTAGCATGATTGAAAGTGTTACAACGGATAGGTAAAATCATCGCTATTCTTACCATTATATTTCCTGGTTCTTAATTCTACTAAATTTTTATTATGACTATTATTAATAACACAACAGTATATTTTTTATTTAATAATTTATTTAATGTTAAAAAATGTTATAATTGTTCAATTCATATTAATTATTTACTGATATTATGAAGTAATATTTTATGAAGTATTTTTTTCTATATAAAATCTGGAAGGAAATTTTTTTTTAATACAATGTCTTCATATGAAAAAATAGAAGAATATATATATGTATTAAGCAGGGCTTTTACTTTTTTAAATTATATTTTTTAGTGAAGTGGAACAAGAGTTTCAAGATTCTATATCAGGTGAACTTCCTGATGACAAAATGAATAATGGTGTTTCAGAAGAATTATCTGGTGAAATGATTCCTCTTCATGAAATAGATGTATCCGATTTTTTAGTGTATAAAAAACCGGTAAGATAGGAAAATTTGTTATATTTTGAAATAAATAAATATTTTGTGAAATCTCAAAGGGAAGTTGGTAAAAAAAAAGGAAAAAATGATCACATTTTAAATGAATATAATAGTTAAAATCAAACAAACTTATATAATGTTCTAAATACATGTTGTTGATAAATAAATGTGAGACATATTATTGCTGTCTTCTGTATTGATCTTATGACACATTCAGCAATGTGTTCAGTCATGGGAAAATATGATCAAAATTAGTAGTTTAAAGAGAATAAAACAAAGCTTTGTGTTTTTTTTTTTTGATTAAAATCTTATTGAGCTGAAAATTATTACTTTTTATCAGTTTTAGTTGAGAAATGTAAAAATAAATTGTTTTGTCAGTTGGACATAACCTTAGCTGCTAAGAATATTCTGTAATTGATTAAAAAAACTGTTTTTGGCAAAATGCTGTTTTGAATTCAGAAGGTATTTTCAGCTTGTTACGATCAAGAAGCTTTTCTTTTTTTTTTTAATAATCAAGAAGCTTATCTTTTAAGCTTACTGACAGTAGTATGCTAGACATGGTCAGCGTACTTTACAGCACAATTTCTTCATTGTTTATTTAAAATGTTCCTCTGCATTGTTTATATTAAAACTAATATAAGTAGTGACAAAACTAAAATACTTAGTACAATGTAATACTATTTTTTTAAACATTTGTAAGCAGAAAGGAAAAATTCTGAGGAAGACAGTTATATGGATAAAGTATCTCCTGGATTAGAATATTTAATAAAATTATTGTATTGTACTATACTAAGCATAAGAAGAAGTATTTTAGTTTTTTTGATATCTATATTGGTCACAGTATTTATTTTATAAAAAGTTCTGATGCAAGTTCTTATTTTATAATGACCAAAAAACTTTTTAATCTTATTGTACCTTCCCATATTTTTTTATATATCTCTTGTTATTCAGACAACAATTAAATCTTTGATTATCCATTTTTATTGATATATGTTCACCTAATTTTTAATTTTTATAACTACTAATTAGCAATTTTATTTCAATCCTACTACCATCTAGTGTAAGATGTAGTAATTAATAGATGCCAAATGATATTGCTTAAAAAATTCTTATTTAGTGCTACCCTATCCAATATCCCCTAGACAGGTTTCTAGTTTATGGCTTTCATCAGTAAAGAACATCTGGATTTTTGAACAGTACACTGGGATCTGTTGGATCTAATGTATCATTCTTCCAGCTGCCTTTTTTTATTGCTAGATTATCAGACTGCCAGACTATTTTTTTTTCATTCCATGCCAATTTGCTATAAATAATAAAATGTATAAGCAAAGATCTTGCGGAGTTTTGAGGTCAGGTGATAATCTTATTGATTTGACACCAATTCTGGCCAAAGAATAAAGATGCCTAAAGTTATTAAAAAACTGAGTTCACCATAATATAAAGAAACTGCACTGAATTTTAATCTATATAACTCTGTGAGCAAATTGGCTTGTGTTGAAAATATTTATAGGTTTTTCAGTTTGAGCTAGTATCTTGATAGTATATTAAAAAAACTAAAATAATAAAAATGACTACTAGAGGAATGGTGCCTTATTTGTTAAAGGTCTAAGTGCGCTGTTCAAAAATTTAAACGCCCTTCTCTGATGAAAGCTATAAATTAAAAACTAGTCTGGGGATATTTAAATAGGACATAACTAGTTAAGAATTTATTTAACACTACCATCTGGCATCTATTGATCATGAAAACTAACACTAAATGTTATAAATGCACGATATAATAAGAAAAATGGTAATAGATTGCTAATAAATAGCAAAAATGTAAAGCTAAGATCATGTGACGTTTTTAGATCAGGTGATTTTACTAATTCCAGTTGTATTTATATATTGGACTATTTTCATCATCTAAGATAAAGTATTGAATGTTTTTAGAAAAATTTAACTTTATTCAAATATTGCAATTACATTCAGCTGTTAGTAAAAGCATACAGGTTAATATATGCACAATGTTTCAAGAGGTATTATTCTTCTTTCTTCTTCAGGAGTTGCTGGCCTGACCAGTGATAGTACTCACATGGGAATCGAACTGGATCCTTAGATTCTTGAATATTGAATTTCAAGATAACACTAATCAACTGAGCCATCTTGCCAAAGGCAGCAGTTAATAGAAATTCATATACTTATTTATGAGATTCCTCCTAATTTCTCCACTTTTTTTCCAAGAGCAAAGTTGATTAGTGGCTTCCATGACTTACGGGGTTATTCACCATTGTCATGTGAGCAGCTTCTTCGAATTTTCGTCTTTGTATCCTTTTCTTACTATTCAATATTTTTGTATTTTACCAATTGAACATATTCATTGGTACTGTAACATTTTTTCATCTGACTAGGTCTTTATATGCAATAAACTGTGTGAGTTGATCAAGTTATGAAAAAGAAGAATGTTTCACTTTTATTTCTAAAAACATAACTATATTTCCTGATCAACTCTACCTAGAAATTGTTACAATTATGATTGCCAACCGAATCAGCTTTTTATTTCTTTTATAAGGGTGCCAGGATTCATGTAAGAATCTGCTGAAATCCGTCGCATCGCACATCGTAAATAAAAAAGAAAATGATTTTAAAAAAAAACTGAGTCATAGTTTACCATAACTAAGATTATTTTCTAGAAATTATTCCCGGGGCATAATTAATAAATATTGGCAAAGGGTAAGTTATACATTCAAATTCTAATAAACTAAAATAAATAACTAAAATTAATAACGTACAAATGAAAGTGATCTTAAAGGTAAATATTTTATTATGTTATTAAAATACTTAATAAATATTACCATTATTTAGAAAGGACCATATTTGTTTGTTCAGGGTAATCATTTTATCTAATTAATATAGTCCATTTCTTTCAGTTCTATCTTTAAACAATCCATGGATTAAAATGCCCTAGTTCGGGAATATCTCTATCGGGTTATATCACATGTTTATATTAAGAATTGTTTGCAAACTCAATTTAGTCACATTGGGGTATGAATAGCTAAACTTACCGGTAAGTTTACGTAGGTTATGGGTTACCATGCATGGTTTTTTTCTGTGGTAGAAGGAGCTCATGGCCATCGATTATAAGTTGATCTTGGTCTGTCCTAACGGCTAGTCATGAAAGATTTTCTGGTGTCTGTCTTCAGGAACAGTGTCAGCAAAAGCCTCGGTCCACTCTAACATGCAGACTTATTTCAGCATAGAATGGTCCTGGATATATTTTGTTATCCAAGACCAACCAAAAGAAAAAAGAGACAAGACACTGATCTCCTCTTTTTATACTCAGTCTTCTGTGCATGTTATTCTTATCGTGACGCTAAGTTAATAATCTTATAGATTTATTTTCTTTTTCTGTTACAAAGTTCTTTTTTATAACAACTTTTTTGGCCATCTTTAATTAATATCCTAATGTTTTCTTGATCGCAATCTTTGTGTAGAATTCCTTTTGTTCTTCCCAATTTTAACTATTATTATTTTTTTAAATCAAAGTAACAATTTGAAACAAAAAATCAACTCGCATTGTACGTTTTAAAAAAATAAATTACACTAACAAAAAAATTTTTAATGTGTCTTTTTTTTTTAAAGACTTTTCTTTTTTTTTAGCTTTTAAATATATTACCAAATGCCAATATATTTGTACTATATATAAATGACAGTACAGTACATACATGATCTGCTATCTTAGACACATCTGTTTTCTCTTTTCTAATTATCAGTTTGTGGTCTTGCAGTCACTTTTCAATGGGGTGACTGGTTTCACCAATATACATTCTTCCACATTCCCATGGTATTTTGTAGAAACAGTCTTTGCTTTTCAGCATTTCGAGTTTAGGCTTTATAGTTGTTAGAATTCATTATAGTGTGATATGGCTCTGGAAAACTGTTCTAATGTTATACTGATTGCACATTTTTTTAAATTTGTTTGCTATTTTTGATATGTATGGGTACATTACAGTAATAATAATTATTTTTCGTTTGGTGGTTCTTTTTGTTGTCTATATAAGATTTTTTTAATAACAGCTGGTGGATACATAGATCTTTTCTTTTTTTTCAAATCACTGGTTTTTGAGCAAACTTCTTTTGCTCTATTCAATAGTGATAGTATAACTCCATGTTTTGGATTTCTGATATGATTGAATGTATAGGCATAGTATTTTCCTGTATGTATGGGTTTTCTGTAAATTGTAGTTTTGATTTTGCCATGAAGAAATCTTATCACAAGAAGGTCTAAGAATGTCAATTTTTATATTTGTTCTGATTCTACTGTGAATTTAATTTTAATTGTAGGAAATAGGTTGTTGTTATGTTTCCAGAAAGTTTGTAGTAGTGCTCCATTATGTGGCTAACAAATGTATCATCAATATTGGGAAGCCAAACTTTAGATGGATATGGAGTAGTCTTTATTGTTGTGGTTTCAAGTTCTTCCATGTAAATATCACTAGACAGGGCAACAATCGTGAGCTTATAACCATTTCTTGATTTTGTTGGAAGAATCCCGTGTCATATTGAAAGTAGGTTGTTGTTATGCAGAACATTAATACATCTATTATATTATCAGTAGGATGAATTGACCTGTTTTGTAAGCTATTTTCATAATTTAATCTTTTTCTTATAATAGACAATTCTTCTTCACATGGTACATTTGTGAATAAACTTTCCACATCAAAGCTTACAAGTATTTCAGTTCTTTCAATTTTCATGTTCTTGATTAATTCTACGAAGTGTCTACAGCCCCAGACAAAGGATTGGGTCTTGTGTGCCAAAGGACTTAGGACTTTGAGAAGAAATCTTGACAAATTTTGGCAAAGTGAGTTTCTAGAATTAACAATAGGTCTTAGTGGAACATGATCCTTATGGGTTTTAGGTAACTAGAACAACTCTTCCTCTTGATAGTATAATGGAACCATTAAAATTCTGCATAACAACTACTTTCAATACAACACAGAATTCTTTCAACAAAGTCAAGGAATGGCTATGGGCTCACTGTTGTCACCCCTGATTTGCAATATTTACATTGAAGAACTTGAACTGTAGCCATAAAGCCTACTCCATATCCACCTAAAGTTTGGCTTCAGTATGTTGTTGATACATTTGTTGTTTGGCCATATAGTAGAGCACTACTGCAAAATTTTTGGAAACTCATCAACAACATATACCCTTTAATTAAATTCACAATAGATACAGAACAAGAACAAAAATTGGCATTCTTAGATGTTCTTGTGCAAAACTCTCTCATGGTAAAGTCAAAACTACAGTACATGTACAGGAAAATATTTAACCTATATATCACCAATCACACCAGAAATACACAATATGGAATTATACTATTACCACAGAACATAGCAAAAGAAGTTTGTTCTGAAATCAATGATTTGAAAAAAGATCTACATAGAACAAACTTATGAAAAAATGTTTATTCATCACCTGTTATTATGAAAATCTTAAATAGACAACAAAAAGAATTATCAAAAGAAAAAATTACTATTACTGTAGTGCATCCATACATACCAAAAAATATCAGACAAATTAAGAAAAATGTACAATCAGTAGAATATCAGAACAGTTGTCCAGAACCATACCACACTATGATGAATTCTAACATCTACAAAGCCTAAACTCGAAATACTGAAAAGCAAAGACTGCATCTGTGAAATAAAGTGTGAATGTGGAAAAATGTTTATTGATGAGACCAGTTGTCCCATTGAAAAGCGATTGCAAGAGCACAAACTAATGATTAGAAGAGGGAAAACAGATGTGTTTAAGATAGCAGAGCATGTATATATCATTCAATTGAGAAAATACAAAAATACTTTATAGAGAGGAAAAGGTACAAAGGAAAATATTAAAAGAAACTGCCACATGACAATGGTGAATAACCCTATAAGTCAACCTAGTGTGACTCTACATAATGTATGGAACCCACTAATCACTTTTACTCTTAGGAAAAAGTGGAGAAATCAGGAGGAATCTCATAGATAAAGTATGAAATTTCTGCTGACTGTTGTCTTTGGCATGATGGCTCAGTTGGTTAGAGCATTCCCTTAAAATTCAATATTCAAAAATCTAATGATCCAGATTTGATTCCTATGCTAGTACTGTCACTGATCAGGTCAACACCACCAGAAGAAGAGATAAAATAATATCTCTTGAAACATTATGCATATATTAACTTATGTGCTACTAGTAACAGTTGAATATAATTGGAATATTTAAATAAAAGTTAAATTTTATTCTTTGATGATGGAAATAGTCCAATATAACAATTAAAATACCATCATTACAAACCTTCAGAAAATATTACTAATTCCAATTTGGTCTTTTATTAATTTTTTATTTTCTTGTTTTATTATTATTTTTTTTTAAAGTATATACATTTTTATAAGATGTATATGTTATATTTACTTAATTTTGTATTCAAAATCCATATTAGACAACATAATTTTCTCTTTCTCAATATGATAACAGTTTTTTTAAATATTATACTAAGTTTTCCAAATGGATCTCTGGTCATCTTATTTTATTATTTATATTTTTCTATTTAAATTAATGTTAAATATTAACATTTCTCTTTTATTTTAATTCTCTTTTCAATCTTTGCAACATCTTTAAATAACACAAATTTTTAAGTATTAATTTTACCATAATTTATTTTCAAGCTTCGTGTCAAACTAGCTAATTTTTAACCTTTCCACACTTAATTAAAATTCACTGGACAATATTGTACAAATAATGTCCTTTCAAATGGAAGATAATATTATCAATCTTATTTATTTTGAGAACTGAGTTTCCCCACATATATTTTTAAAAACTACTAAAATTATAGAAAACTATTTTAAATAAATTATCTCATCTTGTCTGAATGTTTTTAATATTTTGTGAAAATTTATTAATATTTTACAAAATTTTATAAACTTTTTTAATAATCTATCTGAAAACTTTAAATTTTATAATTATGATTAATTATTAGTTATTCTGTTACAATAAGTGCCAATTTTTGAATAAAATTCATTTTTTACTCTGCCACTATTATGAACTCCCTTATGCATCGATTTTATATTATTTTTGATTATATATATAGTTTTTTTTGTGTGTGTAGTACCTATTTGTGTGTCTGTTGAGTAGATATATAGAAAAATTTCAATAAATAAAAATGACATAACAATATATGTATTTTTAAATTAAAAATTCAGGGGGAAGAAGGGCCAAGTCTGAGAGGAGGTTCTATTGATGCTCTCATTGTCCAAGCTACTCGAGTAACAAAAAATGGTATGTACAACAATTAGAATTGATTTATTTTTGATCTCTAATTTTTTTTAATTTTATTTTAATATTGTTCATTTATTTATAATGCTGCTATTTGTTTTAATCAAGTCAATAGACAATTAATGCTATCAATTATGTAGTTTATTACATTAAAAAGCATTACATATTCTCTACTAAATTCACAGAGAGTTTGGCAATGTTTGCTTTAATATTATATATATTCATGTCTGATCGAATATGTAATTGTAATAGTCTAATGGCTAATTTTCTAGAATGATATAATACAGATTAATGTTTTGTAGAATGTTTGAGCTTTTTTAAATACAAAGTTCTTTAAACCCAAAAGTATCTGTAAAATAAATGATATATGTGGGTATATATGATAATTTACAATAATCTTTCATGATTAATCATATAATTATTAAAAGATATAAATGTACTGCTTCAGCAAAAGAATGTTTGCAGTCAGTTGAATAAAGATTTGTGATTACTCAGATATATTTTATTTATTCTATTTTATTCTGGGATTTCATTGTTTCTATTTCTACAAGTCTTAATTTAAATAATTTTTTATGACTTTTTATATATCTTTTTTAGTCAAAAATAAAAAATAACAACTAAATAAAAAGTGAGGATCAAATTTGAGGTGGTGAAAGCCGATTGATTGGTTTTAAATTTATTAATTAATATAAACTCTTCCATATATTTAAGGACTCTGGATTATATAATGATATAAATTTATATATAAGGAAAATTTATATATTATTTATTTTATTTAGAATTGGATTTTTTTTTTTCTACATATTCACAAAGATTATAAAGAAATATAAAAAGATTCCAATTATGAGATATTATTTAGTGGTTTTATTAAGTTCTTCAATTCTGCTATTGTAATCATATAATTAGTCAATCATTAACTCTGTGGTTCATAATTTGTGTGTGCCCACAACTGCACAAGGTTAGAGATTTTAAATTCCACTTCCGAAACAGAAAAGCACAGCAACCATGAATAATTCTGAATATTTTAATGACACTAATAATATCTAGAAAGATCAATCCAGCTGGTTTTATTGTTTAGTATCTGAAAAAGAAACTTGTTGGGATCTCCATAATTCTTTGATTGTTTGAAAACTTTATTGAACATAGGAGATTTTGATCTGAAGTGATTAAAGTATGCCTTGGGTTAGTAAATTTTTTCTGCTTAATATGGTTTTCTTTTTTTTTTTTTTACATTTTTTGCAAAGGCAACTTGTTTTTTGATATTTAAATGAATACATTTCAAGGGTGTCTATCAATAATAATACTCATAATAATATTTTACTATGAACATTATATTATTATATCTCTTAACAGGATTATTCAGCAATAAAATATCCCAACACTAAGAAAACTGTTTTTAGTATTACATGATAATACCTACATCTGGGGTCCCCAACTTTTTTTGCACTTAAGAGCACATTCTATAATACTGGCCAGGTGACGGGCACCATTTATTTTTTTCAACCAGGTGATGGGCACCATTTTTTTTTTCAATGTAAATTTATAGTTGAATATTGTTAATAATACACATAATGTACAAAAAAATATTTATTTCAAAAATAAAATTTTAACATATAATTAACGTTTATATTTTTACGCTGTAAAAGTATAGTATGCCCTACAATTTGATTACAATATAATACAATAATTTATAAGAAATTTTAAAAATTAAATTTATTTGTATCAGACAAATAATTTTTTATCATGTTCAGATAGCGGCGGTCACATGTAAAATGGTCTGCGGGCGCCATGGTGTCTGTGGGCATAGGGTTGGGGACCCCTGACCTACATAATGCCAGTTTTCTTTTTAAGAAGATCTTTGACAGATGAGGAAGTTTAATTAGGTTGCAATTGAAGATTATCCTTAAGAAATATAGATGGAATCACATTTTGATTTGTTGATAGAAAAAGGTGCATTCAATAGTTTTTATGTTTCCTTGGTATTTTACCTGTAAAGTTGACATTGTTTTAGTGGGATTAAAGATAAGGCCCCAAATTTTGAAAAATGCTTCTTATTCTTATGACCATTTTCTATATCTGAGATAAATCTTTTTTATCTGATAAAGGCAATCTCAGAATGCATTGATAAATGTATTAAACAAGTAGGAGAGAACTGATCTCTTGTAGAAGATAATTCTATAAAATTATGTATTTACTATAATTATCATTTAAAGACATGTAAATTTTTTTAATAGAAAGCATTTAAAAAAAATATTAAGTTTTTTTTTACATCACATTTAAGAACTTTTGCACTTTTAGGAGAATACCATCTTACCATACTGAGAATCTAATATTAGATAATAAAAAAAAAACAGTTTAGTTTCTTTTGAAAGCCTTTTTATTGTAAATAGTTAAAAATAGAACTTATTTATAGTAGCTTTATCCTGGCTTAATTTTAATCTGTTCCAAAGTATTGTCAGATCATTTTTTTGGACAACTTATAAAAGACATATAATAATATTTTTTGATAACTACTTTTTGGATCAGTATTAGATTGTAAGCTTGGCAAAATTTGAATAATATTGATGAATATTTTTGCTAATCATTCTTTGGTTTTAAATTCTAAATTTCTTAAAAACTGTAGAATTATGTTTTGTTAAGTCTGCTTCTGATGCCTTAACTGATTTTAAATGACCAATGGCAAGTTTTAGTTCACTAATGTCTACTGGTTTTATTGGGTTTAAATCAAACATTATGAAAGAGATGCATCTAGAGTTGCTTAAATATTGCTTTTTCTACTTCTGTCAATCTTACTCTGACATATAAAGTTGACAATTTCATTGGCAGTGAAGTGTTTAAACTTACCAGACCACTTTTGAATGGGCCTTGTGAAGTTTAATATTTTTGTGGTCTCTAATTTAATGATTTTTTTTTCCCAGCATCAATTAAGTTGGTAAACAATTTCTGGATTATTGGATGACAAATATTGATTATAAGGAACATTTCTGTTTTTGTTCCAACTTAGAATGAATTGCTTTTAGTATCTTTGGTGGAGTGATGCTTTTAATAGTTATGGCAATGAGTTTATTAAGTCTATCATAACAAGAAAAATGTGCTATTTTATTAACTTTTTCAGAATATGCAAAATATTGGTTCGAGTCAGTTATCCATAATCTTATATCTGTGATATATATAAAAACATAAAAACTTATTTATTCATTTATATATTTTATTAATTTATATTTTTAATTGGATTCTTTATCTGAAGGTAGGTAAAAGCAATAAAATTTTATGACTGATATATTACTATTATTGATAGTTTGTCATTGTTTGTCAACCTGTTACATAGTTCATTTCTAATAAATAAATATGCTACATACATATAAATAAGTGAAATTTTTAATAAAATTTTATAGCTTTATAGCTGAGCCGCTTTGGGGTAATCTTTAAAACCTCATAATCATAGCTATTTAATATATAATGAATGATAAATGTTTTTTAAACGCATGTAAATGTTCTATATAAGGTATTTATATATTCAAATAATTAAATATTTCATGCTTTGGAAAGAATAAAGAAGCTTCTCTTTTGTGAATGGCATTAATATTATAAATTATTGCCAACCAGGGTATATCAACACAAGTATTTGTATAATAAAGCTAAAATTAAAGATGAAACTAAATCAATATTTTGGGAGCATCAAATTACAACCAATCATATTTTTGAATCTTCTGAAGCTAGCATTATTTGTTCAGAAAGAAATGATATTAAAATAAGAGGCATATATAATAGCCAATAATAACAGTACCATTAACAAAAGAGAAGCTTGCTTTACTCTTTCCAAAGCATGGAATATTTAATTATTTGAAGATATAAATATTTTATATAGAATATTTCTTTACACGCATTTAAAAAATGTTATTTATCACTCATTATATATTAAATAGCTTTGATTATGGGGTTTTAAAGATTGCCCCAAAAGCGGTTCAGCTATAAAGCTATAAAATTTTTATTAAAAACTTCACTTATTTATATGTATGTAACATACTTATTTATTATTATTTTATAATTTTAAAGTGATGTATATATATATATTATTACATATAGTTCATTTCTGTTATTTAAAATTTTAATTGTTTTAAGTCATTGCTTAACTGTTCAGTCTCTCATTGGGTGAATAGTTGATTATTTAATAAACACTTTTAATTAATAATATTTTACATAAAATATTATTTATATATTAGCAAAAAAAAATTCTAATCAATATTAAATGAAAAAAATTGAAATTAGGAATTTAAAATTTGTAAAAGTTAATCTTAAAATATATATCAAGGTCTTATATTAGCTAATATCTCAATTCTTATTATAATTTGGTGTACATGTGATATCAATATCTCATTTGCCAAAACAGTACAGATTGTGTAGATTCAGTTAATTGTAAATTCATTTAAAAATTGAAACTATTTTTTTTTTTTTTTTAATCAAACAGTAGTATTTTTTTTTTAAAAAACTTAAAATGTGTTTACATTTTTTATTTACAGCAAATTTAAACAAGTTTTAGAATTTTTTTTTTTAACAAGGTGATAATCAAAAACAGGTCATTGGTGATTAAAATTTTGCAACAATATGGTAAAACAAAAATATGATAATAGATAAAAGATTAATTTTTACTTTTAGTTAAAGATTTTTTTTGTACTATTTTACCTCTTTCTCTTATATAAATGTAAACTGTCAAAGGATTTCAATTTCTTTCCATGATTCACATCTCACAAGACATATTTGTAAGCAATATGAAGCCTTATTGCTTTATGTTATACCCTATTTTATGATGTTACTCGTTATATCAATGTATAAATGAAAAAAAGAAAAAGAAATCTACTTGTTTATGCTGATTCCAAAAACTCAGAGAATTCTTTTAAAATTAATAAATTTATCTGATATATTTAAGGGTCTATTGTAGTGAATAAAAAACCTTGCCATATGGTGATTATAATTTCTCATAACAATTTTATGATATTCTTTGCAGTGCAAACATAATTTTCAATTTTATTTATCCTAAACTGGGAGATTGATTTCATCAAAGTAATTACATCTGAGAATTTTTTAAATGCTCCATACTTAATTTGAGACTAAAAACTTCTATGTGGAATCTCATAATAATTTTCTTTAAAATATATTTATAATGTAAATTAATAAGATTGATTTAATTGTGTATATGTATTTAGGATATGTTTAAAAATAGAACCTCAACAAAATATTTTTTTATGTGTTTTTTTTTTTTTTTTTGATATTAAGAAATATTTTGAACAGTCACAAAAAAAATAAATTAAAAATAATTTACCATGAAGTATACCAACATTATATTTAAATATGCATATTTAAATAGTGTGCTAATGTATTTTAAGAGTAATTTTTTTTACCTAAAAGTGGCTGAAATGTTTCTAGTATCAGTGAAGAAAATTTAAAGTAATAATATTTTTTGGTAATTATATTTTAAAAAATTAAGTTATACTTTATAATTCTGACCGATTTTTTTTTTGTTTAGTATAATTTTTTTTAATTTTTTTTTAGATATATATTTTATACATACTAGAAAATGTTTTCATTAATCTTTTGACTCTCAGATTTTGAAAAAAAAAATTTTGACACAGTTTATCTTTTTTTGTACTTAACCAGATTTTATGAAAAACTATTTTTTTTTTAAAAAAAAATAAAAAAATAAAAAGACTAATTTGGAAACCTAAATCTAATCTGAAATTAATAGACCCCCCTCCCCAACTATTAAATATTGTCAGGCAATGGTGAATTTATCTGTAATAATATTATTATATATGTCTTTGAGAAAATAAAACTTTATTATTCATAAAATTTTATGGAATTGAAATTGCATAAAATATAATTAGCAAAGTATATTTTATTTATAACTTTATTGATAAAAATGATATCGTTAAAGAGCTATAAAGTAATTTTATTACTTACTTAATTGAATAATTTATTCCATGTTCATCTCAACAAATGAAGAAATAAATTATTTTTAAAACATATTATCTTTGCTCTCTCTTTTTGTTTTTTATTGTATATTATGCACAAACATAATATATATATTCATTAGCAGTCTCTCATAAATGAATATGGCGATTCCAATTTCATAAGGTATAAAAAATTGAAATAGAGTGAAATGCAAAGAATAACTACATAAACCAATCCATGAACTACAAATAGATCATAATATATTTAGCAGTCTACTTTTTTTCTTTTATCAACTTTATGCCAACTACTGTAAACTTTAATAATTAATAGATGCAGATGATAATGCTTAATAAATCCTTAAAGTGCTGTCCTATTCAATATCCTTAGACTAGCTTAAAGCTTATGCTCTCATCAGTGAGATCCTTTGGATCTTGGACATATAATAGGACAGCTCTGGATAGGGATTTATTAAGCACTGTCACTGCATCTGTTAATTTTTAAAGCTTACAATAAGTGGCATAGAGATAGTGAAGAAAAAGAAGTCTGTTGCTGAGCTGAAGTCATGTGATAGAGCTGTGACATTTTATTGGTTTTCTACTATTCTTGGTCACAGGATAAAGGTGCCCATAGTTGTGAAAAAAACTAAGGACACCATAATATATAGAAACTGAACTGGTTTGCATTCTAGATAACTATATAGGCAAGTTGACTTAGATTGAAAACATTTATATATTTTTCAAATTGGACCTATAGCTCGATATTCTAAAGTTCCAGACACTAGTCCAAAATTAAAAGCTCCTCACTAAGATTGAAATTAATCTGGATTTATTGGTATGATAGATATTTTTTTAACACTATTGTCTTTCTATGTTAATTTATTAAAACTTATAGTAAATGGCATAGAGATGATGAAGAAAAAAATATGCTGCTGAGATAACATCGAGTAAGCTGAAATCATGTGATAACCATGTTATGTTTTATTGATTATCATATATTTATGTTGGGCTTTTAGTCTATTCAGTTGATATTGTGCAATGTTGTCTTTTAATTTCTTTCATAGCAAACCTCTTTTTCTGAAAAACCTCACTATTTTGCCTAATTTTAACTTTCTATACTAAATATGTTCTCCCATTGAAAGCTATAAATATTTCTCTTTTTTAGAATATAATATAAATGGAATCTATTTCATGAAACCATACTCAAGTAGACTGTAAAATAATTTTTTTAAAAATCAGTTATTATGCAATTATTTTACGATACAGTTTGGGCATCATATCCAAACATTTGAAAAACATATAGATTGATTTTATAATTTTGCTATTACATATTTAGAATCTTACAAAACATATTAAAGCTATTTGTAGAGGTCCCTACTGTCACATCTAGGTGCATAGTCTTAAGGTTATAGTCTTAATATATATTACTTATGTAATGAGTATGCGCTTAACAAATTATTCATTAAAACATCTTTAAATGAAAAATTTCCAATGCCTTTATATTACAGTGATAGAGTGTTTGTGCTTCATTGGCAGAATAACTAACTATTATACACAAAAATAGAGCCACTTACATTACTATGATATCTTTTAATTTCTTAAATATAACCACAAACATAATGGAGTTTAAATTGTATGTCAATTTACAAATTTGTCTTTTACCTAAAAATCTATCAAGATATTTAAACTGATTTATAACCATTCAAGCTAAAATTTGTTGAAGATTTTTCTGTTATTACTGACTGATGAAATGAAATTTGTTTATATAATATTTTTTATTATTATAATTTTAGTGTTATAAGAATATGCATTTGGTTAATGATTGTGTAGCTTTCTCTGTTTTAAACATTGCTATAGCATTTAAGCTGAAGAAATATATAATCATTACTTGAAAGAATATTCCTTTAAAGCAGGGATGGAGAACCTCTAACCTGTGGTCTAATTCCAGAACTTCCACATTTTCAAAAATATATATTGTAATGGTAAGATTACGTATGCCTTGTTAACATGTTGCAAAATTCCACCACCACGTTCGAGTGATGGCATAACAGGTGAGTTCAGGGCCTGTGATACCGTATTCGAACATAGTAAATTTATTCACAACAACCCACATGACAACGCATCTACCATAACAATAGCACTATTTTCTAGGCCCGGTGGTCAGGTAAACAAGAGACTCTAATTAATGATTTCACCTTACGAACTACTACTATATTCTACTATTCATTGATATGAGTGATACTAATTATTATTTAAAATTAAGCAGACACAGACATGGATATAGATAATTTAAATATTTAATTGCGGTTAATTTACATTGGCAAATATATTACGCTACCTGGATATCAGTATAAATTACATCCCAAGCCTTATGTTTAAGTGGCGAAGTTACGAGACACATTACGAAATCTTAATGAGGAGTGCATTCGTTCACAAAGCTATCATCCTATTTACTTTATAATATTAATATTTATTCTAATAATTTACTAAAGATTAACGTATGTGGAGGAGTGGAGTGAGACCCAGCATAAACTTTATAATTATTATTAAAACGACCTGCGGTAGCATGGATACTGCCGAGCTATAAAAGAATCGGCTTTTAAAAAAAGGATAATCGCAGAAGAAATGTGAGAGGTTGGTGGGACAATCAAACATCGGATCTGAGCCCTGTAGGTCTGTCATTAGCGCAGTATCGGTGTGGGGTCTTTGCCTTTCCATCCCTGACCGCATGACAAGGTAATTACTAGTGAAATATTAAGAGGGTTGGCCAAACATCGGGTCGGAGCCCTTAGGAGTGGTCACGAGCGTGGTGTCGGTATGAGGTCGTAGCCTTTTCATCCCGACCGCATGACAAGGTTCCTGTTCTATTATATATTTTGTATGCTCCTTAAGTGCGAGAACAAATGCTTACAGTACCTCTATTACATTTCTGCGATATAAAAATTCATGTATCAATAACTAGCGCAGTTCATAACTCTAATGCAAACACATTTATTTATACAAATCTATCCCCAATCTCCACATGACTAGTAATTAATTTACTATCATTAACCCCCCCCTTCCTTCTTAACATTATGGCTTTATTTAAGATTTAACTAACCTAGCATGAATGATAGCTCATTAACAAATACATTAACTAATATTATAGATCTCGTATTAATAAAACATATTAAAAATATTATATGATTCCCAAGCCGAAATCTATTAACCGATATGATTTACTGTTATGATATTAAATTCGCAGATGAGGGTAGCCCGTCTGCGAATTATATAAAAAAAAGAAAACATCAGCTCAGAAACCACGTGGGCATGAAATATAATCTTAACGAATGTAATAAAATTGGATACCCAAGTAGAATAAAGATAGATTAATTTACGAGGTTCATTTTTAAAATAGTATTATTATAGAAAATAGATTTAATTTTAGGATTATAATAGTAGAAATTAAAATGAAATTAATATTTAGAAATATAGAGTTCAATTAGAGTTCCAAAACGAATTTTAATCTTGGGTATCATGTTACCTTTAGTTCATTAAAGTGTGCACACTGTTTGGAGAGTCCGAGTTTCCAGGTTCAACGGCAGTTACATTTAGGAGAAGATTTATTCAACGGAAGCAGCAGAATTCTAGGTTTATCACATTTTGTGGTATTTTAGTATTGTATAGCCATCAGTCCGGAGGAGCGCCGCACGGCGCCTACTCTTGGTGCATTGCTTGATATAAAATTTGGAACACATTTATTTTAACAATCAGCTGTCTTTTTATTCTATTTTTTCTTATCTCTGGGATCCATCGAGCAAATACGTCAACCATGCAGCTGTCTCTCGGGTCTGTGCCATACATCCCTTTAGGTCACGGATGCAATAGTCATACAGGTTGGAATTTCAATCTGATCACTTTTACATTTTACCTTTTACATTTATAAAAGTTATTTTTAACAAACCTTTTTCTTTGTTTCTGTACGTTTTAAAATACCTTTTTAGCTCTGTCATCTTTTCCCCCCTCCTGCTATGACTTGCCTTTAATTAGCAGGGGAATTTTAAAACATCTTTATTTTAATTGAGAATTAGTTTTTAAGTATTACCTGGATCTGACCTAAATAATAATATGTTTTCGTTTTAAAATATAATTATTGATTTTATTTGTAATTTAAAATATTATTTAAGCCTATCAGAATAATTAATAGGATTATTTAAATTTATACAACTTACGCACGGCAATTTAATAATACCTTGCAATGCATTATTTTTATATAAGCTTATCGGAGTATGTGTGCATATATAACATTTAATTATTTATTTAAACACTTTACAGACATTGTATATTATTACGCATTAATCCGATATTCAAGGTCAGAATTGTAAAACTCATACTAAAGGGGCGAGAGGTAGAATGATGACAGAACTAAGGTGAAACTAAGATTTGAGTACAAATCTTACAGTTTCAATATAAAATGGCTCTATATAAAACCTCTATTTAAATACACACATAGTGCAAATATTGAATTAAGAGTTAAGTAAAATAAAAAATTTTTTCTCTAGTACAACTTTTTTTCTCTCCAATCTTTATAATAAATCTAGTTCATTCTAATCAGAGGTACAATATTTCACCAAATCATTTATATTTTTTAATCTATCTGACTACGGATTTAATTTATGATGCTGAGAGCATTTTGTTCATATTTACAGTGATTTTCACAGATGAAGGTATACTAGCAAAAATAAAACTCAAATTTTACTTTGTTTTATTATTATTATTATTATTTTATTATTATTATTGGGATAGCTCTACCAAATAAGATATGAAAAATTGACACAGAAAATCATGCATTTCAAAAGAAGTGGACCAGTAACATTTTTTTTATAGAAAGAAATAGTAAACCAATGGGCCTGATATATCTGGAAAGTATTTCGGTTAAGAAAGAAAACAATATTAAGATGTAAGGAAAAAGGAAATATTAAAATATGTCTCATAAAAAGTACAAGCAAGTTAGAAAATTCTATGAAAGCAAATTACATTATTAAAAAAAAATAGAAAATTTGAAACTATTTTCTGAAGGAGAGTTCATAAAAAAAATTGTAACATAGCTGCTGTAGGAATAATCTGTCCAGAACATAAAAAGAAATTCAAGAATATAAATATATCATGAAGAGTAGTTGCAAGGCTAATTGGAAAAATTGTCATATGTGGGACTACTTTTTTTTTTAATTCACATAAAAAAATTTTGGCCCTCATTTAAAAAGAGAAAATTGAAATTGGTGTGTCCATTGAAAAGGTTACCTACCCATAATGACTAGGGTTAGAATAATTATACTTTTGATCTAATATAGCAGGCTAATTTTTAAGTTGATAATTTTGTACTGGCTACAAATGATATTATAGGTATCCAATTAACTTCTAGCAAGAAAAAGGTTCCCCACTTTTGTTTTAAAGGCATATAATATTGCTATAATAATATTATAATACAATCTTATCTGCGATACTTTTTTAAGTATTTTTTATATATAAAACATTAAGAAAATTATATTTCTTTAACTATCAATTTTATGTGAATTTACTTATTTTAAATTTAAATATATCATTTCAATTGCTCCAATGGGCAATCATCATCAGGCACATATCTACAAAGCAAAAACATATATATTAAATCTAAGATTTTCAAGTCTATAGACATAAATGAAATATTATCCAAGTACATCCGTGTATAATTTATTAATATATGTATATATAAACTGATGTTTTGACCATCACACTAGTCATCAACTGAATAATAAATATTATAAAATAATTATAGAGATGCTGTAAACACTGATGTATAACAATAATAAATGTTCTATTAATAGAAAATAGAAATAGTAATTGTTGTGAGAAATTATTTTAGATTAATGACTTTTTAAAAAAAAAAATTCCAAGTAGAAGGTAATTTGCATGTATCATCACATTTGTTGGTACATTCTGGCCTTTTAAAGATCTCAATGGCTTCTCTGATCTAATATTATTGGAGAGTGTCACATCTGGATAATATTCTCATATTAGGAAAATCAATACTATGACCTGTATCTGTAATATAAAGAAATAGTGCTGATTATGATGAGTGTTTTTAACTGTGTTAATATGTTCATATCTTCTAGCATTGATGCAACAATTACTCACTTCCACACGTACATGTAATTAAGGTAATTTTAGAAGGTGTCTCATTGTCTTTACACTCTGCTACCACAGGCCGTATTAAAATTAATTCTCATGTGCCATCACTATTATGTTATTCATTAGGTGTTTGATCTGGGACTTGGAGAGTGGGTTCGAATTCAAGCTGGTCCCCGACCTAAATCTCAGGCCGGACTAAATTTGAAGTACAGTTTGTGAGTTCCAGCTCATGATAGATGGATAAACATGTTTTGACTGGTACATAGGATTTTTTTTCTGGGCTTTACAAATGATACATGGAATTTCATAAACTCCATGTCCTTCATGAGGGATTGAGTCATTAGATTTGGTTATAATGCTACTAATTTTTTGATGAGTGGTATATGTTGTCTTTATATTATAATATTTTAGAATACATCCAATATTGTCTGTAGTTGCTTTTAAATAAGGAATACAAACTCTAATAGTTTTTTTTTTTTGTCTTTTATTTTGATTGTTTAGGGTTTGAATTATGGCTTGGTATATTGTTTTATTACTATGGCCTTTAGCTGATAAAATATTGTTTATATGATTTATTTTATCTTTGAGATTTGATTTATCTAAAAGAACATTAATAACTTTAGTGAAAAGAGTTTTTGCAACAGAAAAAATTTGAGATGGATGATGATGCGATGAAGTTTTAAATATTTGTCAGTGTGTGTAGATTTTCTGACAATTGAAAAAACTAGAAGATTATTCTTTTTTTTTAGTGACAAGTACATCAAGAAAAGGAAGTTTCACATCAGTTTCTGTTTTCATTGTGAATTATAATATTAGGATGTATATTGCTTATATGTGTGAAAAAATCCTGTAAGTTTACTTTACCATGTGGTGAGATGATAAATGTATCATCTATATATTCGAGCCAAATAAGAGGTTTTAAAGATGCTGATTCTAAACCATAAGAGGTTTTAAAGATGCTGATTCTAAACCACTAGTTTCTATATACTCCATAAATAAATTAATTACTCCTGAGATTGATGAGCCCATTGGAGTACCAAAAGTCTGTTTATAATGTCTATTATACATAAAATAAGTATTTGAAAGATAAATGATATCATGGACTTAACAAAAATTCACAAAACAGATATCCCCCTTCATCCAATAGTGAACACAATTGGATACCACACTCCATTTTAGCTAGATATTTATCTGATATAATAAAACCTACAATTCCATCTATTAAATCATATGTTAAAAAATCTATACATTTTATTTCTTCAATAAAAAAAAATATAAAAATTAATACAAATGATATTCTAGTCAGCTTCAATGTTATCATTTCTTAACGATGTACTTTATCAGAACATATTGGTTTAACTAAACATTGCCTTTCAACTACTTATTTAATGTATAATATTACAAACAAGCTTTTGGTACTCCAATGGACTCACCAATCTTGTAAGTAATAGCTGATTTATTTATGGAATATATAGAAAGTTGTGCTTTAGAGTCAGCATCTTTAAAACCTCTTATTTGGCTCAAATACATAGATGATATATTTATCATTTAGCCACATGGTAAAGAAAACGTATGATTTTTTCACACATAAACAATATACATCCCTAATATTAAATTTACAATAGAAACAGAAACTGATGAAAAACTTCCTTTTCTTGATGGGCTTATCATCAAGAAAAAGAATAATCATTTATCTTTTTCAATTTTAAGAAAATCTACACACACTGACAGATATTTAAGATTTTCATCACATCATCATCCATCTTCTTTCAGATAAATCAAATCTCAAAGATAAAATTAATCCTATAAGCAATATTTTATCAGCTAATGACTATTAATAAAACAATACACCGAGCCTTAATTCAAACTCTAAACAATCAAAATAAAAGACAAAAAGAAGAAACAACTATTAGAGTTTATAGTCCTTATATAAAAGGAATTACAGACAATATTGGACATATTCTAAGACATTATAATATAAAGCAAAATGTGCCACTCATCAAAAAATTAATAGCATTTTAACCAAGCCTAAAAACTCAATCCCTCCTGAAGCTCATGGAGCTTATGAAATTCCATGTAACATTTGTAAAACTTTCTATATAGGCATGAGTAATCATCACATCAATGCTAGAAGAGATGAACATATTAATGCAGTTAAAAACACTCATCATCATCAGCACTATCCGTTTATACTATAGATAAGGTCACAGTATTGATTTTTTTAAATATGAGAATACTATTCAAATATGACACTCTCCAACAATGTCAGATCAGAGAAGCCATTGACATCTTTAAAAAGCCAGAATATATCAACAAATGTAATGATAAATATAAATTACCTATTTGGAATTGTTTTTTTAAAGTCATTAATCTAAAAAAAAATTTTCATAACAATTATTAGTTCTATTTTCTGTTAATAGAATGTTCATTATTGTTATAGTGTTTCTACAATTATTTTATATTTGTTACCCAGTTGATGACCAGTATGATCTGTTTGAAATGTTGGTTTATATATATATTTTAATAAATAATACATGGATGTATCTGGATAATATTTCATTTATATATATTCATTTTGCTAATTAAAAAGTATTTACAGAACCAAAGACATATATATTGTAACCTTATATTTTGGTACAAAATATAAATAGCTTGGTAGAACTAGTAAAAATTTCTCTACCTTCTTCCAGATGACTTGATTATCATGGCTGGCATTTAGTATGCTTGTCTCTTGTGTTCAAATTTATTGAACAGTGAGATAATATAATTCCATTTTTTTATTATTATTGTATTTTTTTATTGTATTTCCTTTCTTCTCTTTCTTTCATATATTAGTTTTGCTCTGTTTCCAAACACTAAGTCAGATAAACTGTGCTTAACCTAAAGGTGAAAACCAATATATATTACATCAAGTATAGTGAGATAAATAAAAAACAAATAATTGTTATTTGTTTTTCTCTTTAAATAATCTTAAAGATTATTTTGGTTTAATTGAAGGATTTATTTAATTTCTTTTAAATTAATTTATAGGATACTATAAGATAAACACATTTTTTTCTTTCTTTTCATTTTCATTTTTTTAAAACAGATATGCAAATGAGAAGAAATTTAATTGGCTAAAAAAAAATAGAACTGCCAGAGAGATTTTTTTTTTTTTTTTTATAGAACTGCTGTATTGACAGCAAGTATATAATAAAAATTAAAAATTTATTTTTTTTACTATTAAACATATAATGAAAATGAAAACTTCTCTTTTAAAAAAAGGAGGGAATGTAAAGATAAAAAAGGAAGTTAAATTAAAACTTCTTTTAAATAATTTAAGTTGCAATATTGTCAAGTGTGAATGGCAAAATGTATAGCTAAACCCTAACAAATCTATTCGGGTCTATCAACTGTAAGTCTAACTGCTGATAATCTTCCACAAGGTCTACAACTGAAATGCACAGAAATTATTGTTAACTGTGACAACAGGAATAGCAGCTCTAAAAGGTCAGTCTATTTGAAATTTCTTATTGATTACAGACTATGTTTAACCTTGAATAAAGTTTTACCTTCAAAACTTTATTACCCATGGTAGTGTTGTAAAAGTGCAGAATGAAGTACTGTATTTAACTTTGGATAAATTTTGCTTTCATGAACTTTAACACATATGGGAGTGTTATATACATGCGAAATGGAATGCAGTTTATTTAACCCTTTTGTGTACTATTGTCCAGACGATGAAGAATTAATTATGGTTTCCCTCTGAACTTATATTAGAAACAACATTGTGAGTTATCTTCTTGAAATTACAATAGTGTTCAAAGAAATAACAGCTGACCAGAAATCTATTTTTGCTGTTATAGCACTCTTGAGACAATTCTTTGCTTTAACAATCATTCTTTGTCTTCGACATTCATAAATCAAAGGTAGTAAAACATTTCAATTTTGAAATAATCCCTAAAACAAAACCATGCAATTTCATTAACTTTTGAGATAATTTGATTTAAATATCTATCCTAACTCTCAAATATCATGATTCTCAGAGAACCTATGTACAAATCAACTAACTTATGGGTATTCCTTATAAATGGAGATGAAGAAGTGTATAATCAACTTTTAAGATTCTATGTTGTTTAAAAAAAAAACAAATATTTATTTGAATTACATTTGTCATTAAGTTTAAGAAGTGTGCTATTAATTGATTGGCTAATAGCCAATGGATTTAAATAACATGTATTTGAACCTAATGTAGTAATTTAATGAACATGCATTTTATGTTTTATTGTATTTTATATTATCTTGTAAATATGTAAAGTTCATGGTATATATAATTTATTGTATAAAATAATTACTTGTTAATTTGGGTGTAGGATCTGAGAAGAGTCAATTTAAAGAACAACACTTGTGGAAGGGTCTCATGATTCATGCAATGAATCTATAACATATCATTATCACATGGCTTAGTCCTGTACGTCATTCTACGGTTCTGTGCTTATACTCATGTCATAATATTAGGTAATTTTCTTTCACACCATTTGGTCTATGGTTAGCTGTTAGCTCAATTGTTTCCTGTAATAAAGTTTTATTACATTTTTTGGTCTTGAATTATGCTTGTAAGACAGCATGTGCCTTCCAATTTTGTAGATTAATGAGGGTGATTTGTTTCTAATTTATTTGGGAAGTAAGTGTTCATGTTATATTCTTTACATCATTTTGTGTTGATAGTTAATCTGAAAAATAATTATTATTATTGGTTTGTATATTCTTTAAGTTTATCTCAGTGCTGGTGGTTAAAACATTGAACATTCTGCAATTATGCTAGTTATTCTGATGATGATTAGAAAACCCACAGGTACTTACTGCTCATTATTCCTTGCATGGATGAATACACCCACAGGTATATTATTGATCCTCATTATACAAATGTATGTTTGAGTAGAGTCTCCATACATTATAATACTTACATTGTTTCACTCCTCTTAATGTTTGTTGCACATGTTCTGTTATCAGCCATAAAAGGGCATTAAGTGAATTATGGTCACAATTTATTATAGGTAAATTATATGGTATCCCAACTCAGCTGAGTTGGAGTTTAAATTTTCTTTTGATTTCATATCTCATTATAGTCAAATTTCATAGGTTTATTGATTCCAATTGTTGTCATTGCTATTATAATTTTGGTATAAGTGCATTGGTTCTGGTTTTGACATATTGGAGGTGCCATTGTCTGAATTTTAATCTCTCTTGTCCCCATAAGAATAATTATTAATACATTTGTAATAAAATTTTAGATTGTATTATCTGAAACTCTAGTACATATCCATGCACAGAAATAAGTACATGTGATAGTATTTTATTTTGTTTATTTACTTACCCAATTAATGTACATTGTCCATGTAGAACAATTATATGTGATGTTATTTTATGTTATTTATCGTTTATGTAAAATTATGAATATTGTTAACCAATTACTATTTTCATATTTATTGAGTCATAAATAAATGTTAATTTGATAACCTAACTTATTTGTACCATTGCTATTAGTCACATATAGAGTCAGAAATCCAACATAGTAAATAGACCATAAATAGTAGAGCATATCTTGTCCCTGATGATGATGTATACAAGGTTTACTGGAGCATCCAGAGAGTATTTTAATGTTTATTCTTGGGTATTTTGTGATGTATAAGATATAATAAAATCCCATTTATCTTCTGCATCACTGCTGCTTTGCTTTGTCAATTCTGGAGTATATCCAGAATCTGTTATCTCTATTGATATTTGCGACATTAATACCTAAATTAATAATAAATTTGCTAGCCAGTAAAACAATTGAACCTATTTTCTAAAATTATAACAGATGCCTTATCTATCCCTAAGAGTTTCATTGCTATTGATTTAATTTAATATTTGGGTTAATGAAGAAATAACTTAAAATTCATATTGTTTATCTTCCATTGCAAAGCATTTACTCTATATAGCATTTCTATACTTTAAACCTGAATACATGATGAGCTACCATTTATGATGTTATGGAGGAGATTATAATTATTACTATCTGGTTTAATGGCCTGTATTCACCATGTAATGATTAGCAGTTTTATAGATTATACCATCTTGTCTATTGTTTGCCATCAGGTCTTAAACAAATAAAAAGTGTAAATTAAGGTTATAGTGTGGTTTTAAGAAACAGTCATCGAAAGAATAATTATAAATCATAAATTAAGATTTGAGAATGCTGTTTGAAATTCAGTAATTAAGGAGAATTATAGTTAATTAAAAGAATAATACAGTTTAGTTAGGTAACTAGATGTATCTCAAGTAATGCTGCAATTAGCTCACAGTGTATCCTGGCTGTGACTGGATTGTATGGTAATAGCTTCTTTATTATATTATTAATTTAGACTGTTACAATCTGGGGTAAGGGATTTTTGGTTACAATATACATATATATATATATATATTGTAACCATCTGGTTACATGGCACACAACAACATAGTTGTGTGTGCATATATATATATATACAAAGTAAAGAAAAAGTAGAAATAAACACAGACATACATTTTTGTAAATATTTTCTACATTTCACTTGGAATATAAATAATAAATAAAGGGTTAAATAACTGGATTTAAAACAGAATTTTATTATAAAGTAAAACTTTTAAAAAGATCTAAACATTATTATTTGTAACTCTGATTTTGAAAATTAAAAACAAGCATGTCTACTGATAATTGTAAAAATATTTATTTTTGAAGTCTTTTAATTAAAACTTGTATAAAATATCTATTTTTAATTAATGCTTGTATGCATTTCTATTATCTATTTTTTAAAATCTTTGATAAGATTTTCAAATGTAGCTTTTTAATTAAAAGTACTTTTGGAGGGATTAAAATTGTTTCCAATCAAGAGAGATAAAAAAAACACAATTTTTAAATTAGTGTTGTTGTCACCTGAGATGATTCTATAAAAGGACTGATAAAAAATATCAGTTCAGTCTTAATTGTGGTTTTTGTAAGAGCTGGCCAGAAGAGTCAGTTTGGCTTGCAGATTTTGTAAGATCTAGCCAGAAGACTTGACTAATAATTTATTTGAAAAGCAGAATAGCTAACAGAGTTATACAGAGCTTCTATGAAGATCTATAGGAGTACAAGTCCAATAGTTGCTCTATAGTTTACTGAAGAGTTTTGATTCATGAGGCCATAGTCACTTCAAATGGATCAACTAGCTGCCTAAATATATTCTAGAATACAGCTTGCTAATCCTGGACAGAAGGGATCTCATGGCATGCCAATAAATCACCTGAATTGTACCTCTTCCTGATGCTGAAAATTGCACAGACTGTACTTTTCTGATGGTGACGACAAACAATCACAGAAAACAAGCTCACTAAGAGAAAGCTTGAAGAATTGGTGTATGCATGCTATTTCAGCTATATGCAGAGAGAAGCACAGTTAAACATGTATACAATGGTGAGTATAATATGAACAAAATTTTAAATACGTTTTTTTTTTAATAATTTATTTTAAAATGACATTCTAAAAGTGAGGTGTATAATCTATAATGAATATTTTAAATCATTTATTGAGTGAACAAAAAGTAATTTTGAAATTTATATTTTTAATTCTAAAAACGATTTTATTTTTTTAGTTTATTAAAAATAATAATTAAGAGACATATATAGAAGAATATTATTTTAAAAACTTTTTAAATAAACAATGCAAGCAAAATTTTGTTTGAACTAAAATCAAAAAGCAAATCTTTTAGATTAATTTAAAAGTGGTTGATAATTAATTAATCAACAATCAAAAGTGACCTGTCATAAAATTGACTATACTTTTTTTTTTTAAAGAAAAAAACTATAAGTAATTAAGAGTAACCTGATGAAAAAACAAAGTTCTTTTTTAGAGTAATGTCTCAAAAAAAAAAAATTAAATAATAAAATATACCTGCTGGAGGATTTAACTTTCATCAGCAATCAAAAAATTCATATATATTTTTTTAAAAGATATTAAATTGTTATGAAAGAATTAAACAGTTTTTTTTATATACTGTCAATATTGGATTAATTATGAAAACATAATATTGTGACAAATTAAAATATAGTAACTTAAAATGTTTAATCCTGTATTATTGTAGAATAATTCAAATATGTCAATTGTATTGCAAATACCAATGTGTGTCAGATAGACACTTATATGTAATTTTTTAATCATTTTTTTATATTAAATATCAATTGAAATATATTAATTGTATATTATAAATTGTGCATCCGTGTTTATATATATATATTAACCACCATGTAATAACCTGAATTTTGTATTAATCACAGATATGTAAATCACGATGTGATAATTTGTTATTATTGTATGTTAATCAAAATCGGAAGGCTTAATTGGTATGCATAACCTTATTCTAGACCTTAATATCATTTTTTTATTATTAATAAACTTGTGCTCAATTATGAAAATTATTCCAGTGGTTCTAAATATTTTTAGAATATCTGTTTCCATCATCTCTCGGTCACATATAGTAATAGAGCTTGTGTTCTTCTGAGCTAGATTTGTGTATAATGGCTGATATATAAATGGGATGTTTATTAATGCTTTTGGGTATCCAGAGATGATCAATTATCATCCTGTTTGGCACAATAGAGAATAGTTTTTAAAGCCCATACCCTATATTTTAGTTTATTTCAGTCTTAGAAGTGAAGTTTATAGTTGACCAGTGCATTAGTGGCACTAAATGGCTAGAGCATTGATAATTTTCAGCATGTTTTAATGTTCCAGCATTATTGTTTATCTGATTTTTTGTTATTATGTATTCTGATGGGTGAACACTTAGTTTCTGCCTCCAAAGTAATGGTTAAATAATTGTACCAAGCTGGCAATAGGCCATTAGTTAGCCTGGTCTGCAGAAGACCTATTTTCAATCCAGTCACCAGATTGACTGTTGATTTCTTTTAATGGATCATTCATGATTATGAATGGTTATTACTTTGAGTATTACTCATACTTACTCTTATTTATAATACTGGTTGATTTATAGTTAATCATAACCGATCTCTTCTGATCTAACTGGCTGATCTCAGATTTCTCATCTCATGTTGTCTTTAATATATAACATTTATTATATATATTTCTGGATGCTAAACATTATTTTAACATTTTTTAAAAATAATCTTACTTTAATATACTTTTTGTAAATTTAAATTTTCATTTTGTCTGTTTACTTGGGGTTGATGACTAATTCCATTACCCAGTTCAAACCCTATTCCTCATCCTGTTACATTCATAGCTATGAATGGTTTCTTTTGAGTATTACTAGTATTTACTTTTACTTGATAATGCTGGTTGATATATAGTTAATCATAGTTACTCTGAGAGGTAACTGGTTGATCTCTCAGTGATCTCATGCTCTCTGAATATATCAAAATTCTTATATATTTTTGGATGCTAAACATTATTTAGCATTTTTTAAATGCTTTATTATTTAAATATTTTATCTCATTATTTAAATTAATTTTAATTGAAATATTTACGTTCCTGATCCCCCATCCTGTTACAATATATTTAAAATATTATCAAAAATGAAAAATAATGAAATTCATTATGCTGCTCTTTAATATAAATTATAATAAAAATATATACAACAGCTATATAAATATATATAATAATTACTTATAAAAGACTTTTTTTCATCACAGGAGCCCTTTTTAAATGTTAATCATCTATTTTAATTATCCAATTATTGTAGATAGAACTCATCTAGTGTTCTATAATGGAAATAAAATAAAAACAAAATGAAACATCAGTAAAATAGAATAAAATCTTTATACTGAGATCCTGTATAACTTCAGAGAATTGATTATATTACATAACAATCTATAAAATAAATAAAACATTACATTATCTTATTCAATTTTCCATTCATTTTTAATTGACCAGTTGTTAACTAAATTCATTGATGTTTTATAAATTTTCATAGAATTATTTAAATTATGCTTAATGTAATATGTTTCATATATTTATATTCTTTTTGGATTTTTAATGTAGATTAATGGTTTAATATTTTTTATAGCATCTATTTTATATCCATCTGTTAAATAATGAATATATAAAGCAGACTTATTGTTTTGCCTGTTAATTGCATTGTTATGTTTTTTGGTTTTTACTATGACTGTAGTAAATCATATTGCAAAAGTCACGATTAATTTTATATACAATTCCTTTTTTACATTGTCTTTTAATTTATAATTATCTATTAATTTTTCAGTTTTTTACTATTTGTCCAACCAATATTTATATGCTTATCCATATATTTTTTTGTTTTTTATTAATAATGTATTATAAATTTGAGGATAATATGAAATTTTGATCCATTTCTTATTTGAATTATTGTTACTATTATCATTATATCTGAAACACATAGGTTTATTATATATTTATGTCTATATATGTAATATATAGGATATATGAGCACAGACTTTCACACACCCCACCACTCTCCACACTATCTCATAACACACACTCCACCACTCTCCACACTATCTCATAACACTGATACACTTGAACACATATATGTTGAAAAGATAAACATATATGTGTTCAAGTGTATCAGTGTTATGAGATAGTGTGGAAAGTGGTGGGGCGTGTGAAAGTCTGTGCTCATATACCCTATATATCATCATTATAATGTATAGAAATGTTATTTAATATTTATTTCTTAGAATTAAAAACTATTCTATTTTTAATAGTTTTAGATTTATAACCATAATCTTTATATAATTTAATAGATTGATCCTTTAGTAAATGAGCTACATTTTTATCTGTATTATGTTTATCATTTCTATATTTAAAATTTTTAATAACTGCCATCTTTTGTACTCATGCTTGTTGTGAATCTATAGGAATAATTTTTCTTAATTTGTTTTTATTAATAAAATGTTTTAATATAATTCTATTTTTTAAAAACATTTTATTAAAGAAGACAAATTAAGAAAAAATATCCCTATAGATTAACAACAAACATGGGTACAAAAGATGGCAGCTATTAAAAATTTTAAATGATAAACATAATACAGATAAAAATGTAGCTCATTTACTAAAGGATCAATTTATTAAATTATATAAAGATTATGGTTATAAATCTAAAACTATTAAAAATAGAATTGTTGTTAATTATAAGAAATAAATATTAAATAACATTTCTATACATTATAATGATGATAGTAACAATAATTCAAATAAGAAATGGATCAAAATTTCATATTATCTCCAAATTTTATAATACATTAATAAAAAGTAAAAATTATGTTGTAATTCAAGCTAAATACTTCCAAAGCATTTAGCTTGAAAAATTATATTGATAAGCATATAAATTTTGGATGGTCAAAAAGTAAAAGTCTTTATAAATTAAGATATGATATAAAAAAGGAATTGTATATAAAATTAACTGTGATCTTTGCAATATGATTTACAATGGTCATACATGGAAACAGAGGTAGGAGCCAAAGAACATAACAATTCAATTAATAGGCAAAATGAGCTTTATGCATTCATTATTTAACATATGTACAAAAAGTAAGAAACCTTTAAATTACATTAAGCATAATTTAAATAATTGTATGAATATTTATAAAACTTCAATAAATTTAGTTAACTGGTCAATTAAAAATGAATTGAAAATTCTATAAGACAGTATATATAAATTTGAATAATGTATGTTTTATTTATTCTATATATTATTATATTATATAGTCATATTGAAATCTGTTTAAAGATTTTATTCTATTTTATTGATGTTTTGTTATGCTTTTTATGTGTAATTATTATTAAAATATATATTGTGTGGAAGATTTTTATTATTTATTATAATTCAAAAATAGTAATATGTTTTTGCTTCTATAGATATATGATAATAATTATTTATTGCAGACTGAAACATTTCATTTAAAAATTAAGATAAACAATCACTCAAAAAAAAAAAAAAAAAGGGTGGGGGGAGAAATGCTTATATACTAAGTAATGTTCAAACAAATTTTTATGAATGTTTATGTATGACTAAAAATCTTTTTTTTAAAATCTATTTTCTACCTTTCATAAATATTATTGCATATGTAAAATCAAGTGCTATACCTTATAACATTAATATTATAATACATATTTAATCTGGATTGGATTGGAAATTTTATGGAGCCAGGGATTAAATAAATTTGATGTTTTTATCCTATAAAAATATATATAAAATTATATAAATATCTGATTAAATTAATGATGTATGTAGTTCATTATTTTTCTTAAAGATATTAATTGTAAATATTGATCCCACTATATAATTATTATGTATCATACTATGTTGTCTGATTATCCTAATCTATCTTTAGACAATGCATTATTGGTATTGATTATTTTTTGTATTGGAAGTAATAATATTTATAAACTATCTGATGATAATATTATAATTATTTTATAAGATGTATGGAATTTATTAATGTAATAATTTATTAAAGATTGTACATAAATTCCATGCTAATGTTTTGTGTAGTTTGCAGGCAGTGCAGCATATATTCACAAGAAATCTAATAACCCAAAAATAAATATTTTATTTGATGATAATAATAATAATAATATCAACAACTATTATTATCACCACCATCATCATTATTATTATTAATTGTATCATTTACTTGAGTATTTATGTGACATTTAGGCACCTAAATGACAATTTTTCCATTCATTTGGTCAAACTGAGTTTTTTTCCAATTGAGAATCAAGTTAGAAACTTTTGGTTCTTTATTTGACCAATCTGCCCAAACTGCTGGAGTCCAATAATTTGTGACAATGCTAAACCATACAATACTAATTTTTAATTAAATAATAGTTAGTGATAGTATTTATAAAATTACAATCTGCCTGTTACCAAATAGTTATACTATTTTAATATACCATTTTTTTGTATATATGGTTTATATATATGTAAATACAAGAAAGCAGTCCCAATCTAAACTACCAAGAATCTCAATCTGTTGATTGTCAAGACAATCTTTTTTTTATTTTATCTCTGGCCTAATGTGTTTATATAAACACTTAATATTGACACTTGACTGAAAGAGATTGAAATTTATAATTCAAAAAAGTTTAAATGAATCTCATCTTAAAAATACAATTTTTTTAAAAAGGACAACAGAGACATTGTATTGATCAGTCGTGCTGACCTAATTATAAAATAAAGACATCATTACTCAACATAATTTTTTTTTTTTTTTTAAAAAAAAAAAAACATTTTAATTTTTTATTTTTAAAAATAAATGGTACTTATTAGTATTATCAAAAAATTTACTGTTGCCAATATATTTTCCTGACTACAATTTACGTTGGCGGGAGAATCAACAAATGTTATTTATCCAAATTTATAAAATATTTAAATTAATTTTTTTTAATAATATTTTATTCAGTACAAAAATAAATAAATTTTATAGTCTTATTTTATCTATTTTAGTAATTAATATTTTCTTCGTAATTTATTTATATAAGTGTGTGCAAATGAGTGCAATTAATATATATATTTGTAATTATTTTTATGTTTATGAAATGTGATATATTTTATTATCTTTGATATTTCAGAATTTTAAAACACTCAAATTTTTTAGGAATGTGTTACTTATATATAATAATTATTTATAGTATATTTACGGAATATATAAAAATGGAAATTAAATGCATAATTTCAGCTTATTTGCTTTTCTCATTATGCATGCTAATTTGTTAATGTTGTATTTTTAAGTGACACCATCTGATAGTTTTAGCTCACATTAATTGAACAAAAATACTTACATATTTTTAGCATTTATTTTTGCTTTTCTTTATAATTTCCACCTATTATATTTTTTCTAGCTGCTCTTCTAATTTTATCTAGATTGTTTGTCTTCATTCTTCTATTGTTTAATTCCACCATTATTGCTACTGGTCATTTATTAATATCTATCTGTCTTATTATAAATTTTATGCTGAAAGTATTTGTTTCAAATATATTTATATTTTGTATGTTTTCTTTTCACCTATATTTTCCAATATTTTGACTAAATTCTAAATACTATTTAAATAACTTTCTTTAATTCTAATATATCAAACCTCTAACTATTAATAATATTATTGTGTTGAGATTTTAAACAAATTTAATGTTACTTGTATCTTTTATCTTCTATGCTTTTTTGCACAACTATCCACGATTTATTAAATTTCCCAGGACTATGTTAATTTGTTCTGAAGGTGCTGCCCTCTTCTGTGTACAATAAACTTGTTTGTTTTTTTTTTTCAAAAGAAAGGGTACAGCAGCTTTAAGAAAAATTCATGGTCAAATAGCTTATTTGTGATTTGCTTCCGGTGGAATTCCGCTTCGTTACTGATGAAACTAACTGTCTTACAAGGGTACTAAATTCTGTTTGATTTGTATAAAATTTATTTTTTTATTGATTTGCTTTATTTTTTATTCTTCTTGCCACTCGGTTGCATAAATTATTTATCAATTATTTTTTTTGTTGTATTATTTACTTCTTTATTTTTTGTATTATAATTCTAAATTCATATGTTCGTTCCAAGCAAAGAGAGCTTACTTCCTTTTTCAGCACGCCCCAACAATCCCTGTCTCAAAACCAACAGAGCCTTCTACCAACGTGAGATATGCACATGTAAGATATACTTCTTTCATGCCCAGTGTGTTGCTTAGAGATTTTTTTTTATATATGTCATCATTTATCTTACTTTACTTTTTGATGCATGTTATTATTTTTGGGCTTTGCTGTTAATAGCTTTTAATTCATTCTCTGAACTTTGATTTCTATAGTGTTCACAATGGCCTTTTATTTTTGAGCGTGTTTGTTTTTTGTTCATGTTACTTATGATTTGAATTTTATTTTTGAAGAAAAACAAAAAAAAAGTTTATTTATGGAAAGTTATATATATATTCACTAGCTTATATATACACATTCTCATGTATATATATTCTTTGTTTTTCTAAAAAAAATATGATAGCTTTGGTTAACAAAGAAAAAATGAACCTTATGTAAAATATTTTGGAATTATTTCCTTTCTTTTACAATTATTTTTTTTTGTAAGTGACATGCCATTATATGAAAGACCTTTTTTTACATAAAAAAGATCTATATATATATATATAATTAGTTTTTCATTTTGTTATAGTTGCAAATAAATGCTTATCATTATAGTAATCATGAGCAATGGTTTCATGTTTCTCTACTTTTAACTACTGATATTATATACCTATTTTCTTAATTATTTATTTGCAGCTGTTAAGGTTATTTGATATTTTGTCAATCCATAACTCATCTGGTTTTAAGTCAGAGAGAGCATTTTTATGTTAAAATAATTGGATAGATAATTCTGTTATGGTACTCTAAATTAACATAGTATTTTTTTATACTAGAACACTTATACAAATCGAGAAATATAATGGAAAAGTTAAAATTAACCAATTATATATTAGTGTATAGTACTTTTTTTTTTATTGGCTATATGCTTTTTTTTTTTTTGCTATAATTTTTTTTTTTTAATTTGCATTTGAAATTTAAAAAAAAAAACTGAAATGTTTTATATATTCGTATTACTAATTTTTATTAGCATAAGAATACATAATATGTGTTCAAATTAAGGTTTCACTGGAAAAAGATATTAATATGTTTTTCAGGTTCCTTCATATATATCTGTGTGTGGATTGCTTAATATCGTAGCACTAATGTTTTGTTGGATTTTGGGTATTATGGGTATCTAGAAATAAATATATATATACAGTATAGCGATACCATTCTTGATTTTTTTGTATATGTCACTAATTATTATCATTGTTATAGATTAGCATTTAATAAAAAGCAATCACATAAATTGAAAAGCTTGAAAATTTGTGATCACAATTAAAAAATCTCTCATTTTATTACCAATGATTAGGTTTTAATATCAGTTTTAAGCTTATTATATCTCAACAGCAGTTCATATCATTTCAAATTCATACATAGTCAAAAAAAATTATCATAAATTATTAAAGTTTGATATTATCAGTTATTATGACATATTTACAAATACATACTGACTCATATATATAAATATAATCTTTATTATGTCAGTAATTACAATGACATACTATGGTAATGAATAATAATTAAATTTCATTGTTTTATTTTATTTTTTTGCAATTTATTGAAAAGTAAAAATTGAGAAAATAATCTTTTGTTTTGACACACTTTTATGGACATTAAACCATCTTTTATCAGTGAGTCTAAATTTGAAATATCACATACACCTTCCACATAAGAAGACTTTTTTTTATACAAAATATATACATAAATATAGCTAGTATTTTTGAATCTTATAAAAAGCAGTAAAGTATTTTATCATAAACTTGTAAGAATTTATGTAAAATATTGTATTGTGTCTTAACTTTTTTTAAATTCTTTAAAAAAGTGGCTTAATTTTGATATATTTAATACATTATTAATTTTTGAAGCTATTTATTGAAATATGTTTCATTAATCACATGTCATTTAAATTTATTTGGACATAGAAGAATTTTTTTCCCCAAATTATCTCCTCTTGTGAAAATAAATTATTTATGTTTTGAATAAAATAATTAATCATCAAACGAATTACAACTTACACCATTTTCTAGAATTTTTTCCCCTGAAAAATGAGTATTAAATGTGAATGTGTAGATATACAATTGTCTTTCATGAAAATATTTCCATTTTTTTACTGTCTTATTATTGCCAATGTAATTGTTAACAACTTGCAAACAATAATCAGAACTGACTAAATATTATACTTTATTTATATTAATACCTGGATACTTGAGCTTTTGTGTGTGGACAAAAAACTCGCATGTATATTTATGCAGGTGTTTTCATTCATTATATCTACATTGATCATAGTTCTTTTCAGTCTCTTAAATAAAAGCTTCATGGGTAGAATGCTCACAATAAACAAGTTCAAAAAAATGATCAAATGATTTTAAAATATGTTGGCCACTGTTAGTATTATCATATTAGATATTTGTGAATGAATATCATTGTGCATTTTCTGTAATTATGGTTAACATCATTATATTATAAACTTAAAAGAAATGCTATATTTACAGCTTAGATACGAAGTTAGAATTTGCCAAAGGCAAATGAAATAAAGATAAATGTTGTCTGACATTTGAAATTATAATATTTTACTTGTGATGGGCACAGGGCCAGATTGACATGAAGCCGCTGTACAATCATTAAATTATTTTAGAAATAATACACAAAGAAAGTTTTAAAATTTAATGAGTTTTTTACTCAGAATATAATATTAGTAAATTGTTATTTCAACTAATGGCTTGTTAATTGAATTCCATGAATTAAATACCTTAATCATGCACAGACAGTTTTTTATAGTGTTGAACTACAATGCTGCATTCTTATAACATTACTTTATTTTACTCTGATTACTCTCCTCCATCAACTTTTCATTATAAGTTTTTCTTCAGCATATGACACTGCTCACATACTGTTGTTTTGCAAGCTTGCTCACACACATTATGTACTGAGTTACTATCTTCTCCTCTCTGGCTATTCTATTTTTTGCTCTAGATAACCTAATTTGTATAAATAGTTTAATTATTATCTTTTTGCAAATTAGCACATCTAGATTATTTTTAAAATTGCATAATTTTAATTTATTATGCATACTACTTTTTTCTAGAGTGAATTGTCTTTTAATTCTGACAAATTTTGTATGCACAACACTCATGCAACTTTATTTATTAGTGGTTTTTAGTCAAATATAACAACTCTTCCCTTCACTTTAGAAATAGGATAAAGTTCAATTACATATGTAATCTTCTCATCTTTAGGTTTTCTGTGCACTCTAGCTTTTCTAGAGGTAAATCTTTCTGCAGGTAAATCCTGTGTTTCTTGGCTAGAAGTTTTCTTCTACATCTGTTTTGATATTGGTAGACATATCTATTTTAAAATTTTTACTATTTTCTAGAGAATCTTCAATGTGAGGAGAAGCTGAACTTGCAATTCTGTTCATTATGTGTAGCAGCTCACAAAAATGGGTTTTTAAATGGTTTATATGATTGCTTACTTTTTTATCATCTTCTGTTTTAATTATGTGTATTTGTTTATATAGTAACTTAGTTATAACTGCAGGTATTCACTTTTTTCTCAGTATATTTGTCCTACATTAAATTTGACATTTTTATGTCTTATGTCCTTTTTTTCTCATGTGTCCTAAAGTGATGTTTCATCAAAATTTCTGCCAGAGTTTTCTTGGTTACTGAACTCGGTGTGAAGTGCTGATAAAATATTGCTGTAGTTTATGCTTCATGAATATTTACCTATTCTATTTTATTCAATGTACATTATGAACTGCCTTATCCACTAATCCATTTGATTTGGGATGATACAGCGTATTAACAAAATCTCCATCTCAGTTATAAAATCCTTCAATTTTTCTAAACAAAAATTCTGCACCACTGTCAGTAATTATTATCTCATGATACCTGTGTATTGTGAACAGTTCATTTAGTACTTTTATTATATTATCTGCATTGGTATTTTGACCATTCTGTATTCCATCCCTTTGGAGAATAAATCAATAGTTTCCAGAAATATGTATTTATGTAATGACAATGCATGGTCTAAATGGACCCTTTTTCATGTTTTTGTAGCTTTAGGCCATGGTTTTAACTGCTTCACAGGTAATTTGACTGGTTCTTAACAGGCTTGATATGTTTTTATAGTTTTCTCGATATCATTATTCATGTCAGGCAACCAGACATACAAATGAGCTAGTTTTTTTTATATGAACTTTTCTGGAGTGTCCTTCTTGTAGCAACTTTAACATGCATGGTTGGCTATAAGAATGCATTTTTTCCAAATATAATAGATAAACTTTCCAGAGTATTCCAGATTTGTGGCACTATGTGATTTAGTCACACTTTTGGCCAGTCTTGATTGATCCAGTTTTTTATTAACTGGTATTCTGCATTATTTTTCAGCCATTATGCTATAACTTAAACTTGACTTAAATAGCAGTGGAAATATGTTCTGGACTTTGGATCTTTTGACATGTTCAATTCTTACTCCCAGAAGTCAGAACCAGTTATGTCTCAATATAGGACTGATATTTTTAGCTAATGTATATAATGGTAAGTTTTTGATCCATTTGTTTACATTTGCATGTTATTCCTACTTACATCTGCGGTCTTTCTGATTTGAATCTTACTATTTCATTTCTTATTAATGGCTATCCAATCCTTTAAAGTGATGAGTCATACACCCCTGCTCTATAACAGTTTCCATTTTGATAATTTGATTGCAAATTTTGACATGTTTTAAATTACAAATATCCTCATTTTCTGTTGTTAACATTTGCAGAACTCTTTAATACTCCTCTTTACTTTTGGCAGATAAATCTACTTTAGTCATTCTTTGTTTGATTTTCAAAACTCTTGACCAGTGACCTGTCAGTCCACAATTATGACATTTGTTTTTTTTTTTTACTAAATGTACACATTTTTTTAATGTGTTCTTTTTATCCACAGCAATAGCAAATGTAGACAGCATTTTTCTCAGCCATATGTGCCTTCACCTTGTTTATATGTATGGTTGACTTAATTTCAACTGCCATACTTTAAAATTCTGTTATGTGTTCTAGAACAGTTTCATATGCTATTCCTCTTTCAATGGAATCACTGTAAGTTAATGTAGATTCTGTAATACTTGTCTGGGTTTTCTATCTTGCATGTCCCATAACAGATGGCCTAATAATATACCTTGCAACTTATCTTTAAGTGCATTCCTTTATTAGATCTCACAGATCAATATCATATTCTCATAGTTTTATTTGGTGACTGCATTTTATTTCAGAATTGAAATTGTGTTATATATTTCAAAGTTATTGGTTTGAAATATCGATGTAACTTTTGTAACAACGCTTTGTAGGGAATATCTTGAGACTTTTTTGGGTCACTCAGACAATTACCTATTTGAAGTACATCCTTTCACAACATCTGCATAAGAGAAGTAATTTTCAGTTTATTATTTTTAATATTAGAGGTTATTTGAACCCAGACTTTCAAGCTCTTAGTTATCCACTTCATCTTATACAACTAATGCATATGACCACATACATGTGGAAAAGAGATAAACAATCTCCAATATACATATTTCATACTAAACCATCACTCATCATTTGGTCCAGATCATCTCCCACACATATATACAATCCCTGCTCAGTTTATATTAAGATGGCAAATCTTCAAACTTTAATGGACAGGCTTTAATTTTCTCCACTCTTCATCTGTCTATATCATTGAAAATCTAATGATGGCATGTTTAAATCTCTTGTTTGTCATGTTTTTTTTATTATTGTCATACTATACTTGTCTTTAAATATTACATATTCACAGCCTATATTCTGCACATCTCTATTCTGTGTATTTAAATGGTCTTAAGGGATTACATATGAAAGGTCAGAATGACTTATGGTCAACATGGGTATGATAATAAAAAAACTAACAAACAAGAGATTTGAACATGGCACCGTCAGATTTTCAATGGATATGAATGCCTGGAGAGTGGAGAAAATTGAAGCCTATCCATTAAAGTTTGAAGATTTGCCATCTTAATATAAATCAAGCACTGATTATATATATATGTATGTGTGTGTGTGTGAGTGTGGGAGATGATGATCCAGACCAATTGACGAGTGCTGGTTCAGCACAAAATATATATATTGGAGATCATTTATTTTTTCCATATGTATGTGGTCATGTGTTTTGGTTGTATTAGAAGGAGTGGATGACTAAAGGAGCTTGATAATCTGAGTTCAAATACCTTATAATTACATATAAATTAAAGTATATATACTACACTTGTATTTAAATATTCGTAATATTGTTTATTATCATGTATCTTTCGACATGACTTATATATGTTTGTCATTGTGCTGGACTGTTTAAGTTAAATGATGTTATCATACTAATCTGCATTGCCATGTAGTATGTTTATGTTGTAAATTATTGGTTAACATAAATTATTTATACAGGTTTTTAAGATGGTACCAACTGGTGTTAATAGGTCTCCAATTGTCGACCAAAACATCTGATGCCTATAGGGCGAGATTGGCCAGAGGCAGTTGTACACTAATTAAATTATTTTAGAAATAATACACAAGTAAAAGTTAACAATGTGTTTATTACTCAGAATATAATATTAGTAAACTGTTAATAGTTCAACTATTGGTTTACTGGTTGAACTTAATAAATTAAATCAGTCTTAATCATGCACACGCAGTTCTTTATAATATTGAGCTATGATATTGCATTATTCTAATTGTAGTACGTTATTTTACTTGATTAACTATTCTCTATTAACTTTTCACTATAATGCTTTCTTCATTATATTGCACTACTCACACAATGCCGTTTTGCAAGCACCATACCGCTTGTACACGCATTAGGTTCAGAACTGTACTCTCCTGCTCTGGCTATTCTCCCTATTGCTCTAGAAAGTCGTTTTCGTTTAACATGTCCTGATTTGCATAATTAGTTTAATTACTATCTCCTTTCAAATTAGCAAAATAGATTATTTTTATAATTATATAATTTTAATTATTATGCATACGAATTTTTTTCTAGAGTGAATTGTCTTTTAATATTGACTAATTTTGTATATATTCACGCACACTCATGCAACTTTATCTATTAATGTATACAGTTTTTAGTCAAATCTAACAACTTCATCTCACCATTAGAACTTATGTTAAGAAAATAGTCAGTAATCAATTAAAAGCAAAAGTGCAAATTAAATGTAATGATCTTTGGTTGCTGAAGGTATTACTTTCCAAAACAAGTTATTAATAATGAATACCTAAATAAAAAAAACTAATGAGTATACATTGGACTATTTCCATCATCTAATATTAAATATTGAAAGTCTTTAGAAAAATTCAAACTTATTTTAAACTTTTCAAATAGTTTTAACTAACAGTGCACAAGTTACTATACAACACAATGTTTCAAGTATTATTGTTCTCTTTTTTTTAGGTAATGCTGGCCTGAATAACGACAGTACTAGCATGGGAGTAGAACCTGGACCTTTAGATTTATGAAAATTTAATGTGATGCTTTAACCAAATCCAACTGGAATCTTTAGTTTTGTGAAATATTGAATTTAAGTTGACACCCAGTTAGAGGGTCAACTTAAATTTAATATTCACAAATCTAAAGATCCATGCTGGATTTTTGTTAGAATATTATTTTAAATTCAATATTCATGAATTTAAAGGTCCATGTTCGATCCCATGCTAATACTAACATTGCTCATGCTAGCAACACCTGAAGAAAAGAGAATATTACCACTCAAAACATGTTATATACTAACCTCTGTGCTATTCGTTGATTGAAAAATTTAAATAAAGTTTGATTTTTTTTAAAGATATTCAATATTTAATATAAAAAGATGGTTAAAAGCCAACATATAATTGCTACTAAAATGCGATCATTATAAATCTTTAGATAAACAATAAAAAAAAATATAAACTTCCAAAGAAATATTAATATGATCATTTTATAGGTATAATATTTAAAATAAATAATATTAAACAAATCATGATAAATTGACTTGGAATTTTATATGCACACATGTATGACAAATTTTTTATCTAGATGTATCCGTGAAACCAATTTGTAATTTATTGAAAGGATGACTTTTTCTTAAATATAAATGTCCAAAATTTATAAAAAACATGTTCTAAGTCATTTTTAAAGTTCTGCTGTATGTCAACCTATTATGCTAGGTTTTCTAAATGTGTTCTGGAAGGTAATTTAATAAGTCAAGCCCAAGTCCAAATCAATATGTTACATAATGGATATATGCATTAAATTATTACATTAGATTTTCTTCTAGGTTTTATAACAAAACATCCATTTCCAAAGAAATACATGCTATGTATGATGAATGACAATTGTAATTGAGCCTCAACTGCCTATACCAGAAATTATTATATCTGTTGGTTTTAACTTAGATTAATGAATATACTCCAAAGTATTCCCCCTCCCATTATTAGGTTATTTCATGGAACTTGTTAATAGTTTTTTTGACAGTGCCCAGTGTTAGAATAGGTCAATAATAATTGCCAAATATATGCTGTTTTTAGTTTATAGACTCTCTATTATAGAGTTCTTCTTTACTTTTAAATATTAGCTGAAGTATTTGATTCCTGCTGGATAGTTTCTGATGAAAAGGCTAAGTACACTTAAAAGCTACTCTGTCCATCTAATTAGGGTACTTTTAATAAACATTTTTAAATATCTAATCTTTCTTACTAGATTATTTAATTATTTAATGTTTTTGCTTATGTATACAAAAGATCTTTGTAGGTTTGTCAATTTTGTAAGATATAATTCTATTTCTTATTTTCAATAATTATTTGTACAATAATTACTTTTCTATAAAACTGCTTTAATATTTCGACCAGCAGACTGGTTTTCATCAGAAAGCAAAATGGCTATTTACAGAAATTATAGATTTTAATATTCACAATGTCATGGAATTGGATGAACAAAAATTATTACAAGAATGGGTTTGTTCTAAAGAAAGGATATTGGTAACAAAATTTCATAAAAAAGTAAGTCATTGGTTTAAAAATGTAAGTGATTTTTCTGGGAAGTCAGGTTATTTTTTTAGAGAAAATAACTATTCTATATTTGGTAAGTTTTTTTATGTTTTTAATGTTTCAAAGGTTTCTATATTTAAAACAGTTAAGGAGTTGGAAACAGGGGTTGTCCAATCATTTTCAGATTCAGCTGGTATTGTTGTAGGGCCAGCAAGAAAACAATTCAATTTACTTAGTAGTGCTGATGTATCTGTGACTTGTATGTCTACTAATTCTTCTGCGTGTAATTATAATATTCTGGAAAATCAACAGTTCAATGCATCTAATGAGATATTGGTAAATCTAGTTAAAAAGAAAGTAATATTATTAATTTATCTGATGCAATACTTAGTGATGCAGAATGTTCATTACTGAATAAGGGTTTATCTTTTTGCCCAACAGTCTGATCGTATTACCAAAAAAATGAATTTAAAATACATCAGGATTTGGATAATTTTGTTAGGTAACTTAAATTAAGAGAATTTTTTGGAAATGATGAATGTAGTACCATTAATAAAATACAGCCTGATTGGACACCTCCACATCAGAGAATCATTTTACTTGATACATATATTGATAATGTTTATCAGGATATTATTAAAGCAATAAAACAGAAACAACACAAGAAATATAAGAGCAATTTAACATTAGCTGAAAAAAATGCATTATATAATTTAGAAAAGAGAGAAGATATTGTTATTAAACCAGCTGATAAAGGTGGAACAGTAGTAATTTTGAATAGGGATGATTACATGAATAAAGCCTTGCTTCTTGTAAATGATAGGGATTTTTATGAACCTATAACACAGGTTATTGTTAAATTATTTAAAGGTGTGCTATCCAGCCTGAAGGATATGAGAGTACAGGGTCTACTTGATAGGGATACATATAATTTTTTATTACCAAACTCAAATAAACACAGTAAGTTTTACATTCTACCCAAGATTCATAAACCTGGTTGTCCTGGTAGACCTATAGTAGCAAGCATTGGATGTCCTACTGAGAAAATGTCAGCATATGTAGATAGTCTTATACATGATATTCCTCCATCATTTGATTCTTATGTTAGGGATACAACCCATTTTCTTTCTATTTTAGAAAATGTCAAATCTATACTACCGAGTGAATGTTTTTTGGTGACATTAGACATTACATCATTGTATACTAATATACCTCATGAAGATTGAATTAGAGCTATTGAATCTGTTTTAAAAGAGAAAGAATATGATCAGCACAAAATTATGACTGTTGTTGAATTAGTGAATTTAATCTTAAAGAATAATTATTTTGTTTTTAACTCTATCTATTATTTACAGAAGCAAGGTACTGCAATGGGAACAAAAATGGCACCAAATTATGCAAACATTTTTATGGCTCAATTGGAAAGCTCTATACTTGAGAAGGCTAGCCTTAAACCTCATACTTGGCTGAGATATATAGATGATGTCTTTATGATCTGGCCATACAATGAAGAAGAACTTCATACATTTTTTGATTATCTAAATAATTTTAATAATAATATACAATTTTCAATGAATTTTTCTAAAACAGTGGTTCATTTTCTTGATGTTGAGATTACTTATAGTGATGGTATTCTTAGTACTAATATATATAGGAAGCCAACTGATAGTCATGCTTACCTACATTTTTATAGTAATCACCCTAAGCACTTAAAGACTAATATCCCTTACAGTCAATTTTTAAGGATTAAAAGAATTTGCAGTGATCAGGGATTTCTTCAGCAAAATAACAAGGTTTTGTATAATAAATTTATCAATATAAAATATCCTAAAGGACTGTTAGATAGGGCAGTGGTAAAATCTTCAGAAGTTGATAGGCAGGAACTTCATCTATCTAAGAAAAGAAAGAGTCAGTTGATAAATATACCACTGGTTCTTACCTTCAATGATGATTTGCCTAATATTAACCAAATATTATGGAAACATTTTAATATATCAAATTCCACAGTTTATCTGAGATCTGTTTTTCCCTATCTACCTAAAGTTGTATATCATAGACATAGGACACTTAGGGATAGACTTGTAAGGACAGCTTTTGGCACTAATTTTGTGTCAGAAAAGGGATATTTTTCATGTGGGGATAAGAGATGTCTTACATGCAAACGTATTATTGTTATAAAGATGGTTCAGGGAGATACCATTCATGGTTTTAAATGGTATATCACCAACTATGTCAATTGTAAAAGTATAAACTTGGTATATTTAATAGAATGTAATAGATGCTTGTGTCATTACATAGGTGAGTCAGCAAACAGTCTACATATTAGAATGACCAACCATAGGTTTGATATTTTACATAAAAATGAAGATAGACCAGTTTCTAAACATTTCAATTTACCTGATCACTCGATTGATGATTTAAGAGTGGTTATATTGGAAGATAATTTTTCTTCCATGAGAGAAAGAAAACAGAAGGAGAGTTTTTTTATTTTTAAATTTAAGACATTACATCCTCATGGGATGAATATGAATATAGGTACTATCACATCTTTGAATTACCTGGTTTCCTAGGGATTTGTTTTTTTTCCTAAATAATTATTTTATAGGTGGACTAGCACGAAGTGGAATATATAAAAAATATATCTATAAGATATATATGTATATAGTAAAATACATATAGTAGAATATATATATACAGTTTTTTTGGTGTGTCCATATATAATAATACATTTTTATTGTTTTTGATATATAATAATTACGTATGGTTTTAGTTTTTTAAAATAAGTTTTTTGTGACATATTTTTTTTAGTATTTTCTATACAAAGTTTTGTAAATATATATATATTTATACAAAGTTTTTAAAGATTTTTAGCCTATAGGAATTAGTTTTGTTATCTGATAGTATCTGTAATATTTTAGCACTTAATTTCTGTAAATAGCCAACGAGTCTGCTGGTTGAAATATTAAAGCAGTTTTGTAGAGAAGTAATTCTGTGTTTTTATTATGTTTTTATTTTTTCTTTAGTTAGTGCGTTTATTTATTATTCATATATATATATATTACATGTAATTCGGGTTATCTTTTACAATTTTGAGATTATCTTACCATCTAATTTATAGGTATGCAAATATACTATTAAATTATCAAACTTTATATTATACAATAATGTCATATTTATTTCAAAGTTTGAATCTCTCTTCCTTAATCATGTGATGTGATGTGATACATTGTGACTTTTTCTTAAACAGAGTCAGGAATCTCTCAACAACTATGCCCAGAGAAACCTGTTAGCCACTTTACTTTCTCTTTCCATTTCCCACTCTAAGTTTTCCCATAATCTGCTCCATCCCATTTTCACAACATAATCTTTGTCAACTCTATGACCTTTATATCTAAATCCCCCTTATTTTTTCACAAACTCAGCATAAAAACCAATAACACACTTTCTGTATAATCACTTTATTCATATTTATTCTTCCATAACTTCATTATTTGTACCCTTTCTGCTTTCAAGCATTTACATTCAATTAACAAATGCCTAATATTTTGTATGCCTTCCTTAAACAATTTGCAGACTAAATCACCCATATTTTTTCATTTACATGTATATTCTCTTGTTGCTAAAGATCCCGTTCGAGCCGTAAACAATAAACTACTCTCCTTGCTATTACCATAAATTAACTCACACCCAATATTCCGTTTACTTCTATATATACATTTAAACTTTTTACTCTCCATATTAGTTCTCCATCTCTTTAACTCCCTATTTTTTATTAATGCAGCTATTCTTTTATCCCATTCCTTACCACTATAATACTCAACAATCCTATTATGTAGATAGTTCTCTAATCTGGTGGAATTTTTTTATTACAAAATTATTTATATGCTAATATATGGTTTGCATTTTCAAAAGTAATTAATATTTCCTCTTATGATTAAAATTAAGGATTAAAAATACTTTTACTAAAATATTTAAGCCCTTGGAAGTATTCATAGATGTATATCTGCTTTTCAAGTACATATGGGATACACTGTATAACTGCATATAATCTACCTAATATTTATTTTATTATTCAACTATTTTTGACAGTGATTATAACAATATTTATATGTCCATCTTATCTATTTTTAACCTGCCTGACATGTATTTATCCATAAGCTATTTTAGCTCTTCTCACTATCATTGCTATGGCTGTTCTCAGTATGTGTCACCCTCCATGTTCTACATATGGGGGATTTTTAAACAAGGATTTGCTATAGTGATTATTATCAACAATTTCTATTCATTAATTTAATTAAGTCATCTATTTGCTATTATGGTCTTTATAAGAAAATTTCAATTTTTTTAAAGAATATGCATCATTTATTTAATTGGTGACCATTTTGTAAATGGTCATCATACAACAATGACATTGTGATAATAAGTTATTTTTATAAGATGAAATGATGATATTCATTGTCAATTGAAATTAAAAAAAAAATCATGCCAGCAAATAGAGTGCAAATTGATGATGACTATTATGGCAAATGTATAAAAGTTCCAAGATTTTTATTTTGCAATTAAAAACAAACTTAGATGTACATTAATAAAGTGTAATTGTAATTTTTAGTATCCTTATCTTGCAATTTGTAATAGAATTTTTGAAATACTGAAGGCAAAGATTTTCATTGTAATCATAATAAAAAATATTTATTTAAATTTTAATCGACATTTAACTAAAAATAAACTTTCGTTACATATAGAATTAAAGGGCATTAAAAATAAATTGAAAAATATGTACATTATCTAAAATACTTTACAATTTATTTAACTTATTTTTATTTAATATTTTTATATTAATAGAAATGATTTTTTTCTCAATTTTCAGGGTCCAATCTCCACCTTTCTTATTTGAAAAGAACCTAACAAGAACTTCCATATTTTAAATTTTATTTTTACAATTAAATCTTTTTTTAAAAAATCATATATTGATAATTTTTGCATTATTTATTACAAATGTAATCTTTCAAATTATCAACATTCTAAAAGTTAATATTTGAACTTTGTAGAAAAGGAATACTAAATGGGAGTTCATATGTATATCAAAGTTCTTGGCATTATTGAATGTAATTTATCTATTCAAAAAGTTAGTAGAATGAAATATTAGATATTTGAATTATATTATTTAAATTTAAAAGAAATTTAGGGTTAGTTATTATTAAAAAAAGAAAATAGTTGCTAAAAGTAAACACTAAATTTATTGTTAACAAAATTTAAAAAAAAATTTCGTTACTAGTTTTGAGAAAAAAGTCCCTTTCCCATAATCTAATTGCAGTGATGTACTTTTTTTTAGTTTAAAATAAGTATTTTACAAAAATATTGCATAAATAATTTTTAATACGCAAATAAATTACAGAAAATTAGTTTTTTATTTAGAATAAAATTTTCAGCTAAACAGTTCGTGTAATAGTGTTCAAAGTCAGAGGAATTTTTTAAAATGTATTGCATTTCTGCAACCACCATTAATGAAGCTTCATTAATTTTTTTGAGATTTAGTATTATAGTTTTGTTTCATTTCATAGGCTTTTATTATAATTTTTTTCTTTTATTTCATAGGCTTTTGAACATAGCATTCATGATTTTTTTTTTTTGTAATTTGCATTTTACTTATTTTTGATTGGGTTCTTCATGTAGGAGAGATGTGTGTGTTAAACATAGCATTCATGATTTTTTTGGTTTTTGTAATTTGCATTTTACTTATTTTTGATCAAATTTTTTGTGCTGGAGGGGGGTTGCATTTGACATATTTACACCGATTTCTGTTTTTGTAATTTGAATTTTTTAGCATTTTCTTTGATTTCTTTTAGATTTATATTTTAGGATTTGTTCAATTTACTTTGCTTTAGGCATTTTAATTTTTCAATTTCAACGATTTTTGGATAGAAATTTATCACTTGCAGGTTTCTTGGTGTTTCTTGATGGTACTGCAGTGCCACCTAGCGGCCACACTACATCTAATCAACTAATATCTTTTTTTTCAATATTAAAATGATTTTTGTGGTAAAATAAAATTATGCACAGTAATTCAAGGTTATAGGTAGGCCCAGAATAATGAGAAAAAGATATAGCAATTGCAATACTAATGTAACAACCAAAAATGCCAAATGAAAGTGATTTGATTGATAGCTGCTATAAAATAACACGTTTTTATTTCATTGGATTGTATTTTTGTAAAAAAGAAAAAAATATCAGACCATTGATTTTTAAAATGTTTGGGGGGAAAAAACATACTGTAAAAAAAAAAAAGTCAAGATTTTTATTGTGAGATAATTACAAAAAAATAAAATAAATAAATTATGACATAAAATAAAATACATCAAAAATAAATTTGTAAAATGTAAATTTTATTAACTTAATTTTTTTTTTTTTTTTGTACAGCTTCACTTTAACTTAACAAATCATCTTTTAATTTTTAAAATGATGATCCTAAAGTATAAAATTATCATTTAAATAGAAAATAAGTACAGCAACTAAAATGTTCTTATTACATACTATATGTACATAATAGGTTAACACTTTTTTTTAATTAGCTATATTCTTTTTAAACATTTATTTATTAATTAGCATTTTTTCCAATATTAAACTTTTTTTAATTAGATATTTAACATTTAGTATATATTTTGAATCTATGGCAGCAAGTTTTTTTTATCATATGAAAGCAATATAATCCTCGTGGAAAGCAAATTGCTTTTGTTGTTTGGGATAAAGATGTGAATATTAAAGTGCTTTTATTGGTTATATTTATATGATATATTTCATGGGTTCATCTACAGTAATATTACATCAATGCTTTGGCAGTATACAAATATTACTGTTAATCATGCACGGATAATATTCAAGGATGTGACAATTTAATTCCCAGAATGCATTTTTATAAAATCTATATATATATGTGGATAGTGGCTACTGTGCCTTCAAAGTAGTCCCCTTGTGCACCTATACAGTGATTAAAATGGCATTCCTATTTCTGGATGAACACCTGGAACTCATTTTCAGGAATACAGTTGAGAAAACTGTCTCACATTCTGTTGGGTATCAGTTATAGTAGAAAATCTTCATTCTTTTAGCACAGTTTTTAATTTTGAAAATAACCAAAAATCACAGAGAGCTAAGTCAGGTGAATAGGCAGAATAGTCTAATTGTGTAATTGATTTTTTAGCCAAAAAGTCTTTCATCAAACCAACACTGTTTCTGTTCACCCATCAATATCCGAGGCACAAACTTCGCAGAAATCTTTCTCATGTCAATTCTTTATTTAAAACTAGCCTAACTCTTTTTCAATTAATTTGCAATTTTTCAGCTACCAATCTCACACTTAATCATCTGTCAGATCATATTGCATCTAACACCATCTTTGAAGCTCTTATGCCATTCAAATACACTATTTCGTCATAGCATCTTTACCATATGCCAACAGTTGTAATGTTTCCATAGAATATTTTCCGATTTTCTCACAAAATTTGATATTAATACTTTGCTCAAAATTTTGATTACTCATGTTGTACCAAAGTGTACTCACATATATTTATTTTCTTCTCAATAACTAACTAATGACTAGCTCTAGCAACTTCAATTTTACATACATATTAGCTTGAACATGTTCAGACATGCATATTTGAGTGATTGGTGTGATGATGTGATGTGATGTACTATAGCTTCTCCTTAAACGGAGTCAAGAATCTCTCAACAATTATGCCAGTGAAACCTGTTAGCCACTTTATTTTTCATCCCCTCAGTTTTAAGTTTTCCCATATTCTGCTCCATCCCATTTCCATACAATTAATCACAGATGACACCTCATGGCCGTTCTGGGAATTAAATTGTCACATTTCATATCTTATATATACATAATATCTAAGCTTAGAATTTTTTTTTATCAAATAACATAACTATCTTCTTTAGATCAGTAATTTTTTCTTCTTCTACAAGTTCTTATATCTTTCATGATTTTATCACATTAATATGTGCAAATATTGAGTTATTATTTTTCTTTTTATAATATATTCCATTATAGAGTTGATTATTTCATTTTCATTGTAAGTTATTTTACTCTATGATAAACTTTAATATATTTCTTTTAATCTCTAACTTTCTCTTTTAAGTAATTGCAATCCTTTTGAAATGGTCATCTTTTTTTCTTATTCCTTCTCAGGATTACATTTTTTTTTAAATATATTTTTCCAAACTGTTTATTTCATACTTTTTTTTAAAAAACTATTACAATATTTTTTTTTTTTTAACACATTTTGTTTAATTCAGTATATATATATATTTTATCCACATTTTAGTTTCATGTGCATGTTTGTTATGTATATGATTCCTCATATTTTAGATACAAAACATTAAATCTTCACTCATTGATTAGATTGTTCTTTATTCAACCTTTTGAAATTCTGTTCATTAATTTTTAAACATTACTCACTTTATTCATTATATTTTGAAGTTCATTTTAACTATCCATAGTATTGTTAGTATATTTTTTATATAAAATGGTTCTGTTTTGTAAAATACATGATATAAATATTAATAGCGATAGCTCAGATAAAGATGAATTTGAAACAGAAGTTACTATTAACATCCAGTAAATCCTTCAATAAATGAAAATCTATAAAATGAGCTCACATGTATTTTAGCTTGATTGTATACTTTTTCATTTATTGATTGATTTGTATTAGTTTATATATAGCTAGCTGGGGGTTAACAATAACTTCCGTTTTAATTTCATCTATATTTGAGTGATCACTATTAATATGCATATCTATTATAGGGTTGTTTAATATGAGGCATGTCCTTTCCCTCTGAATGTTTATAGTGATTTCTGAGTAGCTTAAGTTGTACTGAGATTACTTTAATATTTAGAATTCATCCTCTCTGTTCTAACACAGAAATAAATTTAATGCTTATATATGATCTAAGCTAAAGTACAAGTGGTCTTATTTTGTACTTTTTCATCTATTGATGGATTTATATTAGTTTATATATATATACTTCCCCAGAAATTAACTGTAATGTTCATTTAGAATGTATGATAGAAAAAAGGTCATGTAATAGCATATTTATATTAAAGGTCCATTAAAGTATGAAGATTGGCTATCTTAATATATATCTGAGCACTTATTGCATATATGTGTAGAGATGATAATCTGGGCCAACTGATGATTGCTGGTTTAGCATGAAATACATGTATTGGTGATTATTTATCTTTTCGACATATGTGTGTTCAAGTGTATAAGTGTTATGAGATAGAGTGGAGAGTAGTGGATCGTGTGAAAGTCTGTGCTCATATACCTTATATATTACATATATTGATACAGGTATGTAATAAACCTGTATTTCAATTATTAAAGATATACTTTATATATTACATATAGTGATACAAGTATATAATAAGCTTGTATTTCAGTTATTAAAGGTTTTGAAAAATGCTATAATAAATGGTTGAAGCATTGAAAGTGAGATATTTGAAGTTTTAATTTAATTAATATTTTTTTGATTCATTAAACAGTAGATGTTTTTATATATATATAAAAGTTAATTGAAAGTTTATTTTTAATCATATGAACTGCACTCAAATAAATGTAGTAAACAAGATTTCGAATCTAAATTTTAAAAAATAGCTACTATTTTTAATGAATCTGTTATTAGTCTATTTTTTTTATTTTATTGACAATGTTTTTATTTCTTCTGAGAACGGAAATAATGTTAATACAGGCATCTAATTAAATATTTTTATAATTAAATCTGTTATAGCATAACCTATAGGAAATGGAGCAACGTTTATGAGTATTACGTGTTTTTATGAACTTTATAAATAGAACATTGGGAAAAAAACATTTGGATGTCAGAATGAAATAATTTGTTTTAAACATTGATCTTGTAATTATAAATGAATGTAGACCAAATCTTAAGTTTATATAGAAAATTTCACTTGCTTTTCACTCTTTTATTCAGTATCATGTTATGGGCATTACATGCTAATGCACTAATATGTATGCATATATATACATAAGTGCTAAAATAACTTGCTTTCCACATGTTATTAATATCAAATGTGCCACTTTCTTGCCTGGCAGACATAAAATGAGCATTTTTGTTTGCTACCTCAGGTCTTTTGAGATCACAGATATATAAATGATTATTTTATATGTATTGGGCAGTTTGATAAAGAGACTGGCATTTAAAAATTAACAGCATTTAAAAAGCTGATTGTTTCTATTTCATCTACAGTTTGAAATGTTATATTTATTAATTGTTATTATATGTATATTTGTAGATATATCTCAACTTCTGACACTTCATTATTTCAACTGATATCAGTTGTAACTATATTTCAAAATTTCACTATTTTTAATTTCCTCTCTTGTCTGATTTCTTGTACTTTTCATGATCTTTGAAGAGCAAGCTATTTGCTCTATTTTTTATTCAGTTTGCAATATTTTTGAACTTGTTTTTATTTACGTATACTATGAACAAGTTATAGTTAATTTTGTGATAACATTGTTTATAATAATACAGCATTTATAGTTATTTTTGTGATTACAATCATAGATCATATTATTTGTATCACCTTTTTCCTAATAGATGTTTGAATGTATTGAAATAATTTAACTTTAGTATTTTAATATATATATATACATTATTTACTAGGTATGATGGGTTTGTTTATTTATTTATTGTTTTAGTTTTCTTTACTACACAATATTTTTTCTTTGTTTATTATTACTTTTTTTTTTTGCTTGTTGATTTTGTATATGGTTTCATATTCATTCATATATGTTATATAGTTAGTTATTTACATTTTGTCAAGTTTTTGACATTCATTCAATTTTAATTTTTAGCGTACAGAATAAGATACATCGGTGTGTTTGAGATTAAAAATCGTAATTTTTTTATTCCATTAACTGACAAACTTTATTTAAACTATCATTATTAAAATTAGAGTAAATTTGTTCAAAAAAGGAACAGAACTAACAAATAATAATTAGGCATTGGGTTTATATAGTATTTAATCTATTAGTTATATTATGCAATGTGGGCAATATAAACAATTAGGACAGAACTTCAATGACCATCAAGAAGACTTAAAAATGATTGGTGGATTTAAACTGCAAAGGAGATATAATCACTTGCTGATTGTGATCATTTTTAAATCTTTTTTATTTTGCTGAAAGTATCATATGGATCTGAAAAATAATATCTTGATTTTACTGAATCTGTGATGGCACTCTTTTATATGATAATAATATTATTTTAAACAAATAGAAGGAGTGCTTTCATCACTTTTTGAATAATGGTATAAAAATTGTGATGACAGTTTTTAATGATATAATCATTTTATATACTCATTTAGATTTGGGCAAAGATTTGTAACTTAGTGATGATGTTAAAACAGATCTTCATAATCTTAAAAATGAAAATAGTTTTGAAGTCTTGATGAGATATCTGGAGAATTTGAATATATGGAGATGATATATTTGTCTCACAAATATTGGAATTTTTTAGGAATAATATGAACTCCTATAATGGTGTTGTCTGATCTTAAGAATGCTTCTGTTGTTCTAATTTGAAAAAATAGTGGGGTTATTTAAGATTATACTAATTATTGTGTGATATCATTATACCAAAAATATTTTCAAGATTTTATTGATTAGATTTCTTCCAGTTGTAGATGAATGATTATCAGAGATTCAGTGTGATTTGAGATAATCAAGAAATATTGTAGACATAGTTTTTGTTGCCAGGCAAATGCATAGAAAATGTTAAAAACAAAAGAATAAATTACATACTACTTTTGTCAGTTAGTTATGCATTATTGTTTATTTGTATTATACAACATTTAAGTAATATAGTAAGAGAAAGTATTATAACTATAAGTAGAAAATCTGAAACATTTGAAATGAAAACTGTGTTAAACAGAGATATATTATTGCTTCAACTTTGTTTTCAATTTGTGGTCTTTGGAGCTATTTATAAGTAGCTTTGTGAATGAAGGATCAAGCTGTAATACAAGCTTAGTGACAGATTTTTCTGATTTCAATTAATTAAAAAAAACAAAAAAACAATGCTGTTGATTGTGCCAATTTTGCCAAATTGAAAGATTATCTGCAGAATGTATTTTATTTTATTCAATATTTAATGTCTTTGGATTAATAAAAATGTTAGGAAAAATCAAATCCTTTTTCGTCTAATGATGGAAGAAAAATCTTCAACTTTTAGCTAGGATAGCTATTAACTTGAAAATGTAAGTCAATTTAATGAGTTTGGTATCTTTTTAAGTAGAAAGGTAGACTTAGATGTCAAGGTTAAGCAGAGATTCTATTGTGTTTCTGCTGTGTTTATCAAGTTAAAAGGTAAAGTATTTCATTGCAGTGCTGATAAAATAACAGTTTTATATGCAATTAATTTAGTTTCAATAGGTTTATTACTTCCATATAATAAACTAGATAAAATAACAGCTCTTTGTAGGTTACTATAGTTACATCAACATGTAGCATTAGAAATTTTTTTTTTATAAAGATTATTGTACAGTCGTTCCAAAAAAAAAAAAAAAATAGAATTATTGATTGTTGTCATTGTGAAGGTATGGCTGAGAATATAATATAATAGACAATTAGAATTAGTTACGATGTTGGGATCTTTTAGAAAGGTTTGCTGTAGAAAAATTTAAACGATAACATTTTCTGTTTAGTGCGATAATAAATGTGGAGTTTCATAATAAATATAGAGATTTAAAGACAGAAGTTCAATAATTGATAAAAAGCCTCAAAAATGACTAGTGGATTAAAATTGCAAGGAAGATACAGCCATTTGCTGATCACGATCATTCTAGATTTTTTTCCTTTAGATTCATTGAAAACAATATATGCACTTGAGAAATGATATCACAATATTTTTAAATCCAGCAGTAGAATGATGACAATGATATTTTGAACAATTGAAAAGCATATTTTGACCATGTTTGAATAATGATACAAGAATTAAGATGACAACTTTCAATGATATATCCATTTTATGTAGTCATTTAGATTTGGACAAAGATATCCAGTTTAGTGAAGTCAAACAACTCTTCGTAAGTCCTAAAAATGGAAAAGCTGCAGGTTCTGATAAAATACCTGGAGAATTTTTTTAAAATATAGTGATGACATGTTTGCTTTAAAAATATTTGAACTTTATATGAATAGATGAATTCATGGAATTAGACCACTTATCTTAATAGGATGGTTTTGCTGTTCCAATTTTTAAAAATGAAATGAATAGCAATATTGCAGTAATTATTTTGCAGTGTCATTATTATTTATTGTAGCAAAAGTATTTTCAAGGATTTTGTTCAGTTGCTTTCAATCATAGATTTTATTGTTTTAGATCAGTGTTTCCCAACCTGTGGTACGCGTACCACTGGTTGGTACGCGAATTGCTGGTTGGTGGTACACAAAAAATAATCAATAATGGCGGGCATAAAAAAAAATTAAATCATAAAAATTATTTTAATTAATAATATTATACAGTAAAGTTGTTAATATGTACAATCGATAATGATCTTTAATGTTAATGATAAAATTGAAAGTATGATTAAGAAATTAGATTTTTGGAAACAGTAATATATATAAGTATCGAAAATAATCAACTGGAAGTATTCGAAACTCTACATATTTTTTTGTTTGAAAATAAGGTTAGTCTGTCTCAAGATATACGAGAAAATATAATAGCACATTTAACAGGATTAAAATTGTCTTTCATGGAATATTTTCCAAAACCCAAAAACACAAATGATAATTGGATTTCAAACCCCTTCTATGCAGAAAATTTAGAAAAAGCTACATCATTATCAATAAAGGATAAAGAAAATTTAATAGAATTATCATGTGACAGAACTTTACAAGTAGAATTCAAACAACACAATCTAATTAATTTTTGGTTAAACATTAAAGAATATGAACAACTTTCTGAGAAAGCTCTTAAATTATTATTACCGTTTACTAGTACGGAATTAGTAGGAAGAGTTTTTCTTCATATATTTTTTTAAAAAATAAGTAACGAAACAGATTGAACGCAGCTATAGACTTAAGGGTATACCTCGTATCCTTTGAACAAAATTTCAAAAAATTATGTTGTTCGAAACAAGCACAAAGATCTCATTAAATTTATTTTATAAAAATATTTGATTATGATAAGAAAATATATTAATTGTTTTTTTATAATTTTGTGTTTTTATTAAAACCATTTATTAGTAAACGAAATATGACAAAATAGTAGATAAATAATGAGTCGGATCAAGGCAAATCAATCTAAATTATTTAATTTGAAAGAATGTATCAGAAAAAGATCATACCCAGAAGTTAGACTCTCATTAATTCTTGATCATCTATTGTGGATTACTAGATGTAAGCTAGTATTTAATCATCAAAATTTTAATCCTATTAACTTCATGCTGAACAATATAAAGAAAACAAGAACAAGAGATAGCCTGATAACCCCTGAGGTTATTTTTACCATGACTTGGGACATGCTGGATTTATCCTCTCCATGGCCCAACCAATAGCAAGATGCTCTGAAAAAGAGAAAACAGACTCAAATTCGGGAAAACCAAATGAAGGAATGAGAAAACACTTTGAACAAAATATGTACCAAATAACCTTTAATGTAATAATGTAATCTTTAATAAATTATTTTGGAAAAAATATGAAACTTTGAACAAACACATACATATAAATATGTTACAGTGAGTTTATAATTTCAGTGAGTTTATAATCTGGCATAACGTTTAGGCGTGTTTCAATGTAATTTGTCTCATTATGAGATGTGAATACATACATGGTCACCCTATAATATTTATAATGCAAATAAAATAACACACTCGCAATAACAAATTTCATGAAATACAATCATTTTTACAAAGTTGTACAATTTAGTGTGATGTACTACTAAGTGGTACGTGAGCCAAAAAAGGTTGGGAAACACTGGTTTAGATAATCAAGAAGCATTATATACATAAAAGAATGATTTATACATTGTTTTTATTGATTTGATTAAAATATTTTATTTCAATTAATCAAATAAGGTCTGTGGATTGTTAAAATTAATTGATTGTCCACCAAAGTTTCTGATGGAATGAGAGGAAATATTATTACTATTGATGGAAAAATCTTAAGTGTTTGAAATGAAAACTAAAAGTGATTACTTACTTTAACATTGTTTTTTTATTTTTATGATTGATCTTTGAAACAGTTTGCAGGTGGCATAATGAAACAGGTTCAAGATGAAATACAGATTTGATGTTGGAATTTTTAATTTGAATCAATTAAAAGTGAAACAAGAACTTCATCTTCTAGGATTTTGGATTTACAGTGTGCTTATAATTGTGCTATTTTTGCTAGCTCAAAAGACAATTTATAAAATGTACTTAATATTTTGAATGCAACACATAAAAACTTTGTTTTAATAATTTATGTTAAAAAAAAGTTTAGTTCTTTAGCAGTCAGAGATGGAAGAAAAATTCTCAGCAATTTAGGTTAAATGATTATCAGTTTGAAAATATAAACCAATTGAAATATCTTTTGTAATTTTTTTTTTTAAGTAGAAAGGGGACTTAGCTGTTGAAGAGCTGCACAAATTCAAATATTATGCTGCTATTTTTAATAATGTTATATATAGAGCGCGCAATTAAATTAGGTCATGTGACATATGACTTGATTTCTTTGTAATTTTATTTTTAATAAGTTAAATGATTTCCTCACAGGGAAATAATTACAACAAAATTAACTATATATAGAGAGCTGTTATGTTTTCTGAATTATATGGAGACTTGAACACTTACTAACACAGTATGAAGGTACTAAAAAACTTCATTTAAGGACATTCTATAAAATTTTAAAAATATAGTGGCAAGATCATAAAATCAATATGATTTTTTAACATGCTGGCTGTGATGCTATATAACCCACCATTATAAACTTATATCTTTGATGAATTGGATATGTAAAATGATTGAACAATACAAGATTTTCTAAAAGGGCATTTTATGTTGAACTTGAGTGTGGATTTCATGGGAGAGGTAGATTCCGTAAACATTAGGATTATCTCAAAGACAATCTAAAGAAGTGCAGTGCTTATTGTTTCCATTCAGAAGAAATAGCTGAAAATAGAATATAATGGAGAGCTATGATTAAATATAGCGTTAAAGAATTTCAGAAAGAAAAGTTTTCAGCACAAGTTGAAAGATAGCATTGCAAAATATAAAATAAATAGAAAAATACATCATTGTGTTCTCTATGTTTGTGGTTCATAAAACGATTTCTATTGTCGTTATAAAACTCATCTCTAGAGTAAGTTTTCTTTCTTTCTCAGTGTTAGAATGATTGTATTTATTTACAAATGAATGTTGTTGATAATGATTATGAATGGAATTGTATCATGTCATATGTTAGTAAAGTTTAAACATGATTTCTTTTTTTAAGGTTATTTCTTGATTGTAAATAAATAAATTAAATGCTGGAATTTCGGATATATATTTTTATGGAACTCTTATTATTCTATTGCTAAATGGATGAATAAAAATAAAAGAGCTGAAAACTAATTTGATATGCTTTTAGGAATTGATACCTGATTAAATTATGGATAGTCTAATTTAAATCAGTTTAAAATAGAATTTTTGAGCAATTGTTTTTGGCATGTTTTTGGTAAAGATTATGTGAGTATTGCACAAATAATTTAGATAATTTATTTTAACTGAATGAGTATATTACATTTTTTGAATCTTTAGTTTATTAGTGTCAAATACATATCTCTACCTTTCCAATTGAGTTCTGTACCAGACTGGTAGATTTTAAAACTAAAGCCTTCTGATATATTCCCAGTTGAGGAAATTTTTTAAAGAAAAATAATTTTAGTTAACTGATATAGGATGTGGTAGAAAACCAGCTTTTGCTATATATTTTATATCGCAATGAACTACTCACCTATATCAAGAGAATGTAGTTATTTTTAATTTATCTAGATAGCTCATAACTTGTTTTATTTATATTATTAAAATACTTGTAAATATTCATGGACCTTATTTCAGTAATAAAGTCTCATTTAGAACAAAATAATAAAAACAGTACTTATCAAAGATAAATTTCTGTAGCTCTAAAATACAGACAGGTAATTAATTATTCTTCTAAAATCTATTACTTATAGACCCATTATGCAAATTTAGATGAATACCCATTGGTTACATTGTCTTTCATTATAATATCTTATTAAAAAAGTACTTTTGATATATTGTTTTTTTTTTCTAACTTTTTTTTAGCATCATATTTCAATACAACTTTTTTATTAAAGGTAAATGCACATATTTTATTTATTTTAGTTTTTTGCCTCATAAGCAATCTTTTCAGTTCTTCTTTTTTTTTTTTGTCATTTGGCTTTAAATAATTAAAAAAATACTTCTATTAAAAATTTATTTCTTAAGTAGAATTTAATCTACTTAAAAGCAATCTTAAACGTATTGGTGAGTATTAAATATGTCGTTTTTTTTTTTTGATAGAGATTGTTTTTGATTGACAAATAATCTAATGTCCCAACTCCCCACTGAAGAGACCCATAGGTTGAAACCGGTCTGGGGATGTGGACAATCCAAAATAATAATGTGTTAAAAGTAATAGTAATAATTATGATCAACTAAAGTGACTGTTAAGATAGAAATTTTATTGGATAATTATATTGACATAAAATGCAGGTGATAATGTGAATACCCACAATATTGTATGTTTGAAATACTAAAATAAAACGAGAACAGAGCAGGAAAAGTAATTAATGATGTGATTTAAATCTTCATGTTTTTATTTGATAATTTCTTTATAGTTTTTTAAAATGTTGGTAATGATTAATTATGAACAAATAATAGTTACTAGCAGTGATAACTGAACAAATACTACTTTATGATTGCAGTGAAGAATAATATAATGATGGTCAATTTATTGTAGTATTTATTTTGTTATTTAATTTTATAAATATTCTCCATTTAAATGGTTTTGTTTATCAACTATTTTTTCTTCTTCTTCTCTCTCTCTCTCTCTCTTTTTTTTTTTGACTGACTTTTTTTTTTTTCCATTTTATTAAAATTTTGTTCATCCTGAAGTATATATTTTTTTAAAAAATTCAATTTTTTTTCTTATTGACAAAATTGATTTTTTTTTCATGTTTATTTTTGACTGATAGTTTTTTTTTGTCTAAATATTGTTGTTGTGTTGCTTTTGTGACAAAAAAACATGTTTTAATATTAATCTACTTTTTATGACTGCAGTCTTACCTAGAGGCCATCATAAGCCAGCTTCCCAGCTTTGCATGGAGGAAGGTAACTAACCCTGGCCTACATCACAATCCAATGCAAAATGCATCTTTTAATATTTTTTTATTTTTCTTCAGCTTATTGTTTTTGTTATTGTTTTTTTTTTTTTTACATTTTTGCTATTGTATTTTTAAACTTCTTTCTTCTTTTTGTCACATTCTATCTTTTTTTAAAAGTTATCTATTTTTTTAATGGTGTTCTTTCCTAGTGATGTTTTAGCATGCATTGTATATATTATTTGTAATTTTGTAATTTATTTTTTCATTATTTATATGTGATTTTCTTTTTGTATTTTCAAAGTGTAATGTCATTATTTCAGACTTCATGTATCAGGAGGCATTCCTGACAACATATCGCACTTTCATCACCCCCAAGGAGCTGATTGACAAATTGCTCCATCGCTACAACAAATTCAGTCATTTAACAGACCTGACTAAAAAGAGAGCTTCTCGAAACACCTTTTCTTTACTTGTACGTGTAGTCGATGAACTCTGGTAAGTAATTATACATTTCAGTTATTATTTTATATTTATATAAATTGTTAATTGATGTGATGTAATATAAAACTTTTTTTTAAATGAAATCAGAAGTTAATGTCATAGCCCACATGCTGTTATTTGAAGATTCCATTCTTTGAAAACATTATGCTATACAAAAAAAAAAAATTTACTTCAGCTATCTATTACACTCTTTTAAACTTCAATATATTTGATGTAATTTTATTCTTCTCTTTCTTAATTTCTTTCTACATGTTATTTTTTAAAAAAAGAATGTTTAGTATTTTCATTATTGTTTTTGCATAATCAGAATTATCATCCAAATTTCTGTCCCATTTTTTCTCTCCTTTTCTTAATATCCAAACTGGTTGTTCTTCGCATCAAATAGCTGTAAGTTCTTTCTAGGGTTATGACACATCTTTAAATAGTCTATGTATTTTATATTCTTATATAATTCTAAATTGTTTTTTATTATTTATATTCAGTTTTTATATTCTTCATATTTTTCTCTAACCAATCTATCCTCTTTTCCCAATCATTTGAAATATATGGTATACTCACTTATCCCCCTTTTTAAAATGCAATTACTACAAATAAAATCTTTCTAGCCTACTTCTCTATATCATTTGGTTAAATATTATTTTTTACCAATCTATTTTCATCCACATATTATAACCTTCCAAACAATTATAATTTGCTTTCAGTTTTCTTCTGAAAAAAAAAAATCCATTCCATTTATTCTTAAATATAATATAATTCTTGTCTACAATTTCTACTTATTGCATATAAATCTACTTGTTTTTGAATTCAGTCTAGGAATCTCCCATTCCTTTATCCAATGTAAAATTCTTCTTTTCCATATATTAAAATATAGACTATTACTTTTTTCCAATTTGTTTTACATATTCTATATTTGTTACATAAAAAAAAAAGTACACAATAGATTTTTAACACTTCAAACAACCATTTTTGCCACTGTTGTAGGCCTCCCCCCCCCCCATTTTATTTATTTAATGAATAACGATCATTTTTGATTATATGTTTGCATTTTTAAAAAAAATTGTTAAAGACATAAGTTTTTTTAAAAAAAAAATGATATTAAAAATAATATATCAAGTTTGTAAATAGAGAAAAGAGTAATAAGCAGAAATAAATAATTAAACAGAAGACTTCATTTTTTAACTCTCTGGTTAAAAGAATATATTTTAATGGGAAAAAAAAAATCTTAATAAATTTTTGTCAGTAAAATGAATTTTAGTAAAAAATATTTTCAAGGAATGAAAGTATTATTATCTTTTTAAAAATCCACCTATTATTACAAAAAATAGTGACATTTTTGGAAGTGAGCATCTCTTTATTTAAAGCATTAATCATTTCTTATTTAATAACAGGAACTTCTTGTTATCCATTAGTAAATTTTTAATTGATTAATTTCTGTTATAAAATAAATATTTTCATATAAAAGCTGAATGTACTGAGAAATAGTTTTACAAAAATAAATAACTAATTGCATTTTTCAATTTCTCAACGAATACTTTCCCATAAAACCACATTCCTTGATTTTCTTAAATTGTCATTGCAATGGAAAAAGCTGCCACCTAGATATTTTAGTTAGAACTACTATTAAACAAAACATATTTTAGTTCTAGATTTTATCATCAAATAAATTCAAAACCATAAAACAAGCACTACAGATAGTCAAAAATTAAAATCCCGTGAGCCCGATTACAATGCTAATGCAAGTTAGGTTGCTGTTAGTTGAAGTGACAATCTGTCCTTTGTAGTTTTTGCTTTTTGTCTCAATTTTAATTCCCAACTATCCACATAATTTTTTTTTATATTTATCAGAATACTTAAATATTTTTATTTCTCTATTTCTTAAAAATAAATGTTTCCTTTCACCCATTTTTCAGTTTTACTCTTGCCATTAATTATTAATCTCTTAGATTTTTATTCAATGAATTTAGTTTTCATATTTTTTCTATTCATGTACACTTTGTTAATAATAATTTTATATTCTTAACATTATTTGGGGAAAAAAAATCATATGATCTGCAAAAAAATTGTCACCATATTCTTCAAATTCTTATTATTTTCTTACCCAGAGTCACTTCTAGAATTTTCACACCCCCAGGAAAAAGTCAAATGTTATTGAAAGCATCTAATTGGAACAGAGAATCTCGTTTTTCTGCTTCTTATACTATCTTATTTTGCAGTGTTATAAGTATAAAATTTAATTGTACATAATCAAATAATAAAATGAAATGTAATAGGCTTTTTTATATTTTATTTATTCTGTAAAATTATTTTTAACTAATTATTCAGTTTTTCTCTTCTTTAATTTTATTTGACTTAATTTTATCTCTTTATAAGATACTATTTTCTGTGTTTTCTGAAAACTCTTAACTTATTTCAATCAAATTTCTTTAAGGTAACAGTCATTTTTAAATATAATACATAAGCAGTTTAAAACAACATATTTTAAACATAGCAAAATTAATTTAAAATATTTAAATGTGAAAAAAAAAAGTTCTTTTCATAAATTTTATCTTATTTGCAAATAGTATTAAAGCTATATACTTACCAATAATTTTTTTTTATAAATATAGAATAGAAATAATAAACTTAAATTTTTCACAAAAGACAAAAATAGTAATTAATTATCATGAGGAATATGAACTTTTTTTTAACAGGCTGTCAAATTAAATTCTGAGAACAGAATAAGTAAAAGTAAATTGTGAATTTATGATTACTTTCATTTTTCTTTTCCTTTAATTTGTATAATAAAATTTAAGTGTTAGAATTTTCTTTTTTCCATTAATAAATTTCTAATAGAAATAGATTAACAGATTATCCATCAGACTTAGATTGATTATCATTTTTTAAATTCCTTAGAAAAGGTTTTACAGCCTAGACAATTTATTTTTGTCCCTAGTTATGCCTACTTGAGAGCAATAATTCCAACTGTCTTAAATCTAACCTTGCATTGAAATTGTATATGTTGAATTTTTACAGCAAATAAATAACACCCAAGACAGCATAAAAAATGTAAATAGGGGCGCTTACACATTATCCCATCACCGAAGCTTGGCAACCATATTGTTTTGAATTATACATTTTCAGAAGCGTCTAATAAATATTGAAAATAAAATGGCTGATTAGAATTAAACAAAAGTATGACAATTAATTGTAATTAAAATAAATTTAATAATTTTAACTGCAGTAAACAAAATAACAAACATGGGTTATTCATGCTGGGCCTGAAATCCCTAATGGCCTGAAAAAGCACCACAAAGGCATTTTCTTCTTTGTGCATAAACACAGACTTTTTGGGAGGGCAGAATCCCGTACTTTTGGAAAATTCCACTGCACAATCTTCATCTTGTGTCAATGGAAGATTTCAAATTTTAATCATTTTGCAAAAATGTTTCTGAAAAAAAAAAAAAAAAAGCAGAGACGCTGAAAGTAAAAGTATGGTGACAATCTTATGCTTTATTGTAAAATATCACAGCAATGTTTAGAATATGTTAGCATTTATATATATATAAATAATTAAATTTTGTGAATGGAATTTATAATAGATTTATTAATATTTTTTAAATTTAACCAGAATTCTTACTACATTTATTATTAACAAGTAACACATATTTGGTAAAATAATATTGAGAAAAATTAACAAGTTTGAAAGTATATTTCTATTGTACCCAATATATTGTACTTTATTGCTTATCTGTCTTCACTTTGTTATTATAGAAATACACTAAAAACACTGTTAACTTACTAAATCCATTACTCACATCACATTTTGTAATAAATAAAAATAATTTCTACTTATATGTAAATCATAACATAATATTATAATTCGATGTCTGTATTTCTTCAAAGAAATATAGGTAATTATATAATTGAATATTTATAAATACAGTAATCAGATATATTTTAAAAATTTATTCACTTAGGAATGCTTTTGACTATCCTCATAGTCTTTGTCCTAACACTTTGAAAGGCTAACCTTCCCACAATTTTGTGATCTTAATGTTTGCTGCCTGCATAGCCTCTTTTTTTGTTGTTGTTTTTTTCTATTTGCAATATTTTAACATTATTGTAATTGAAGTTAAAACCATAAATACGTGAATTATTATGGTCATGAAAAATGGATTGCTGAAACATTATTATCTTCTTTGCAATTTTGATTCGATTTCTGAATTCTTTTTAACAACAGCAAGTGCTCTTTAGTTCTTTTTTCCAACGTACATCTCGATTCACCTACATATCCATTTATAAATTATACACTTTTTATTTATAAATGAGGTTTTATCTTTAGAATTATTTATAAATAAAAATTGTTTCATTTATAAATGGATATGTAGGTGTGGCAGTGGATATAAAGGTGAATCGAGATGTACATTGGAAAAAAGGATGAAAGAGCACTTGCTGTTGTTAAAAAGAGTTCAGAAATCGAATCAAAATTGTAAAATAGATAATAGTGTTTCAGCATCCATTTTTCACAACCATAATAATTTATGTATTTATGGATTTAACTTCAATTATAATAAAGTTAAAATATTGCAAATTGAAAAAAATAACAACAAAAGAAAAATAAAAGAAGCTATGCTAATATACAAATACAAACATGACTTAATTAACAGGCAGGCAACAAACATTAAGATCACAGAATTGTGGAAAGGTTAGCCTTTTAAAGTGTTAGTTGACAAAGACTATGAGGATAGTCGAAAGCACTCGTAAGTGGATAAATTTTTTAAAATATATCTGATTACTGTATTTATAAATATTCAATTATGTAAATCATAACATATGTGTTTTATATTTGACAATTATTATAAAATTGGAAACTGTTTTAAAGCATAAAAATATGCAAGTAATAAATGTGAAATTTATTTCTATTAAATAAACAAAATATAAATATAAAAATGTCACCATTTTCAAAATATTTATTTTCCAAAAATTTACACATTACAGCATTTTGCAATTCAGTTTTTATTATAAATTTTTTATAAGAATAATATAATTTTTTAAATATTAATATTTTGACTAATTAATTTAATTTTTATAAAATGCAGAAGTCTCTGATTGTGGAACCTGGAGCAAGTATACTGTATGCCCAGGGCTAATGGCATGATTGTCTCCATATCTATTTCCAATCTTTCTTTCTCAATGTCCAATTCTTTTAAAATCAAATAAATTATTAAAGTGAAAATGGACATTTATTTTTCAGTTTGATTACACATTTACTTCAACTAATCTTTCATTTAATATTTATAAAAATTATTCTTATAAAGACCATTAATCATTTTTAACAACCCATGTTCATTTTTATTTTTTCAAGATTCTTGCATAATTTATTCCTATTCAGAATAAATTATTTCCTATCGTACTTGCTGAATGAAATCTTTATTGAATATTTTCCAAGCTTGATCTCCTTCCCCCTTTAATTTTATTTAGCAATTTTGCATTTAATTTATGGAGTCACTCATTTGCATTCAATTGTTCAGTATAAGAACAAACTAATACTAATAATTTAAACAAATAATAGAAATATAAAATCAATAATTTAATTATATAATGAATCTTTTAATCAGTAAGATTAATAAATATCATCAAATGTTTTCTTGTATGTATAATTTGGTTTGTTTATTAGTTTATAGAAAATCAGCCAAGCTGCAAGAATACAGTATAGTGATGTGATATAGTTACTCCTTTATCAAAGTTGGAATCTCTTTGCCGATATATTCAGAAAATCCTGTTAGCCACCTTTCCTTTTTCGATTTCTCACGTTAAGTTTTTCTCATACTTTTCTCTGTCCTGCTCTATTCCAATTCCACAATATCGTCTTTGTCCATTCCATGACCTATATATCTAAATCCCCCTTATCTTTTTTCAAGCCCAGCATAAAGTCTAAGGATCCACCTTCTGTATAAACATTTAGTTTATATTTATTTTCCCACAACTTCATTATTTATACCCTTTCTGTTTGTAAGCATTAACATTTAATTAGCAGATGTGTAATATTTTTCACGCCTTCTTTATATAACTTGCAGCCTAAATCACATACATTTTATCCATTTATGCTTATATTCTCTTGTTGCTAATGATTCTGTTCGAGCCTTAAATAGTAAACTACTTTATTTGCTATTAACATAAATTAACTCGCACCCAATATTCTATTTACTTCTATATATATTTAGGTTTTTTTTACTCTCCTTACTAGTTCTCCATTTATTCTTCAATCCCATTCTTTGCTACTGTACCATTAAACAACCCTTCTAACACAATCATCCCATTTTTTGTACAAGTATACTGACATAAAGTCTTTATCCAAATCTTCTGCATACAGTACTACCTTCCTTACCCATCTTGTTACCTATCCTTTACTCTTAATCCAATTAAATACTATTGTGGCTATTCTCTTACTTACTATCCATAAATTGCAATCTACTGAACATTTTCATTTAGGTTTTTGCATCTCTCATATAAAAACCTGACCATCTCATTTCTCCTTGAATTGCATCCTTTGCCATCCACACATTTGCATCTAATATATGTTTTCTTACTTCTCTTTGTACTTTTTCTAAGTAATCTAATAACTTTACTAACACTTAACACATCGTTACCATAAATTAACTCTGCTTTTGCCATTCCCTTCCATACAATCTTTGCTACATCATATTTATTATATGAGAATACTGTTAATTTTTTTTATCAGTTCTTTTCTTTGCTTCATTTATCTTTTTTTTTCCTCCCACTCATCCAAGCAATTCTCTCTGGTTACTTAAGATGATTCCCAAATAGCTGTATTTATTCATCACATTTAACTTATTTCCAGAAAAATTCTTTTTTTTTCTCTTAACCCAGCATTTATCATTATTACTTTTGATTTTTTTTTTCGCTAAATTTGATCCCCATCTCTTTACCCATCCTTGTACAAGTCATCAGCACAACTTCCATATTTCCCCTACTTTCTGTGCACAAAAAAATAGCATTAGCAAATAAAAGACCTGATCATGTATACATTTCCTTGCCATCTATTAATGGTATCTCTATCTCTCTTCTTAGCTTTCTATTGCCCTTTCCATTTCTTTCAAATATAATAAAAACAAAATAGGTAACATAGGGCTTCCTTGCTTTAATCCCACCTTATTTTTAACTCTTAACTGATTCTATATTTTCTAACTGATACATATAGTAATTATTTTTATACAATTGCTTAATAAAATCCTCTAAAGTTTCTTTCCTTCCCAAATTTAGTACACTTATCCATAATTTATTACTATTTACTCTATTATGTGCCTTCTTTAAATCTATAAAGATCACATATAACTGCCTACCTATATTTCTACTCATATCTATAAGTTGTGTGATTACAAATAAACTATCTTCTATACTTCTATCCATTCTAAAATCTCCTTGCATTTCTCCTATTATATTATTTTTTTCCATCCATTTTGTCATCCTCCCAGCCACTATATATGCAAAAACTTAATACAACATTGACATTACTGCTACCAGTCTATAATTATTTAACTTTCTATAGTCCTTACCCTTCCTCTAAATAATAGCCTCACTCTTGTATTATTCAAGTTATTTGGAAATTCTGTCTTCTGGGTCATCTTATTAAAACATGATAATAGTTTTTAATTTTGACCTATTTACCAAATTCATCACCATCTCTGCTGCCCATCCATTTAAACCTCTTGCCTTTCCACTTTTCAACTTCTTCCCTGCCTCATACAATTCATTTTCTGTAAAACTAATATTTTCATTACTATGTGCTTTTAGTTTGTTATCACTTGGTCTTTCACATCTAACTTCTTTTCTATATCCATGTAACGGAATATAATATGCCGTCACATTATTTTACAATTAAAATGAAAGATCACAAATAAAAATTGATTTATTAAAAAGAAAGAAAACTTAACTTAAAAACTGAAATTTAAAAACTGTTTAACGTATATATAGATCGCATGATGGACAACTTTAAAAACTATTTTAAAAAATAGTTTTATTTGAAAGTAATTTTTTTTGTAAAAAAGTAAAAGATATAAAGATTTGATATTTTTGGAAATAGAAATAATGTTGATTTCTATAATCTTAGAAAATGGAAATGATTGTTTTATTAATTAAATGATTGTTCGAAAACAAGCTAGCCCTTGAGGCATTTAAAATAAATTAAAGGGTCAGATAAGAGAGTACAAAGAAATTAAATGACCAATGCAAACACCAGAAATTCAGCACGGACCGTAACTGAAACACCAGAGGATTAGTGACGTATTGCCGATTGAATCCTAAGATCAAATGATAAGAGGCTAAGAAAAATATAAAAGCCAAATGATTATTATAATTGTTATCTTAGAGCTGACTATGAATAGATCATTATAACTAGCTATATTGCAGATTTTCACGATGTGGAAGTCTGCAATAAATTTAATTTTCCGGACAACCAGCTGAGGCCTCTGGATGACAGTTCCTGACCAAATGCATGGCAAGTTGCAGTTTTATTTCAAAGAAGGACAAAATCTACGAAAGTGATCACGAAGATGGACTTCTCAATCTATTAAATCCGTAAAGTATGAACTATTGTATCTATCTAATAACTTTCCTAAAATTGCAAGTAATTAACAACTTAAAAGTTAAAACGGACTCTTATCTGACTTTTGTAAGTTTTTAAATCAAATTAATAATGTTTAATTTTATATGTTTTCCGATTGATAAACATCTTTTCCATTATTTTTTTTTCTTATTGTAAAGATTATTTAAATGCATGAAATTTAAGTTGTTTATAGACGCTTGCATGGATTCGTTTGCGGTTAATTATATTTTGGTTTTCATATTTGATCAAAATATATAGACATTCGATAAATAATGATACCTTACGGTGAGTATCTAAAATGTATTTATTCGGATGTCTTTTAAGTTATTGGTGACAACGCAAGTATCTTATGGTGAATACTATTGGGTTACTTATAAGTTTCCCTCTGCGATTGTCGGTATCAATAATTTTGTATTTTGATCGTTTATGTTTATTTTGAAATGTTTTTGACCGTGGAATCTATGTAATCGATCTATACCCAACATTTTTAAACTCATTTGTGCGAACGTATCTAAATGTTAAACTTAAGTCAGGCGTGAATGGCTATATAGATTTGTAAAGTTATATTAGGGGAGGGTAATCTTAGGTTATTTGTGTCGTTGTGGAATTGGGTCAATGGATTGGATATATTTGTGTAATTAGTAGATGTAGTATGAGATTCGCTACGTGCAGAATCGCTGTATACACCGCACCAACCGTTTGCCTATGGATGGGATTGTAAGTCGGCAAAAAGGATCGCGGTCCCTTCCTATGGAGTTTTTATTTTATTGTTCTTCTTGCTATACAGACGTCATATTCCTGTATTAGACAAGAGTCAATGTTTTCTTAAACTATATTGTTCAGATGTCCATTCCTGACAATATAGTATCTTTGTGCTGTTGTATTTTCATGCTACATTGAATACATAAATGTATCAGATGGATTGATGCCAGTTTGACTGCGAATTTTAGCCTAAGGTTAAATAGGGATAGAATGTTTTATTTTCAAATGCAGATCTATGTAGTCTATTCATACTTGACAATCTAAATTAAAAAAAATTAAAATCATTGAAATTTATGTAAATGTAAAAATAAAGAGTAATATAAAAATCTAAAAATGTTAAACCTATTCCTCGAATTTAGAATGATTTTATATGTGCGTAAATAAATATTTTATGTGTAAATTTCTGGCAGTGGCTTTTAATCTTTTATATTTAAGATATAAAATTAAGATATTTTATTATCTCTGCTACTCACTGAGCTAGTGACTTGGGCTAACAACCGGAATCAAAAATAAATAAAAAAAAAAAAATTTTTTTTTTTTTACTTACGTATCTGCCTACTTTATAAATTTTTCTAGGTTCAAATGCCTAGATGGCCCCCTGTAGTGCAGTTTACGTAAGTCTAGCTTTCTCCGGATCGTTACAATCCATTACATTCTTATTTAAGATTATCTCTAATTCTTCTCTTTTTCCTCATCATTTAATAATATTATTTCTCTCTCCCTTCCATTTTTTCATTTAATATATTTTCTTTTTTTTTTTTTACTTCTATCTCTTCCATTTTTATTAATACCCTCCAATAATTTACTATTTAATTTCATTCTCTCTATATAATTATCTACTGTAATCAACTTTTTAATTAAATAGTTTTCTTATTTAATATTTATATCTTTTTCACTTTTTTTTTGTTTTTAATAGCACATTTGTATTCTTTACATGCTTTCCCCCTCTTTTTTACACTTTTATTAATTCTCACTTATCTATTATTTTTATTCTTCTGAATATTCTCCCTAAAACCTTATTTGCCACTTTTTCTACTTCACCACACTAGTCCTTATATTCATCTTCAGCAAACTCTTCTATAATTTCTTCTACTTTTATTTTATATTTTTCTAACTTATTCTTATCATTCACTTTCCATCCACATCTTTCATTATCCGTTCTACTTATATTATTATTTTCCATCACATTACTAACCATTTCTCTTATAAAAAATTATGATAATTCCTTCTTCATTATCAAATACTAAAGTTTTAATAAAGTAGCGACATCTATATGCAAACTTCATACTTATAATCACCATCTTTGTCTGTCAGATTAATAATGATTAAATTACATTTTAAATATTTTTTTTTAAAAAATTGGAAATACTTATAATTATTATATAATATAAATAAAAATATTTAATAGGTAGTGATTCATTTAATTTTTAACTTCCCCTTCTCCAGTCTTAGATTTATTTATTTTTTAATTTTAATCCTTTTTTATAACTGAAATAATTCCTGTATTGTAAGATATTTTTTGCAAAATAATATTTGGAATATGTATTTATTTATTACTTTTTATTTAATATTATTTTAGTTTATTTACTGTCATTTTTTATTTTTTTTACAGTATCAATGATATTAATGACACTACCATTCAGACGCTGATGGACTTTGTCTTTCAACTGCTGTGTGATGGGGAGCTGATGTTGGCGAAAATCCTACGAACAAAAATACTGGAGAAGTGCAACCTGCGCAAGAAGACTACATCCCAGAACATTCCATTGTCATCCTTTGGAGTGTCCACTGTGTGAGTGAATTGGCTATATTTTTAACCCAAATTGCACTTTTATAGTCTTCTGTAAGCACTAGTTGTTATTTAAAATAGCTGTTTTTAAAATTAAATAATAATGTCCCAATTAGAAAATTTGTGAATTGGATATAATTTTTCCTTTTCTAAAAAAAAAGGTCATTTGTGGTTTTTATTTCTGTTAATGCACTAAGAATGTTCTTAAAATTAAATTACTATTTAAATACATATTTCAGGACCACGACATCATTTTAAGTTTTAGGTAGGTAAACCTCAAAAAAAGAGTTCAAGTCCCACCAAGCTTACATAAATGTGTATCTAATTATTCTTAATATGCAATAAAACAAGGCTGGGTGATCATTGGTGATGAGTAATGTCATTAATAAAGATCTGTTGGAAATCTCATTGCCTGTAACTGTTTTTACCTCATAACCATAGAGACATATGGAGTGACATTGATCAGAAAATAATTGAGCATAGTAAGGATATTCTTAATGACATTCTGCCAAATTGAATCATCTGATGAGACTATCTAATCTCAGCCAAGTTATTAGTCATTAACAGTTTTAATAAAATTGTCTTGCTTTGTTTTTTGTAAAAAATATCTTTCTCCAAAATCATAAAAGTTAATTGATAATGCGAATATTTTATGATCCCAAAAAAGTTTCCCCTCAATCTCACCGTAAAGTTTTTATGAAATAATAATTAGTTGAAACTTGAAACACATCAAATATTTATGTGATGTATAAAAGTTTTAGGTTAAATATTTTTAATATTTGTCAATAAATAGAAATTATTGTCGAGACACTTAGATTGCAATTTTTGACATGTTATTTATAAGCATATCTGTTTTTAAAGTACCAGTTAAATATTTATTTTTTAATAATTTGACAGTTAATATAGAAATATTATTTTTAGTCAGAAATTATCAAAGAGATCAAGATCTCGACTATTAATTTTAGCTTTTGCTCTGATGGAATGATAAGACAATATAATCAAGAGCTAAGGTTTTTGAATCAAAGCTCAAACTGTCACTTCTCTTGCTTAAATATCAGATGACATCTTGAACAATTCCACTATTTATTTACTTTTTGACTCTTGCCAAAATAGTAAATAATCTTAATAAGAATTGCTATAATGTTTTCATGAAGGCCATAATAATGAAAACTAATTGAAATGTATTTTGGAAGATGTATATACATTGTCAACAAAGATTTTTTTTTTTTTTTTGCAAACTGGTCAGGGGTTTGGGGAGGGTTTCCTGACAGAGATATTTTAAGTGCTGGCTCTGGCTAAGCATTTATTATAAAGCTTGTAGAGGAATTGGCAATCCTCACTGTTTATAACTTACAAGCTTAAGAGATAGGGTCATGTGATCTATGACTCTTATTTTGACTGGTATATTATTTGTTTATAGATTAATTGTGTGCAGTTTTACTGATAATATCTTTCATTTAGCTTATGAAATGGATATTTAGAGATTATGTATTAAGATTTATGTATAAGTAATTGATGGAAATATATATATATATTTTATCATTAAGAATATTCATTTCACCATGAGTGGTCACATGACTTCAAGCAAAAAGTTTCTGACATTAATATATGATGGAGGAATTTTCATATTAATTACTACTGGGAAAAATTCAAAAGTTAAATTACTACTCAAAAAAAAAAGGGGGGTAAGAATATGAAGAATTTCATAAAAGCTTTTTCATAACTATTCCAATAAACATCTGCCAGACAAAGAACTTTTAAGTGTACTCATGAAGTATACGTCACTGTTTTTCAACAGCCATTGTAAATTATACAATATGTTGGATTAAATTGTTTCTTTTCTTATCTTAAGCATTATTAAACATGGATCTGAGTTTTTGAAATTTATGAAATCCTACCATATCCTTTGCAGCAACAGTTTTCAGAAAGCAAATATAATAATACTAACTTCAGCTCATTTTTGTCTAGCTAAAGAACTTTTTAGGTTTTTTTATTATTAAATCCTATCTCAAAATGAATTTTGTTCATATTTTTTAGAAATAATATTTGATTTTGAAATTTTTTTAAAGTCCTTTGTTGTTGTTGTTGTTGTCATCGTTGTCATCATCATCATCATCATCATCATCAATGCTTGGAAATTCATAAGAAATTCAAACATCAGAATGATAGTCAATCTATGGGCCTTTAGCTTCAGTGTCTACTATTCTATTACTTTGTCAAACTATGTAGGGAATATTCTGTATTGATCTCTTGGTATAATTATATTTTTTCTATTGTTAAAATTGCTTAACTGGAATTGTTTTATTTAGAGCAAAAAATTATTACTAGTATCTTTATCATAATCATCATTACACTAATAATGATAATTATAGAATTTTTTGTTACATACAAAGCTTGAATTTGGCCTTCTGACTGATATTCTCATACTTAGATGGACATATCTTTCATATTATTGGATTTCATACAAAATTGGAAAATCAGTTTTCCACATTTCGCTTTTTTACATCATTTCTGGGCTGATAATTTTTGCTATTTATATTTAAAGTTGCTCCTCCTTCTAAATTGGTTGATTTTCTTTTTGTTCTGTTTTATTTTTCATTACTATTCCTATACTTTTTATCTTCATATACATTAATTAATTTGTTCAAAATTTTTATTCTTTTTTTCCAAATATTAAATATAATCTCATCTTTGTATCTTTTCAGACTTAGGTCAGTTTCAAAAATATTAATATATAAAGTACATAATTTTATTAGAAACTATATATGTGTATTTAATGCAGTTTACTGATTTCTTTTTCTAAAATATCTCAAGTAACAAAGCTTTAATTGAATTACTTTATGAAATAGGCAATTCACATTGTTGGACTTCAAGTCAGATCACCTGGCTGAGCAGATGACTCTTCTGGACGCTAACCTCTTTATGAAAATTGAAGTAAGTGACAAAATAGTAATAGTATTGCAGTTCTTTTTTACTTTATATTAGATGTAATATCTTTAATGATTAAATATGATTATACTATAGTAACTCTAGATACTCCATTTATGACTGTGCATTTAAATCTCTCTTTCCTTTGTGCAGTGTATGGGTATATCTATATATAAAGCATTCTATATATATATATATTATCTTTTAGATACCAGAAGTACTTCTGTGGGCAAAGGAACAGTCTGAGGAAATGAGTCCAAATTTGACTTTATTCACAGAGCATTTCAACAAGATGTCCTACTGGTTAGTTAATTTATTTCTAAAATTAGAATTTTATCTGTATGCACCCAAACATATAAAAAAATGAAGAAATAATATTCATGATATTATAAACATTACATGTGATGTTGTGAATTGAAGTAAATTTTAGGCTACACTATATTTACATAAATAAGCAACAATTAATGTAACACAATAATATATTATAGCTTTAAAGAAGATTTCTAGTTAGTTGAAACTGTTAGATAATTAAATAAAATTACATAATCGATTTTCCAAGATTTATTTAATATTAATTTTTATTGTCAAATCATTCAAAACATTACATAGATAAAATATGATAATGATTTATTCTCATTTAAATGAGCTGTTTTTTTTTTTGAAAATATTAAATTCGATCTGTATTGTTATCTTATTCCAAATAAAAAAATATTTATTTTTATCTGTAAAATACTTATAATATAAATACAAAATAATTGCATACCATGTGTGTGGAAAATTTTATGAGAAAACAAGAAACTTTTTGTAAATTTTATAAAAAAAAAATTGTATAGCTTAGACATGAGACTAATAAATATATTTGATGTGAACTTAGTCTTAAGCTTATCTTCAAATAATGAACTTGTCCAAAATATAATCCTATCATTATCAAGTTCAGGATACAATTCTGCTGACTATTAAAACAACAAGGATAGTAATTATGTATAGTAATATGTAATTAGGATAGTGAATCTGATTGGTGCCAGTGAGGAAAGGAGATCTGGCTTTAAAATTGAAGTCCATTTGTGGGGAAATCAGAAAATTGTCAGACAACAATTCAAGTTTATTAAGTCATGTTGTGACAATAATTCACTGGAAAGAATCACGTTATTACTATTTCCTAGAATGCAGTGAGGTATGCTCAAACTCGGATCTGAAGTTTCCAGCAATCAATATTGTTGCACTTTTCATAAGGCATGCCATTTGATTTTATAGGAAGGATTCACAGCATTTATCCAAACAACTGGTTCTTACCACTAATAATCATTTTTATTTATGTGTAAATAGATACTATAAGTGTGTTAATTTTTATTTGATATCTCATTTATTTACAACTGAAAACATTTTTCAACAATTATAATATATAAAAACACCAGTATTATTAATAAGAAAACTATTAGATTTTATTAAATACTATGAAATTTTAAAATTTGGTTCATAATGAATACAGAGTATAATGCATAAGAAATGCATGTCATATATATTAACAACAAACAGATATAATTATACATATTTGAAGTCTATCTTTAAGCATTTATATTAAAAAGGGGCAGTTATTAATAATAATGGACATTTTTGGTTTGAACAATTTTTTTTCGTAAGATCATAATCTTTTTTTAAGCACAGAAAAGTTTATTTTTATCTGTAATGTATCTTATTATCTAGATGTTTTAAGTTTGAATTGGAAATTTAATGTACATCATTATCATCATTTTGAATCATTATCAATCCACTGCAGGATAAAGGTCTCTCCAAATTCAATCCATCTTCTCTGATCTTTAGCCTTTCTTCTTCACATCATCCCAGCACATTTTCTTATTTCAACCATCCATCTCACATGTGGGTCTTTTACAATCTCTTGGAATCCAGTTTAAGATTTCAACTGTCCATCTACTATCATCTCTTCTAACAATATGTCCAACACAACTGTAGTCTCTTAGTTCTTTCAGTGATGTCAGTAACACCTGTTTGTTGACTACTCATGTATTTCTTTTTCAATCTATTCTTGTTACTCCTAACATACATCTCTTCATACTTCATTGAGTGGTATTAAGTCTTTAAATTGCTCTTCTGTTAGGTGTCCAAGTCTCAGATTTATAAGTAATAACTAGTGACACACATTTATTAAAAACCTTCCTTTTCAAACACATAGGATTATTTCCTTTTATTCTATGATTAATTTTATTCATTATGTTGTCTATCTGTAGTTGTTAACTTCTTCTAACTTGTCACTATCAATCTTTATATTAATTAATTTATTTATTTTATTAATATATATACTTTTATGTATATGTTCCAGTAGTGAATTTTTGTTGTGGTTGGGCAGGAGTTTTTCAGAATTAATACCACTCTTCATCATTAATACATTAAAAAGAAGGAAAAAAGAAAAAGCTCAAAAGCAATCATTTTATTAATTTGAATATGTTACTTTCTTACAGTTGAAGTTTATTATAAATAAACAGATTTAAAAGTAAACCACAAGAATAAAATAGCATTGGATTATTGATATTATAGAAATAAATTTAACAGTGCATTTGATATTATAAAGAAAAACAAATGAATAATTGTTTTAATAGAAGTGTTGATTTCTAGGTTTGAGTTTGTCAATCCAATTATCAATGGTTTGTAAAAAAAAATAGATACATGAAATTTTGAAATTATGAACACACCAGAAGTATTTAATTTATTGCAAGAGATAACAAAGGAAAAAATCAGACATTGTATGACTTTGTGAGATAAGATGAATAGATTATGATAAAAAGAACAAAGAATGGGTAAGTTATATATAATGAAAGTAACTGTAGATATAATAGTGTATATATTATTTTAAATTCAGGAATAAGATAGTTTTATATATAATTCTCCTGTAGATAATAGATTATTGATAGATAGACTGAAACATTATCCAAGAATTATTTATTCAAGTGTGTCATGTTTTGTATAAAAATGTACATGGAAATTCAAGTATATGATTTGTATTCCAGAAAAAATAAAGAAAATATATTAGAGAAAAATATTTTAGATCCTATGAACTGCACCAACATGTTGTGGATTCGAAACGCAAGCAGTCAGAATACCAACAACTAAAACAGTAAATAATAACCACAAATAAATGATTAAAAGTAATTAATAGCGAAAAATTATCACTACACACAAACACAATATATATAGTTCACTTTTGGTTCATTTCCCACAATGCACTTTATAATGGTATGCTTTCTTCTGCATGGCTTCCCAAACTCTTTGGCCCGGTTCTGCTGCTGCTCGCAAACATGTTGGATTTTTCTGTAGTTGCTGCTAACATCACTGTGTTCATGAGTTGAAGAGCAGTAAAGATCATCATCAGAGGACTTCATTACTAGGATCTCGGCTCCTGTAGGTCACCAAGTCGATTAGTATGTTAAGCAGACCATCTCTGGCTTATTATTATTTTGAAACACCTCAAGAGGCTCATTGAGGGTTGTGTTATAAAGACTATAAATGTTGGTGAAGGTAAAGTGAATAATAGTTTACCTAAATTATATAAACATTATTTGTTTGTTATTCAGTAGTTAACTTCTGAATTAGGCTCGCTCAAGTGCAGACTTTATATTTATGTTGAAGATCCGAATAGTATCTCTTTAAATGATTAATAAATTGTTATTGCTAAATATATATGTGTGTTGTTGTCTGTTGAGTTAATTGTATATTTTGTTTGCTGGTCACCCGGTAATAGTCGGGGACACAGCAAATTATTGGTGCAGTCGACAAATGCCAAGGAATATTTGCTAATTACAAATATTTCTTGATACAGATTAATTAGTTGTATGCTTAATTAAAAATGAAAAAAGAGTAATTCAAGACTGATAATATCAAGGATGAACCTTGGATTGCCGGAGGTCAACTGAGGACTATAAATAGTCTGAGCAACAAAGTGCAAAGTGCTCATTTCCAGTGAATTTACCAAGTGAACGGATGCTGAGAGATTTTAAGTGATAATAGTTGAAGGCTTAAGTGAAAGTGCAGCTCTCTAATGTGAAACCAATATGTTCATGAGCAGCAGCAGAACTGGACCAAAGAGTTTGGGAAGCCATGCAAAAAGCAGACAGTTATAAGTGCATCATGGGAAGTGAATCAAAAGTGAACTCTATATATATTGTGTTTGTGTGTAGTGATAACTTTTCGCTGTTAATTACTTTTCATCATTTATTTCTGTTTTTTATTTACTGTTTTAATTGTTGGTATTCCAAGTGCTTGCAATTCGACTACACAACAAAGTGTACATGCATTGATTAATGATCACGATGATTAAGAAGTAGAAATTGTGCAGGAGAAAATTGAAAATGAATGTAAGATGTAATAGTAATTTGAAAGATTATTTAAGGAAGAAATGATAAAGTTGTAGAAGTAATAAATGATAGAGGTGAAAAGTTGATAAGTTTTTATAGATGAAATAATATAGAAAAAATGAATTTGAATGTCACAAGAGGAGAATTTACATGTAAATATTTCATATTGGTGAGAATAGATTTTAATCAGATTGTGTTTTGGGAAACATTAATTCAGTGGATTGTTGATAAACTAAAAGATATTGCAGATTTTAAAATAAGATTGTCTGTATAAACATTAATGTAGTTAATTGATGAAGTTATTTTAAAACAAAGATATGTTATACAAGAAATAAGAGAGAAAAAAAATAATTGGGTTAATAATGCTGTCGTGAATAAAGTAGTAATGAGAAAATGTCAAAATATTTATTCTGTAGAAAGTAGAAAGCTTAACAATGAATTGAAACATGACACATGGCAGGATAAGTTAGAAGTAGAATACAAGGAAATAGAAGAATTTCAAATAAATTAAGTTTAATTTAGTATATAGTAGTGTTAAACAGTAGAATAAAATAATTTGGATTGGAAAAAATAGGGTGCCAGAAATATTAAATTATTATTGAAGAAAATTGATGAATTGAATAGAATTGTGCGTGGGGAGGGGGGTATAGTAATAATTAACCCTTCTTAATATTAATTGGCAGAAGGAATTCAAATAGATAAAGATGAAAGAGGTTATTAATAACAGAAAATAAATGTTTGTAATGCTATCATTTAAATGAGGTGAAAATTGATAAAACAAAAAGGAATTGGTAATATTACAATAGAATAATCAATTGGATGTTGGTGAGGCAATTTATGACTTGGGAGAATAACCAGTAGATTTTCTTCCAATAATTATGGTTCTGCTAAGTAAGAGATCTAATGAAATATGAGGATTTTTAAATAATTAATTTAATTTCATATGCAAAGAGAACATTGCTGAGAATTGTGGATATATGATTATCTACAGGATTAGACATACTTCTTTCTGAAGTGCAGTTTACTTTTCTAGATGTAAATGGATAAGAGATGAAATTACTATATTGAAATTGTTGTTAAAGGATATATATAGTAAGAGAAATGAACATTAATATTTGTTCCACTGGTCTTGAAAATACATTTGTTAGAATGTTATGAATTACTTGTTGGATGTTTTGAAAAATATATATTGGAAATAGAAATGTTTTAAAAAACCTGTACTTAAATTGTAAGATCAAATTTTATTTTTACAGAAAATAAAAATATGAGAAGAAATGCGAGACTTTTATTTCCTGCTTTGTTTATTGACTATTTAGATTTCCTTTATGCTTTAATGCATTGGTAGAGTGACAGATTCAAAAGATAATAGCTTCTGGATCAAAGCTCAATCTATCATTCCCATTGCTCCAATGTTACTCAATTCTTTGAGCAATAATTATTCGATTTATTTCATGTTTAGATGACTTGGTAAATATTGTTTGGTAAGGATAGTTAAACTTTATTATATCAGATGTGCTGATAATATGACACTCCTTGTGAACAAAGAAGATAAGCTAATAAAATATTATATATTTCTGATGAAACTATAAAGTTTGAGATGAAAATAAATGCAAATAAAACTCAATTCATGAACATTATTAATATAAGAAAAGATTAAGAGAGAGCAGTGAATAAAAAGTTTTAAAGCAGGTTATTGCTTGTAAATGATTGGAAAGTTAGTTAACCAGTAATGGAATTGATAAAGAAATTAGAACAAGACTTTATTACAATGCATGATTAAATAGACATTTTTTAAAAAATTGAATTTTTTTCCATAGCCATTCATTTTAGATTTCAGTGATAGTTTAGTGTGTATCTTTATCTAGAGCAGAAATACAGAAAATGGAGAAAAGTGGGAGAAATATTAAGATTTTAGAAAAACTTTATAAATATTGATTTGGATAACTGGAAATTTAGAAGGATCTGATTAACAATATAGGAATGTAAAGAATACATAATAATAATCAAATTTTTAAAATTGTAAAATGGAAAAAAAAATGGATTGGCTATGTAGTTCAAATAAAGAGAATTATAAAAGATATGTTGAAAGAAAATATAAGAATTAGTAAAAAAAAATATTGAAGAGAAAGTTGAAAATCTTAAAAGGAGACTATATATTATGAGTATTTAAATAGGAGTATTTAGGCAAAAACTCAAAGACGGTGCCTTTGTTTGGTTTCTTTTGATAAATAACTAATTATTGTAATAATTTAAAATTTATAATCATGAATCATATAAAGTTGTGAATTTATTTTTTTTAAAAATTCAAGTCCTGTATTTTTAGTTTATTATAACAGACAATAGAGGGCAGTAAATAATCTTACATCATATTACTCTGGTCCCTTATATCTTAACAAAAATCTTTAAATGGGGATTTATATTCTTCAAATGGAAATCTATAGTATTCGAATTCATCTTATAATTATTATTATATATATTAAATTAATAAAATTAACATTTTATTTGTTTAATATTAAAGATTATCTATATATTATATTGAATGCTGATGCATTCTACAAAATAGGAAAGGCTTTGTGTTGTGATTAGCTGTTACCTACCATGTCCATAATGTTTGACCAGAGATAACTTAGGGGATTTTTTTTTTTTTTAGGTAACTAAATCACAGTGAATCTAGAAATCATACTGCTTTTGGTCAGGAATTAAGTGTCTAGATATTATAAAATTGGGTAGTAAAGATCTAGAATAATTTAGTTTCAACAGATAAGTCTGTGGTGACTATTAAAACAAAAATACAATTGTAACATATTGCAGTCTTCTCCAGTCTTTGAGAGGTGTTGTATTCCTATAGGAGTTATCAGTTTACGTTTACATATACCCATAATTAATACAATATATACATGTAAGAAGAGACACAATCATACCTTATGGATAGACTTTTTTATAAGTAAATTTTCTGTTTTAGGGCTAGGTCACGAATCTTGGAGCAGGAGGAGGCTAAGGATAGAGAAAAATATTTAGTTAAATTTATTAAAATAATGAAGGTAATTTTTTTCTTTTTCTTTTTATATTTATGTCAAAATAATTGTTTGCCAATGATATCTTTACTTTTTTTTATTTAGCATTTGCGTAGGATGAACAACTTCAACTCCTACCTTGCCATTTTATCAGCTCTTGATTCTGCACCTGTAAGACGACTGGAATGGCAGAAGCAGATTACTGAGGTGAGGCATACATATTAATAGAATTATATTTCACATCAAACTATTATTATGTTTAACATCTATTTCTATATCTATGGTCACTGAAAAGGAATTGAATAATTTTAAAAGTTACAAAATATTAGATTTTATTAAAAAAATAAAATTCAAAGGAAAGATAATCATATAAATACATGTGCATAATTGTCTGCGGGTGTGCTTTTTTTGTTCTCTTTGAAATTTTGTTTATTATAATATATATGAAATTTTGATATTTACAATAAGACCAGTCATATTTTATAATATATATATTTTGAATAGAATATAAAAACTAATATAGAACATATCCCATTATACACTTAGCTCAAAGGTAATCATGGATTTAAAAAAATCATGAAAATGATGAAATCAATCAAATTCATATTTGTAATTAATTATATTAGTAAAAGGCAAATGTAAATTAAGAGAATGTTTAAAAAAAATAATAAAAAATAAATTTAAGTTTATTATTTATATTTTTTTTGTATTACAAAGAAATTTTGTATATCCAAGTTGTTAATTTAAAAAAATGCATAAAAAAGTTCATATATTTATTATTAATTTATTCTTATAAAAATTGGATGAAAAAAAATCAATATATTTTTAACCTACTTATATTTCTTTTTGATTATGTTTTATTGTGAAGAAAATTTATAATAAAATGTAGACCTTTTTTGTATTGTTTTATAAACAGCTTTATGAAAGTACTTATTTTATTTTATTAAAGTGATATAACCACATATAGATATTAAAACTGTTGCAAATTTTTTTTTTTACTGATTTTTTTTTTGTTGAAAATGAACTTTTAGTATGCAACCAGATTTTTTTTTCCCCGCTGGCATACACAATTCCAAATCAGACATTAAATATCTATATAACTTAAATATAAATTAAACTTTTTCATAAATTAAGATATTATAAATAAGAGTGCTTGATCACATTGTGTTACATTATACCTTCATACACATTCAGTCTTTTCACATATTTTAGGGATTGTTTTCAGAAAACAAATTTTTAGTATAGAATTGCAAATCAATACATATGCTTACATCTCATGGATAATTGAAACTTTTTCACCATGTAATGAGTTATGCATATTATACTCTTAGACTAGATGTTTTTCTTTTCTTGTCTAGACTAATTTAATTGTCTCCTGGCATTAAAATTGTTTTCGGAAACAAATTTTTAGTATAGAATTGCAAATGTTTTGTTAGACTATCACACATAGTTGCAAATCAATACATATGCTTTCATCTCGTGGATAATTGAAACTTTTTCACCATGTAATGAGTTATGAATATTATACTCTTTGACTAGATGTTTTTCTTTTCTTGTCTAGACTAATTTAATTGTCTCCTGGCATTAAAACTATTATCATATTTTGTTTTATTGTCTTTGGTTAATGCATTTTAAGCATAGAATTACAAATTTTTGTTTATAGATCATTGCCAATCAAAATGCCATGGATAAATACATTTTTATCTGAGTTCATTTTTTTTTATTAATGTATACACTATGATAGTTGTAATTTTTGTATATATTTTGTGAAAAGGATTCAGAATACAGATTTCAAATTTGTGCAGCTCAGAATAACAATAGTCTATCCTTATATAAAATTAGACATGCTTAGCTTTAACTAAATACCATGATAAAGAAAAAGTAATGGCATTATTATTTTAGATATTGAACCAGATACTTTATCCGCTTCAAAAGCAACATCGGAAAAGTCAAAATTAAAATATACAATTTTAAAGATTTTAAAAGAAAATTGAATTTAAAAATGTTTGTACTTTATTTTTTTATTTATTAAGAGTACATGCCATAACACACATACTCAATTAAAGAGGGAAATTGTAAAAGCATTTTTAATTTAAAATAAGTTTTGATTGTGATTAGTTTTTTTTATTTTGCTGATTATAATTTATTTTAAAAGCTGAGACTTATTTTTTAAAAATTAGTTTTGAAATAGATAAGAGCCTTAGTCAGATTTTTTTTTTTTTTTTCAATTAAGATTAAGTAGGAGATAGAGATTAACCCTGGTCAAAACTTAATTAAAGATTAGGTAGGAGATAACAATTCACATAAATAGCTCCAGATTTATGACTGAATTATTATTATTCTGCTTCTTATTCTTATTTGGATTCTTATTGTGATTTTTATTCGGATTACTGTTCTAATTTTTATATTTGCTATTTTCTCAATGCAGATAGCCAAAGTGGAATTTTGGATGATCACTGATAGTATTTGCTGCTTGCTATGTTCAGAAGGAATTGCTTAACTATTTGCTAATAGAAGTAAATATGCTCAGACATTGGAAATAGCGACCGTACACCCAGAATGCAGAAAATACTCATTGTAAAGAACCTTAATAATAATATACAGTGCTAAACCAATCCAAACATGAACTCTGGAGTTTTATAATTGCCTTCAAGAACAGGACCTTAAAACCTAGTTCAGAACTGATCCCAATGATTGCCTTCAGACAGATAAATAAATGGAAATCAAAAACTTTCGTGATGAACTCTAGGTAGAAATAAACTGTACCCTGCTGGAAGAAATTGTCAGGACAGAACATTATGCCTCGAGATAAACAAACATTTTCATATTATAACCAGGACTTAAAAAATCTCTGTTAAAGTCTCAGCTTAATCTAAAAAGAAATCTGTCTCTATAATAAGTTATGCATATTGATTTAAATATTATTAATTATTTTATTAGGTATTTTTTTCATTATATGTATTGAAGTCTTAGTTTTAAGACTTTATATTGTAAATTTATTTATCCGAGAGTGTATTGCGAGTTTATATTTTATACTTCATATTTCTCTCTTTTATATTACTAATTATTGATAGATGCTAGACCAGATATTAGTAATTTTCTTTTTAACTCCCCTATCCCTTATTATTTCGTTGTAATTAATTTAGATAATCTTGGTTTGCATTTCATGCAGACCATAAATCTTTTGGCTAGCGATTTATCGAGGGTATTGTTCTGTTTTTTTTTTAAACAATAGAGATTTTGGTTTTTCTATCTTTCAGATTATGTAATACCATAATCTTTTTTCTTTTGTCAGAATCAACCTTGAAGGTCTTAAACGTAACTTTTTATGATTGTTTTGCAGGCAAATGACAATTCTATTATGTCCCAATGTTTTGCCAGGTTTTAGGGAAAGATTGCTTTGTGCTGTTCATTGAATTCCATACAAGATTGTTCTTTTTGTTTTTAAATCCTAACTAAAGAAAACTTGAATTTGTTTAGATAAATCTCTGCCATGAAGACAGTATAAATTTCTTTTAATTCTTAGGTGAGAAAATGAACTTATCTGTTTAAGTGTTTGATCCAATACTCTCATACACTGATAAATCCATTGGAGAAATCTCGATCAAACTTTCATATTTTGTTTGACTAATATTTATTTTTTAATTTAATAAACTTTAAAATTATTTATAATTAAATTTGGCTAATGAGTGTCCTTTCCTCAATTATCTGAACAATGTTAAAGATCTCTTTCTCTCTCTGGGTCTAGCTGATAGCATTTATCATCATCAATTCTTGATGACCGTAAATTAAATTTTCTTGGTCAACAATGGCCTAGCGGTGCCCTCGGTGATCAAAAGAAGATCGAAGGGATCATTACAATGGTGAATAAAATTTTAGTACTACCAACATAGGGCTTCGAATTGAAAACCTATGTGAGATTTTATTCAGATGGTTGAGGAATATTTCAGATATGGGAGGCAACAGTTAGTATTTGGGACCAGTTTTTGCTAGTTGTGATGTGTATTGTTAGAGTAGGGGGTTCATCTTTTTCAAATAAATAATTAAATAAACTGTCAAATAGCATTTTTCTTTTGGATTTCTAAAAAAAAAAGTTTTTTTTTGAATATAAGAAAGTGTTAAATAAATATTAAGTAGTTGTATATTTTAATGTAAAAAAATTTTTAAATTGAGAATAAAATTAGATATATTGAGGTTTAATCTGTTGCAAAAATGAAAGCCAGCATAGAAATTGATAGGGGAATATTGTTAGAAAAAAGCCCTATTTCTTTCAAAAATCCCCAAATTGTGGAAAACGAAGACAGTGAGTCACAGATGATGATGAAGATGATAATGCACATGAAACAAAGTCAAATGGATATGATGAAAGCTGAAATGAGAGAAATGTGACTAGAAATGAAACAAAGTCAATGTTGGAGGCGTTCAAAGCTGAAATGAGACAAGAAAAAATGGAAAGAGTTAGAAAAAAATCAGGAAGCCATAGAGACCATAGAAAAAGATCGGACTAGAAGTTAAGATGGTAAAAGAAGATGTGAATGAAGTGAGAGATGAATTAAAAGAAGATAGCATTAGGACAGAAAACATAGAGATGAAAGTAGTACAAGTAGAAGATATGTGCCAGGAGTGGATAAACATAGAGAAAATAACACAAGAGAAGTTAGATATATTAAAGAAAGTGGGAATTCAGAAGGAAATAGAACAGGGTATAGACAACATGGTAAGAAAGTTAGAGCAGGCATTTCAAGATATAGAAGAGAGTAAAGATAGTTTACAAACACAACAAATATGTATTAAGATAACAAGGAGTCTCAAGCATAGGATAGCTGAGATGAAAAATAAATATGGATGCTTTACTACCAAGAATAAACAGTACATAATTGGTCCTATGGAAAATGAGCATAGAGATTCAGGAAATAAAAGATGAGGTGGACCAACCAGCAAGTTTTTTTTTAAAAGTGTCATAGCATCTGCCAGGACGCGAACCCGCAACTCGGCAACTGCCTGCAAGTGCAAGGCAATCGCGCTGACCTCTCGACCACCAATGCAAGACACCAGCAAGTTTTTAGATAAACAATTCTTCATAGAAACATTCAAAGGAGAGATGGGGGGAGCACATTAATCCACCTTGAATGCTTAGCCAGATTGTTTCAAGTCCAAAACTGGCAAGAAGGAAAAGTTAGACTTGCCAATACCAATCTCCGGGAAACAGCCTCAGATTTGTGACATACCTTATATATAAAACTGTGCACCTTTGAGGAATACAGACGTGCAATTTTAAGGACATTCTGGAGTGAAGGACTGTATCTCAAGAGAAATACTCTATTGTCTGTGGGGAAACACACACATTTTTTTTTAGGCAGGTGGCTAAGTTAAAATTGTTAACTACATTTCCTCTCTTGGATGGGAAGATTATATTAATCATCCAACATAATATGCCATCTACCGTCCAACAAATGATGTTGAGCAGCAACAGTCTACTTATTGAAAAAATGGAATTATTAACATTAATAGATTATGGTAACATATTCATGATAAATTCAAGAGGCTGGGCCACCATAATGATCAAACTTTCAGAAAGAAAGAACTGCCTGACAGAGGATAGGTCAAAGTAACCAGATAGACTCTTAAAAAAGAAAAAATTGTTGACATGATTATAGGGATAACAAAATAAAGTTAAATTAATAAGAGAATGTTTTTTTTGAGAAGTTAAATTAGAAGGAATAGCTCAGTAGACAGAGCACAGGTCAAACATTCAGCAGAGTTTCTAAAGGTGGAGGGGGGGGGGAGAATTTAAAGGTTTAAAAGTTTAAAAAAAAAAGAGTAAAGAAAATTTTTTTTTCATGGTGTGATGCGGCTGTTGAACTGAATGCTTTATCTGCTTCAAAAGCACCATCGGAAAACTTAAAATTAAAATGTACAATTTTAAAGATTTTAAGAGAAAATTTGAATTTAAAAATTTTTGTTCTTTATTTTTTTTTTATTTATTAAGAGTACATGCCATAACACACATAATTAAAGAGGGAAATTTTAAAAGCATTTTTATTTAAAATAAGTTTTGATTGTGATTAGTTTCTTTTTATTTTGTTGATTGTAATTTATTTTAAAAGCTGAGACTTATTTTTTTAAAATTAATTTTGAAATAGATAAGATCCCTGGTCTGATTTTGTTTTTTTTTCAATTAAGATTAAGCAGGAGATAGAGATAAGTCCTGGTTAAAACTTTTAATTAAAGATTAGGTGGGAGATAACAATTCACATTAATAGCCTTGGATTTTTGATTGAATTATTCTGCTTCTTATTCTTATTCGGATTCTTATTGTGATTTTTATTCGGATTGCTCTTCTAATTTTTATATTTACTGTTTGCTCAATGCGGATTGCCTAAATGGAATATTTGCTAACCGCCGATAGTATTTACTGCTTGCTGTGTTCAGAAAGAATTGCTTAGCTATTTGCTTATAGAAATAAATATGCTAAGACATTGGGAAATAGTGACCATACATCCAGGATGCAGAAAATACCGTAAAAAACCATAATAATAAAATATATAGTGCCTTCAGAGAGTTAAATAAATGGAAATCAAAAACCTTCATGAACTCTAGGTACAAATAAACTGTGCATTACCTTGCTGGAAGAAATCAGCTCGACAGAACATTATGCCTCGAGGTAAATGAACATTTTCATATTATAACCAGGGCTTGAAAAATCTATGTAAAGTCTCACCTTAATCTAAAAAGAAGCCTGTCTTTATAATAAGTTATGCATATTCATTTAAATATCACTACTTTATTAGGTATTTTATTTATTATATGTATCGGAGTCTTAATTTTAAGACTTCATATTGTAAAATTTATTTGTCTGTGAGTGTATTTCTCTCTTTTATATTACTAATCATTGATAAATACTTGAGCAGATATTAGCAATTTTCTTTTTAACTCATCTGTCCCTTATTCTTTGTAATTAATTTAGACAATCTTGGTTTGCGTTTCATGCAGACTGTAAATCTTTGGGTTAGCAATTTATCAAGTATATTGTTTTGTTTTTTTTAAACAGTAATGATTTTGCGTTTTCCTATCTTTCAGATTATGTAATACCGTAATTTTTTTTTCTTTTGTCAGAATCAATCTTGAAGGCCTTAAATGTGACCTTTTATGAGTGTTTTGCAGGCAAATGACAATCCTATTATGCCCTAATTTTTTGCCAGGTTTTAGGAAAAGATCGCTCTGCACTGTTCATTGAATTCTGTACAAGTTCATTCTTTTTGTTTTTAGATCTCTAACTAAAGAAAACTGGAATTTGTTTTGATAAATCACTAACAGAAAGACATTATAAATTCCTTTTAATTTTTAGATGAGAAAACAAACTTATCTGTCTAAGTGTTTGATGCTAATACTTTTGTACACATGTTTGATAAATGCACTGGAGAAATCTAGGTCAAACTTTTATATTTTATTTGATTAATATTTATTTTTTAATTTAATAAACTTTAAAATTATTTATAATTATTTTTGGCTGAAGTTTGTTTATGTGATCTTCCTAAACTGTCTGAACAATGTTAAAAATATCTTCCTCTTCTTGGGTCTAGATGATATGTGATGTGATGCTCTGTGACTTCCTTATAAAGAGTCAGGCATCTCTCAGCAATTATACCCAGAGAAACCAGTTATCCACTTTGACCCCTATCCCTACCCCAAGTTTTCCCATATTCTTCTCTATTCTGCTCCATCCCATTTCCACAATATAATCTTTGTCAACTCCATGGTCTTTATATCTAAACCCCCCTTATCTTTTTCCAAACCCAGCATAAAAACCAATAAGCTGCTTACTGTATAATCACTTTGTTCATATTTATTCTTCCACAACTTCATTATCTGTACCCTTTCTGCTTTCAGACATTTACATTTACTTAACAGATACCTAATATTTTCTATGCCTTCCTTACACAACTTGCAGACTAAATCACCAATATTTTTCCATTTATATGTATATTCCCTTGTTGCTAAAAATCCTGTTTGAGCCTTAAATAGTAAACTACTTTGCTTGCTATTATCGTAAATTAACTCATACCAAATATTCTGTTTATTTCTATAAATATTTAAACTTTTTTTACTCTCCATACTAGTTCTCCAACTTCCTATTTATTAATGCATCTATTCTTCTATCCCATTCCTTAATACTATAATACTCAACAATTCTCCTAACACAATCATCCCACCTTTTGTATAAGTATACCGACATAAATTCTTTATCTAAATCATCTGCATATCACATTACCTTTCGCACCCATCTTGTTGCCTACCCTGGTTTTCCTAACCCAATTAAATACTATTTTGGCTATTCTTTCATTATTTATAAACTGCAATCTATCGAACTTTTTCATTTTGCTTTTTGCATATCTCATATTAAAACTTGACCATCCCATTTCTCCTTGAATTGCCTCCTCTGTTGTCCACACTTCTGCATCTAATGCATGTCTTCCTACTTCTCTTTGTACTTTTTCTAAGTAATCTAATACCCCTTTACTAAACACATAATGCATCATTACCATATGTTAATCCTGCTACTGCAATTCCCTTCCATATAACTGTAGCTACATAATATTTATTATACAAGGACACTGTTAATTTTTTTATCAATCTCTTTCTTTTCTTTGCTTCATTTATCAATTTTTTTTCCCATTCGTCCAAGCAATTTCTTTAAAACGATTCCCAAATAGTTATATCTATTCACCACTCTTAACTTTATAACCCCCAGTAAAAATTCTTTGTGTTCTCTTTTCCCAGTATTAATCATCATTACTTTTGATTTTTCTTCACTAAATTTAATCCTCATCTCTTTACCCACCTTTGCACATGTCCTCAGCATAACTTCTTTTTGCACACACACACAAAAAAAAACAACATCCCTAAATAAAAGACCCGACAATGCATATACTCCCTTGCCACCTATTAATGGTATCTCTACCCCTCTTCCTAGTCTTTCTATTGCTCTCTCCATTTCTCTCAAATGCAACAAAAACAAAATAGGCGACAGAGGATATCCTCGCCTTAATCCCAACCCATTTTTAACTTTAATTGATTCTGTGTTCCTAATTGATATGCATAGTAATTATTTTGGATATAATTTCTTAATAATATCCACTAAAGCTCCATCCAGTCCCAAATTTACTAAACTTACCCATATCTATTTCTATTATCTATCGTACGCCTTATCTATATCTATAAAAACCATATATAATTGTTTATCTGTATTCTTACTCATATCCATACGTTTTGTAACTACAAATAAACTATCTCCTATACGCCTATCTGATTGAAACCTCCTTCATTTCTCCTACTATATTATTTTTTTCTATTCATTTTGCAACCTTTCCATCCACCACATATAAGAAAACTTTATATAGCACTGACATAACCGCTATTGGTCTATACTTGTTTACCTTCCTATGATCCTTAACCTTCCCTTTACATAACAGCCTTACTCTTGTATTACTTCAACTACCTGGAAAATTTCTCTTTTGTGCCATCTTATTAAAACATGATAATAGTTTTAATTTTCCCTTCTGCCCTAAATTCATTATCATCTCTGTTGTCCATCCATCCAAACCTCTTGCCTTTCCAGCTTTCAATTTTTTACTTGTCTCATTCAGTTCATTTTCTGTAAATTGTATATTCCCATTACTATATATGCTCTCATGTTTTCTATCACTCTGTCCTTCACATTTAATATCTTTTCTATATCCATTACATACTTGTTTAAGATAAGACTATCTCTAATTCTTCTCTAGATCTATATTCTATTTCCTCATTATCTAGTAATACTAATTATCTCTTCCACTTTTATTAATATCTTCCAACAGTTTACTATTCACTTTCATTCTTTCTATATAATTATCTATTTTAGTGAACTTTTTTGTTTCTAAGTACTTTTCCCATTTAGTATTAACATCTTTTTCACTTCTATGTAATGTGATATGATGCACTGTGACTTCTCCTTGTACAGAGTCAGGAATCTCAGCAACTATGTCCAGAGAAACCTGTTAGCCACTTTACCTTTCCTTTTTATTCCCCACACTAAGTTTTCCCATAATCTGCTCCATACCATTTCCACAATATAATCTTTGTCAACTCCATGGCCTATGTGAAGTGATATGATGAACTATAGCTTCTCCTTAAATGAAGTCAAGAATCTCTCAGCAATTATGCCCAAAGAAACCTGTTAGCCACTTTATTTTCCATTTCCCACTCTAAATTTTTCCATATTCTGCTCCATCCCATTTCCACAACATAATCTTTGTCAACTCTATAGCCTTTATATCTAAATCCCCCTTACCTTTTCCCAAACCCAACATAAAAACCAATAATCCACTTTCTGTATAATCACTTTTTTCATATTTATTCTTCCAAAACTTCATTATATGTGCCCTTTCTGTTTTCAAGCATTTACTATTTCTATTCCTTCCTTATATAATTTACAGTCTAAATCGAAATGACCGTTGCAGTATAAATATCAGCTGATGTGATGCATATTATCAAAATCATAGTTTCAAGAAAAAAAAATTCTAATTACTCATATTTAATTTAATTAATTTAAATAAGATATTGAGTTCTTATTTAAATTATAAAAAAAAAAAATACTTATATTAGAATTTAATGAACTAAAGTAAATATATATTTTAATTATTTGATTAATTTTATTTGAACACACACACACACACACACATTTCTTTATGTAGATTTCTATTTTCTGCATAATGTTATTCCTATCCCTTGCTCTCTTTATATATACATATTAGTATGTGAAAAAAGGGATATTAAATTAATGTAATTTTTTTATTTATTTTATTTTAATGTAATAGTGTCTATCTCTTAAAATCAAAATAAGAAAAGTGTTTTAATTCAAAATTAACAAAAATAAGGATTTGACAATATTGGATTGAAGTCTGTTCTAAAAGATTTTATGTGAGTTTTTATATGATTTAGAGTTAATAATTGGAAAAAGCAGTGATAGATGAGTGATAAAAAGAAAAATTGCATTGCCACTTGTTTGGGAGTTTATAAGGTATTCTAGCAGTCAAATGATAGATTGAGCCCACAATTAGTTCCAAGGAATTAACTAGCTGGGGGTTAACCCAGGAACATTTAGTTTTTGAATCTACCACTTCACCAAAAAATAAATCTGTAGCTATGTAATGAAACTAGAACATTGGAAGTCTGAGTAAAAGAAAAAATATTCTGGATCAAAGATAGGAAATAAAAAAAAAATAGGAAAGTCTTAATTAGTTTTTACTGTTTAAAAATCATCAAATGAAAGTTTACTTTGAAAGCTTCTGAGGATTTATATTTATATATTATTTAAATTAGTTAATGCAAAATGTTAAAAAAATTGAAATATCTCAAAGTATTAAGATAATAGAGTAAATTGTTTTAAAGGGAGGCAAACAATAGGAAACTACTATCAATGATGGACAACAATTAGAAATTGTTGATTGTTATTGATATTGGGATTATCTAAGTGTTGACTGACTTTTAATGATTATATCATCATCATCATCATCAACCATTATCAATCCACTGCAGGATGAAGATCTCTCCAAGTTCAATCCATCTTTTCCTATCTTTAGCTTCTCTTCTCCACCTTACCCCTGCACACTTTCTTATTTCATCCACCCATCTCACATGTGGTCTCTTTCTGGGTCTTTTACAATCTCTTGGAATCCAGTTTAAAATTTCAATTGTCCATCTGTTATCATCTCTTCTAACAATATGTCCAGCCCAACTCCACTTCAGTCTTTTAATTTTTTCAATGAGGTCAGTAACACCTGTTTGTTCTCTTACCCATACATTGCGTTTTCGATCCCTTCTTGTTACTCCCAACATGCATCTCTCCATACTTCTTTGAGTGGTCTGAAGTCTCTGTATTGCTCTTCTATTAAGTGTCCAAGTCTCAGATCCATAAGTAAGAACTGGCAAAACACATTTATTAAAAACCTTCCTTTTCAAACACATAGGCATATTTCCTTTTAGTATCAAGTTATTTCTACCAAAAGCACTCCAACCAAGTTTAATTCTATGATTAATTTCATCCATTATATTTCCATCTGTATTAATAATCTGACCAAGGTATTTGTAACTGTTAACTTCTTCTAACTCATCATAATCAATCTTTATTTTCATATTTTGAGAAAATCTATTAAACATTACTTTAGTCTTTTTAACATTTATCTTTAGTCCTACTTTCCTTTCATCTGATAACTCCTGCAACATTTCCTGTAGCTCTAAAGCATTATTTGCAAAAACAACTACATCATCTGCAAAATCTAAATGACTTAAATAATCTCCATTTACTTTCACTCCTTTAGCTTCCCATTTTAATCCACAAAATACTTCTTGCAGCACTGCTGTAAAAAGTTTTGGAGATATGGAGTCACCCTGTCTTACACCCTTTTCAATGTTGATTTTCCTACTATCATTATGTAATCTAATTGTTGCTGTTGCATTTTTATAAATATTCTTCAAAATATGACAATATCCTGGATCTACACCTTGATGATCCAATGCTTTAATCACTGAAGAAATGTTTATAGAATCAAATGCCTTTTCATAGTCTACAAATCCTAAGCATAATGGCAACTCATATTCATTTGTCCTTTCTATAATTTCTCTCAATACCTGGATATGATCTACTGTACTAAAACCACTTTTAAATCCAGCTTGTTCTCTTGGTTGGTGGAAATCCAGTGTTTTCTGTAGACGAGTTGTAATTATCTTAGTAAAAATTTTGTATAAAACTGATAAAAGACTGATAGGTCTGTAATTTCTAATATCTTCTTTATCACCTTTTTTAAATATTAATATTAATACTGCATTCTTCCAATCATCTGGTACATCTTTATCATTTAGACATTTGGTATATAACTTTGCTAAAAAATTTTCTATTTCTTCACCTGCTTCTTTTAATATATCAATTACAATTCCATCATTACCTGGAGCCTTCCCTTTCTTCATAAATTTAATTGCATGTCTCACTTCCTCATTCAAAATTCTGGGCAATTCGGAAGATATAATATGTATAGGAGGCACTTGTTCTTTATTACTATATAATTCTTGATAGAAGTCTTCTACACATTTTATGATGTCATCTCTCTTTTTAGTAATAATGCCATCTTTTTTTCTTATTGCAGATATAAATTTCCTACCAATACCAAAATGTTGTTTTACACTCTTTAGACTTTTATTCTCTTCTACAGCTTTCCTTGCTAGTTCACAATTATACTTTCTTATATCATTTTCAACTCTTTTCCGCACCATTTTACAAAATTTGAGATATTCAATCCTTTTTAATGCATCATTGTTGTATATCCTCATATTCCTTCTTTTCTTCATAAATTCTCTAGTCTCAGTAGAAATTTTATTGGTCAATTGCTGCTTTTTTCTACCAGCTATCTTTGTTGCAGTTTTTAAAAGTGTATCACTTATTTTCCTATTAATATCATTCAAATCTGAATCATGTTCAAAATCTACTAATACTTGAAACCGATTTGTAAGTTCTAATTTAAATTCATTAGAATGTTTCTGAAGATTAGGAATATCAACTGTAAATATTGTTTTTCTTAATAATTTTTGTCTCTCTAGTTTTGCATTAACATGTATCTTACATCTTACTAATCGATGATCACTTCCTGTGTTAAATTTATTAAGAACATTACAATCTTGAAATATGTATTTTCGGTTAGTCAAAATATAATCCAATTCTGCCGTCCCTTCATTTGGATGCTTCCATGTCCATTTCCTTTTAACATTTTTCTCAAAAAAAAAAAATCATAATATAAAGTTTTTCTTTTTCTGCAAACTCCACAAGTCTATGCCCTCTCTCATTTCTATTACCATAACCAAAATTACCTACAGCATTTTCATCTTTCATTTGTTTACCAATTCTAGCATTAAAGTCTCCCATAACAATTTTAAAATGTTGTTTACTCTGATCAAAAGCCTTTTGTACATCCATATAAAAATCTTCTATAACTTCATCACTATGAGAACTTGTTGGGGCATAAACCTGAATTATCTGCATTTGGTATCTGCTATTAAGTTGTAAAACTAATCTTGCCACTCTGTCTGATACACCATCAATCTCCACAATGTTATTCTTCCATTTTTTATTTATAATGAATCCTACTCCACTTGTATTTCCAATATTTGTGCCTTTATAGTAGAGTATATGTCCACTTTTTAAATCAATTGTTTCTTCACCTTTTCTTCTAACTTCACAAAGTCCAATAATGTCCCATTTAATATAAGACAGTTCTTCTTCTAATTCTTGCAATCTTCCTTCACTTGAAAGTGATCTGCAGTTGTAAGTACCTAAATAAAAAGTCATCATCAAATGGCAGCCTGAGTCCACAATCAGGGGATTCTTAGCACCCTCCGCCTTCTGCCACCAACCGCTGCCTTGGTTGGTGACTTTACAGCCTCCTGGGAATAAGGGCCATGATTTATTTTTGTCTGTCATGATTGTATATATTGAAAAAATATTCTTAAATTCGGAGGTAAAAAGCCAATAAACTCACCACTCTGGCTAATGCGTGTTGGTGAGCAGCCCATCCATGTTTGTATACTATATGAATAATCACATAGTAATAACAGCTGCAACGACAAGAACGTCTGGAATGGACATTAGGAATTTTTCCTGCTCGGTTCCTTTAAGGCCTCCAAGAGGAATCAAAGGGTCTCCTTTCAATTAATAGCAAACTCCTTTCTGCACCCTAATGATTATATATATATATTCTAAAGCAGATATAAACAATGTATTAAGAATGCAGTTGTATAATCTGAAGATTATGTGAGTTCTGAAGACAGTTTAATAATTATAAAATTGATGTTACATTGTTAAAGAAGAATTAACTCTCCTGGATATTGTCAGATTTAATTGTTCTCCATAATAGGAGTTTTTGTAAGCTTTCAACTTTTGATTTTAGTATTAAATCATTATTCTATGTTAGAATTCAGCTTGATTTGGTAGTAATGTATATTTTCAAATGAAAACAATTCATATTTGAACTTTGCAAATATCTTAATAATAATAAACAAATGATTTTACCATTAAAAAGATTGCAAGCAGAGTCACTCTTATAAAATTAACAAACTCTTTTTTAATTGCAATTTGCTTCCAACATGTGAATGAAAAACTATTAATCTCTGTTAAATCTATAAAATTCTCCTTTAAAATTTTAAAATTGTTTTGTAATTGTTAAAATATGTCAAATTATTTTAAGATAGTGATGGCAATACCATATTTGTTATTATTTATAAGAATGTCATGATTTTCTTTCTTAACATTGCTTTAGAAGTTATTCTTCTATTTTTAAAAATAATATATATATATAAACATTATAATAATGTATACTTTTCATTTTTAATAATTATTTCACAAAATAATTATGAATCTTAAAAAACATAGCAAAAAAAATGTTGGTTAGTAATATCAAAATTTTGAAATAACTTTGCAAAAAGTGTGAACACCAATTATGAAAAAAGATATCAATTAAAGTGAAGGAGGAAGCTTTTAAAACTATTTTACATTGCAACTTCTCAGTTTTATTGGAGTTTTTTGATTTTTTTTTTTTTTATATTAGAATATCAATTTTTTAAAAGAAGGTGAAATTATGAATATATATTTAAAAAAAATTAGCGAAATATCTCAATAGATGGCTCTACAAACAAAATTAAAAAAAAAAATACAATTCTAGCATTTATTTTAGATTTTTCTGAGTGAATGCCTCCGTGTTGATGACTACCATTGGTTAAAATAAAAGGCCATAAATATATTAAAGAAGATTACGGGATGAAATGTTCAAATATATGATGTTCTACTATATTAAAATTGAGAATTATTTAAGGAAAATTCTAATGAAGATATTGTCAAAACAGTAATTTGGTTTGTATGAAAAATAAAAAGAACATTGTAGACAATGAAGTATATAAAGCAGTATACAAAAAATTTTGTAATGAATTGAGAAAAAAATAGATAAATCAAATTGTCCATAAGAATTTATGAAAATATATAAAATATGTTGAAATGATAATTTTCTTTACGTTTAATTCAATACATATATCATTTTCAGTTGCTATTAATGAAAAGGTATTAAGGAATCTCTTTTGAGAGATACTTATTGTTTTAAATACACCTTAATTAAATTAAATGTATTACTAGCAGCAATATGATTTTATTTACTTACTGAACATTATTGCTTTTACGAACAAAGCTCCTAAATGTATTTTATTATTTATTGAACATTTTTAAAATGTTGCCATTTTTGTTTAGTATATAAATCTTATTACTTGCGATGACAAATTAAAAATTATTAAACTAAGTGAGCAGATCATATTCATGATTTACGTAGACTATAAGTTAGGATTTGTTTGCCAAACAGTAAAAACTATTGTGAATGTTAAAGATAAATTTTTAAAAGAAAGTAAAAAGTGAAACTTTTAATGGTATGGATTGAAGATCAAACTAGCTATAATATTCCTTAAAACCAAAACTTTATCCATGAAAGCAGGCAGAGAAGAAATTGCTGGCAAGAATTTCAAAGCTAATTGGAACAGGATTCTTAGATTTAAAGATTGAAGTAATTTTCATAACAGCATAATCCAGGATTAATCTATTAATATCAAAAAATATTTACCATAGCATTTAGATAATGTTCTTCTGTATATATTGCCTATTGGCAGAATCATTATTTATAAATGAAAATTGACATTAATCAGTTAGTTTGGTTTTTTGTTTTCAATGAAAATATCAGTTCACTTAAAATAATATAAAATAACTGGGGGGGGGGGGGGACAGGACGGCAATATGGAAATAATAAAACTTATTTAGAAAACAGATATGATATGACATACATTTTAATATATAAAAGTAATGCAATTTATTTAGAAAACAAATGATACAATGTACATTTTAATATTTATGAAAACATGAAAAATAATGTAATTTATTTAAAAAACAAATGTCGTGTACATGTTAATATTTGTGAAAACAAAAAAAATATATTCTATTTCACATTTAATATGTTATACAAATCAATATAATGGGAATGAAATGAAAAGGATTTGATTCCAACCTTGTCGGCAAATTTTCCGACATATATAATCTAGATGTCGAGCACTGACACGAGTTCTGTTACAATGTTGTCTATTAACATGGAATGAATATAATGACATTTCCAGTGTACCCACTATTTGGAATAAATATATGCTTGCTGCAATGCCATACATGTTGTTCACTTTTCCTAATTTGTGAGAATTCTTTGTCGTTCTCAATAATTTAATTTTTTACCAATATTTTACATTGATCATATTTAATGAGAATTTGTTTTTTTTTTTTACATTCATTTGATAAACATATTATTTCCATGTTATTGTTTTTCTTTTTACAGATATATCATTCGAGGAACTGATTTTATTATTATTTTGTTTTTGTTTTTTTTAAAAAAAAACTGATTATTTAACATCTTTTTGTCGACTTTCATGTGTGGTTGGCAGCTCTACCAATGAATAGTATATACAAAAAAGAACATCATATAAATTTAATGATTAAACATTATCCTGGAAACAAATATGGAAATAATGCAATTAATTATATTCCAACAACAACAACAAAAAAGCAATATTATGGTCATATTATTATTTTTTTAATTTCTTAATTTTATCTATAAAGCTTTGATTAATTGTATTAATAAAATATCTTGAATACTTGAACCATGTAGTATTGTTGTTGACATTGCCAAAGGATAGAAGGGACCTATAATCAGAATAAAACCGAGGTCTGTAAAATATATAGAAATAGGATTGAATTAGCATGGGTTCAAAACGTTAGGATTTTATTGAATTTCAGGTTATTAACTTGAAGAGTATAAATATAAAGGTCTTGAAAAGTGGTTACTAGATGTGTTTGCACATTACTTCTAGTTTTGAATCCTAGTTTTCATGTACAAAAGCAAAGGCTAGAAACCAGTCTGGGGGTGGGGTTATTATATTATTATGCTATCCAATATTCATTTTTCACTCAAGCTTACAATAGATGATCTTAGAGTAAAATAAAAAGACCTGCTCTTTAGTATCAGGAAACCATTAAAAATTATAAAAGAATATCTATTATGAATTGTTTAAATATAAGTGATATATATAAAGTACAACTTGATTATTAGCTTGATATATAATATAAAATATTCCATATTTAATATTTGCAAAGTGTATATGTGTACATATATTTAATTTTAATATCATACATATTACTATGTTTAAAAATAAGAGTTAAAATAAACTAAACATAGGACAATATTTATGTTAAAAAGAACATTTAAATTACTATTTAAAGAAAAAAAATATATTGTCATTTACTTTGTTTAAACATCAGTGGTAGAAATAAAGTATGGAATTTTAGATATACTTAGAGTCAATCTAAAACATTTAACAATTTAACCTAATAATATTATCTACCTCCTCAACTATTTTTTAATGATTCATGCAGAATTTTGATTTACCTTTTAGATTGATGCATGATCCAAGGATAATAAAATTCTATAAATAGCAACAGGAATAAATAAATAATTTAGCAATAAAACTATAATGCACACAAATGCAAATAGAATTGAACTAAGATTTGTAATTATCTCATGGTAATGTGTTATTCTTAACGACATGTATAATAATTTTTCATTTAGTTCAAAGAAAAGATGGATAATTAAGAGTATGGTATGCCTATATATATAAAAAAACCTGTCTGTATGGGAAAATGTTATGTCACAAGCCTGATCTTCAAAAATTGATTTGATAAAATGAATGGAACCACGAAAAAATAAGGTTGTTTATATGATGCTACTTCTGATGCCAGTTAAGCAGGAACAATGATTCAGGATTTTATTACATAATAATTACTGAAATATGAACAATTAGTAAAATATAACTGTTAATAAAACAATGTTATATTGAAGTAACCATTGGCCCCTATTTGGGGAAGCTTTTTTTGGCCAAGGGCCATTTGAATATTTATGTCATTTGTGGGCCATTTAAAATTATCAACATAAAAATTAGACAGTTATATTTGATCAAAAATTTAATTAATTTATCCCTAATCATTGATTGGGATAAGGGAGGGAGCAACTTTTTCAACTGGTAGCCATTTTCAACTTTCCCTTTTTAAATGAGAACTACAATTTTTAAAAATAAAAGTAATATTATTATTAATGATTGTTCCACATTTAATGACAACTTTTCCCCTTCGTCTTGTAAACTATTCTTCATGTCATATTTACATTCTTGAATTTTTTTTTTATATTTTGGACAGAGTAATTCTACAGCAAACTACAATGTCAACTTTTATAAACTTTCTTCAGAAAATGGATTTGAATTTTTTGCCTTTTTTTTTTTTTGAAATAATGTAACCTTGCTTTCATAGAGTTTTCTATCTTGTTTGTTCTTTTTATGAAATCTGTCAGTCACTTGAAGCTTATTTTCAAATTTTCTATTTTAAGATTTATTTCTTTTCCAACAATTTTGTTGTAATTAGAATGTTTGATAAGTAGTCTCTCTTAATATTATTTCTTTATTAATTGAAATACTATTTCTTTCTAAAAAGGAGAATGGGTTAGTCCATTTATTTTGAAATGCACATTTTCTTTGTTAATTTGCTTTATCTTACTCAATGAAACCATCAATAATAATAAAAATAAATGCACACAATAATATAAAATAAAATTCTAGTTTTATTTCTATAAGTATATGTTCAGCTGTAGAAATCACAATAAAAATAAACAAAATGTTCCAATGTCTTAGATTAAATATGTATTTAGATAGACAATACAATATAGATAATTTATTGAAATATTGCAGATATTGTAGAGTGAACTAGAACTATTATATAGGTTTGAAAGAGAAAAAGTGTAGTTGAGAAAGTAAATATTTTATTTTATTAACTCTTAATTAAATATTTAAACAGTATATGTGTTTAAATAGAAGTTTTATATGGGCATTTTGTATAAATTTTTGAAAATGTCTGTGGGTCATATTAAGAACTTTGAGGGCCAGACTTAGCCCACAGACTGGAGGTTCTCCACTCCTGCTATCAATAATAATTACATGTGGATTTGACAGTTTATGCATCTTGAGTGAAATAAAGGCCTAATTCACACAATTCTACTATAATGCATACAAAAAAGTCTTCAAGGTACTATTATTTGCTATTCGAAAGTAACGTAATTTTTTTATCAACACACTCACCCCAAAAAAGCCAGTCTCTGATTAATTACTGTCCCAAAAGGTCTGCTTACATATTTATATTTTGTTTTTAATTTTTTTTTATTTTATGGATATTGTAGTTGTATAGAATGGCTGGCCTGGAAACATTATATCAATGTGTTTTTGCTTAGCATCAACACCATCAAGCCGCTGACGCAATAGATCAGAACACAATCAATTTTTGTTTCGATTATTATTAATCTAGAAACATTTATTTTTATTTACTGTATTTTTAAATTTATTATGACCACTTAGTGTTTAAAAAAATAATATCAGATAGTTCTTAAAATGTTGTCATCATTATTTTTAACCATTATTAATCCACTGCAGGATAAAAATCTCTCCAAGTTTAATCCATCTTATCCGATCTCTAGCCTCTCTTTTCAACATCACTCCAGCACACTTCCTTATTTCATTCAACCATCTCACATGTGGTCTTTTTCTAGGTCTTTTATAAATTTTTTGGAATCCAGTTTAAGATTTCAACTGTCCATCTATTATTATCTCTTAACAACATGTCCAGCCCAACTCCACTTCAGTTTCTTAGTTCTTTCAATAATGTCAGTAATCGCTGTTTGTTCTCTCATCCATGTATTTCATTGTCAATCTCTCCTTTTTACTTCTAACATATATCTCTTACTTTATTGAGTGGTCTGAAGTTTCTGTATTGCTCTTCTGTTAAGTTTCCAAGTCTCAGATCTATAAATATGAACTGGCAAAAGATTTTTATTAAAACCCTTCCTTTTCAAACCAATAGGCATATTTCATTTTAATATTATTTCTACCAAAAACATTCCAACCAAGTTTAATTCAATAATTAATTTCATCTATTATGTTTTCATCTGTAGTAATAACCTGATCAAGAAATTTGTAGTTAACTTCTAACTCTTCATTATTTATTTTCTTCCTTTGAAAAAATCCATTGAACATTACTTTAGTCTTTTTACTATTTATCTTTATAAAATAGATTACTTCCCGTTATATATAAATAAACACAAAAACTTAAAAGTGAAGTTTAAAAAGAGAAGTTATAAATAAATATAATAAAAATAAGCTAAACGTTTTCGAGGATCCATGCCTCATAATCATAGCTTTCTTAAAAATACATAATAAAATATATACAAAGATTTAAAATTAGCACGTGTTACATGGACCATTTCTTCGATATATCAAAGCAAGTGTCTTTTCTATTTATAGGATTAATATTTCCATTAATATAGAATGCTTCTTTTATTTTCCTCTTATGATCATTTGATTCAGTGCATATAATTACAGGATTGGCAGGAGTAAAATTGTGTCCAGATTTCATGGAATGCTCCAAAAATACAGAAGATATATTGTTGTTCTTCTGAGCTCTCTTGTAAGTGTACATGTGTTGAGCAAGCCTAGTATTAATAGTAGCTTTAGTTTCACCATAATATACAGCAAGACATTTTTCTTGAGGACATGAAATGGAATATACTACATGTGGGGTGAATGAACGATCAATATGATCTTTTGAGTTGTTGATCAATCTGTTAGAATTAGGAGGAGTTCTAAATCCTATTTTAAACTTATTGAATAATGCTTTAGTTAGTTTGTTAGATATTTTGGAAATGTAAGGAATAGTAATTCTAGGAAGTTGAATACGTGGTACAATATTATTTATTTTATTATGGAATTTAGTAATATTATTTTTAATAGATTTAAATTTAAAACCTGCTGTCATTAAATCTTTAATAAAATTATTCAGATTTTCTTTTCTGTCTGCTTCATATTTACAAAGATGCAAATTTCTAAATAAGAAAGAATTTAAACCAGCAAATTTGTGTGATGCAGGTGAGTTAGATTTAAGGTGAATACAGCTTCTAATTTCAAAAGGCTTAATTATCATCTTGTAATCTATACTGTTATTATTTCTTGATAATGAAAGGTCAAGATATTTGATTTCTTTGTTGTTATTTTCATATACAATGCTAAGTGATAAATTAGATAAACTTTGAAGTTCTTCTCGTATATGTAAAATATTATCCATAGAGGAAATAATAAATATATCATCCACATACCGAATATATGTAAAATCATGAGTGGAATTGTAATATTTCGGTATTATAGAGCTCTCAAATTTATTTAAGTAGACATTAGATAAAATGCCACTGACAGGTAAGCCCATTGGCCATCCATCTTTCATAGTATACCACTTGTTTTCAAAGAGTGTAAAAATGTGCAAATCAAGCCAAGAAAGAAAAGCAACAATAAATTTAACTCTATCAGTAGGGCAATGTGTTCTCAAAAGTTTTTCATGCACTATTTGAATGGATAATTTTCTATTAATGGATCCATATAATTCTTTCACATCCATAGTAGCCATAGTGGATGTATTCATAAGTTGAATGTTTTTAATTTTAGAAATAAATTGGAAAGAAGAATTGATAGTATATAAGCCAAAATTAATATATTCTATAAGTAATTGATTTACCAATTTGGCTGCTTCAAAATAATGCACTCCATCAAAATCCATCATCAATCTTAATGGTTCACCTGGCTTATGTAATTTAGAATTGGCAAACATTCGGGGAGGTCTAGTGGAAGAAGGATAAATCTTATAATATTCAGATTTAGTAATACCTTTGTCTTTAAATTTTTGCAGCACATTAATGATAAATTTATCTCTATCTATTTTAATATTAAAGTTGTCGTCTTGTATTAGTTTTAATATCTTAATTTGATCATATATTTTATTTTTATAATCTATATTATTTAGCAAAACAAAATGGTTGCCTTTATCTTCCCTAAGGCAAGTAATATTGTGAGATATAAAATATTGTTTAGTCTTTAGAATATCTTTATCCCATACTATACTTTCTGTATTAGACAAATTTTTATTTAATAATTTAGATAAATCTGATATAATAGCCTCATTAACAATCCACAATGAGATGCTATTATATCAGATTTATCTAAATTATTAAATAAAAACTTGTCTAATACAGAAAGTATACTATGGGATAAAGATATTCTAAAGACTAAACAATATTTTATATCTCACAATATTACTTGCCTTAGGGAAGATAAAGGCAACCGTTTTGTTTTGCTAAATAATATAGATTATAAAAATAAAATATATGATCAAATTAAGATATTAAAACTAATACAAGACGACAACTTTAATATTAAAATAGATAGAGATAAATTTATCATTAATGTGCTGCAAAAATTTAAAGACAAAGGTATTACTAAATCTGAATATTATAAGATTTATCCTTCTTCCACTAGACCTCCCCGAATGTTTGCCAATTCTAAATTACATAAGCCAGGTGAACCATTAAGATTGATGATGGATTTTGATGGAGTGCATTATTTTGAAGCAGCCAAATTGGTAAATCAATTACTTATAGAATATATTAATTTTGGCTTATATACTATCAATTCTTCTTTCCAATTTATTTCTAAAATTAAAAACATTCAACTTATGAATACATCCACTATGGCTACTATGGATGTGAAAGAATTATATGGATCCATTAATAGAAAATTATCCATTCAAATAGTGCATGAAAAACTTTTGAGAACACATTGCCCTACTGATAGAGTTAAATTTATTGTTGCTTTTCTTTCTTGGCTTGATTTGCACATTTTTACACTCTTTGAAAACAAGTGGTATACTATGAAACATGGATGGCCAATGGGCTTACCTGTCAGTGGCATTTTATCTAATGTCTACTTAAATAAATTTGAGAGCCCTATAATACCGAAATATTACAATTCCACTCATGATTTTACATATATTCGGTATGTGGATGATATATTTATTATTTCCTCTATGGATAATATTTTACATATACGAGAAGAACTTCAAAGTTTATCTAATTTATCACTTAGCATTGTATATGAAAATAACAACAAAGAAATCAAATATTTTGACCTTTCATTATCAAACAATAATAATAGTATAGATTACAAGATGATAATTAAGCCTTTTGAAATTAGAAGCTGTATTCACCCTAAATCTAACTCACCTGCATCACAAAAATTTGCTGGTTTAAATTCTTTCTTATTTATAAATTTGCATCTTTGTAAATATGAAGCAGACAGAAAAGAAAATCTGAATAATTTTATTAAAGATTTAATGACAGCAGGTTTTAAATTTAAATCTATTAAAAATACTATTACTAAATTCCATAATAAAATAAATACTATTGTACCACGTATTCAAAACTTCCTAGAATTACTATTCCTTACATTTCCAAAATATCTAACAAACTAACTAAAGCATTATTCAATAAGTTTAAAATAGGATTTAGAACTCCTCCTAATTTTAACAGATTGATCAACAACTCAAAAGATCAAATTGATCGTTCATTCACCCCACATGTAGTATATTCCATTTCATGTCCTCAAGAAAAATGTCTTGATGTATATTATGGTGAAACTAAAGCTACTATTAATTCTAGGCTTGCTCAACACATGTACACTTACAAGAGAGCTCAGAAGAACAACAATATATCTTCTGTATTTTTGGAGCATTCCATGAAATCTGGACACAATTTTACTCCTGCCAATCCTGTAATTATATGCACTGAATCAAATGATCATAAGAGGAAAATAAAAGAAGCATTCTATATTAATGGAAATATTAATGCTATAAATAGAAAACACACTTGCTTTGATATATCGAAGAAATGGTCCACGTAACACGTGCTAATTTTAAATATTTTTGTACGTCTGGGTCTCGTTTTACGTGATAGATAGGTTCCTCAGAAAACACGCACAAACAAAATCGCGCAAAAATAGACGTAACTTACCTTGAAAAAGGGGAGATACGGATTGTGATTTTTCAAAGATCACATAAAAGCAAAGCACCAACGTAAAATTACTTTAAAATTTGCACAAAAAAAAAAAATAAGGAAATAAAATATGACTAATAAAAAATTTCAAATTTGAAAAAAATTGATACACGACAAACTTTTTTTAACTATAATATTTAATTTTATTCAAAACAATATATTTTTATGCATAATTTACAGTAATTTACATTTTTATACACGTTTTAATTATTATCGCTCTTTGCCATTAAACAGGTTCATTTGCAAACTGGTAAAAAATCAGATTCTTCACAAGAGGAAATACAACTAGCACCAACGTCACTCTCATGTTGTGTTAATGGTTTTCTGGTGACAACGTAATTAGTAATTAATCTACCAACTAAAAATTAAATTCTTATTGTTGTCTTTAATTTTTTAATTTTCAATTTTAATTGTGCCCACTGCTATTACTCACCTTTTAAAAATAAACTTGCGGACACTAAATGATTAATAATTGATTATGTACTTTTTTAAAAAGCAAAAACAGAATGTGATTTAAAATGCAAAATTAACACGCACAATGTTTGAACAAATTTACATTATAATCTTGTAAAATTTAATGTGTGTATACATAAAATGTGGAAATCATGATTTTAATTTCATTATTGCATAAAATCTTATTATTATAAAGCACTGAAAATATTGAAATTACTAAGATGAAAGTCTAATTCCAATAATGTGCTATTACTTTCAATATGATGTAAGTGCGCGAAATTTATTATTTAACGTATTATCAGAGTTCGTCTTTCGGAGAAACATGAATCGCATAACTTCAAAATCGCGTTAAATAAATCTGCGTAAAAAGAGACCCAGGTATATATATTTTATTATGTATTTTTAAGAAAGCTATGATTATGAGATATGGATAACGTTTAGCTTATTTTTATTATATTTATTTATATCTTTTTTTAAACTTCATTTTTAAGTTTTTGTGTTTATTTATCTTTATATATAATTGCATGAATGTATGGCAAATGATTGTCTAACCATTTTTAACCAGAGAGTAAAACTAGGCTAGCAAACTCTTCAATATTTTATTACCAGTCAATTAACCCTTAGTAATGTCTTTTTTTACCTAAGGGAGTTAGTTGTTCAAAAAATCTTTATTCTTGTCTTTGTTGAATCATTAAACAAGTGTATTTTATAGATGACAATTAATATGCTTAGTTGTCATATTTTTAATCTAAAATGTATAATAAACTTGAATTTAATGTTCTAATACAGAAAAGTTTTGTTTACAAACAATTATAGCTCATTAACAAGTACAACTATTTGAATCCAGAATCAAAAAAAGATTAAAAGAATAGTCTTCATGTAAACCAATATGTGAAGTAAAAACACTTCCACATCTATCACTTGCTGGTCACTTAATATGTTTATTTAGAATCTTGTGATACTAACAAAAGTATAAATTTTCATCATTGCTTTCAATTAATTAAGAATTCTATATCAAATCTATGATGAATCTATAACTGTTATAACAATTAAAATTTATTTCAAATAGTTGAGATTTTTTGCCAGTAGTAGTAACATTCTCTTTCATATGTAGCAACTTTATAATTTGAATAAACTTTCATAGACATTGTCACAACCTAACTAAAATTGAATAATTCGAGTAAATTGATAAATATATATATAAATTGGAAGGTCTGTTAAATTTCTGGTAACTACATATTTATGCCTGAAAACAGCCTTTTCAGTAAATTTCTTGAAAATACTTTTTCTTTAATGTATGATGTAACCAGTGTACATAATCCCAGTATATACACAATGAAGACATCAGCTTGAATTTATAATTCAGTCTATGCCATTAAAATGTTATCATTGATTGCTTTCATTTCTATTCTCAGGTCCCATTTTACATCACTTTGCCCTTTTGCATTCAACCTCAGTTGAACAAAAGTATTTGATTAATTCAATTAACGTCTTTTTATTTTATTATTCACTTATTGATTTTCTTTGAATATTATTTTTAATCATTATATTACTAACCTTATCATCACATATTTGTTTGTACCTCATATATGCCTACAACACACAGCTGACTCAGATAGTAGGATGAATATAAGAACAGAAAGACTGTTAAGATTTAAGATAACAAAATAATTTAGTAATGAAACAATAATTTTAAATATTAAAGGATATGCATACAAATATATGCAAGAATTACCATCTCTAAATCAGATTCTTAGATATATTCATGATTAGTAAATATACAATATAATCAGTACATGTCTACCACATACTAAAACTTATACAAATTTTTTTTTTTTTCTCAAAAGTAACCTTTACCAGTCAAAAGACTACAAAAAGTTATCGGGCACACTTACCTGTGGAGGATTATAAAGTGTTCAATGTCACAAGGCAAAACAATTATTGACCAGGTTTACAAGGTATGTACGCTCGATGACAAATACATCCATAAAAGGGTTGTATAATTTTGCTCAATGTATATCTATACATGAATGAGCACAGATCTGCACTGCCCAAAAACAGTCCATCAAGGGGGTGCAGCAGCCCATCAGAATGGAAAAAGTGCTGAAAACTTTGACTCTGTACCCTCCCGGCAGGTTTTCCAGGCAGCGACTAATCTATAGACTTCTGACTTGTCACATCTCAACTAATCTATAGACTCATTACACTTTGAATGTTAAATTAACTTTTCCAATATAGCTGAGGCATGGAACATTGTAAATGTATAAATTGATGCTAGAATCACATTTCTGGGGCATAGACAGATTCCATCATGGTTATTCTATAGAATTCATTTAATATTTTACTATTCTTTTTTATTTATTTGCAAAGAAATGTATGAAATTTGACATTATTGTTTATGAAGAATAAAAATATTATTATTGAAAATAATAGCAGGAACAGTTTACCTAAGCTGCTAAAAATATATATTTAAACTTCATATCAAAACTTAACTAATGTATTGTCTTTATAAGTCAACATTCGATTTGAATATAATTTCATGCAAAAATATGACTGAACTTCATCACCAAGATTTTTCCTTTTAAATTAAAATAAATTTAATTGAAGAGGGGTTGGTGAGTGGGAAATACATTAAAATTTATTTGTATCAGAACCGTCTCTCTTTTTTATTTTGGACAATTAAATTTAATTCTCCTTTTTTCCACTACTGTAGAATTTGAAGTCATCCTAGGAGTCATTTAAAATGTAAATAAATAAAAATATTTTAAGTTATATTTTTTTACAGATAAAATATTTCAAAAATTATTGCAGAATTATTAAAAATATTGAAAAATATAATATAAAATTATTATAATTTATTATTTAAGGCCTCTTTTATATTATGAAATATATATATTTAATCTGAAATTAACTTGTGCATATTGAGTGGAATCATCATGCTTTCACAAACCTTTCGTCTATTCAAAAATGGTTAGCTTCTGTGGTTTTTATTTACTGTTTGTTTTAAAATTTTCAGAGGTTTGGTTGACTTTAAGAGGAAAGATATTTATAGTTACCTAAGAGTTTTCAGAAGTCGGCTGTGTGTGTGAATCGTGGAATACATGAGTATAATCTAATGAGTTGTATTAGTGATAACTTGATCATTAAACCCTTCTGCACTGTAACAGGTTAATTACTATTCCAGATAATACTTTTTTCCAATATAAATCATATTTAAACTTTGGAAATATTGTAAAACTGAGTATTGTAATGATAACAAAAGATGCTTTCATCATTGAACATTTGGCAGAGCAGAGATGACTTCAGAAAATGAATCAAATCTTTTGTAAATGAAATTTGTTTTAAAACATGAACAAATAAATGTTAATCTCTGGTAAATCTATGAAATTTTGCTCCAAAATATTAACATTACTTTATAAATTTTAGAATTTCTTAAATTATCATAACATGGTGGTAATGATGTTCTAGCCATCATTTTCAGAAAGGCAGTTTGATCAGAACACCATGATATTTTTGGTTAACATTATTCTAAAAATTATTATCTTTTATTTTTAAAAATAAAACATATCTATAAAATAACAGTGTAATAATGTATACTTCTGATTTTTAATAATTATTACACTATTATTGTGTAAAAATAATCCTAAATCTTAATAAACTTTGCAAAAAAAATCAAGTGTTTAGTTATTTCAAAAATGTTCTCAAAGTAATCCTGCAAATGGTCTTAACACAGGTTACAAAGTACCAAATCCATCAGCGATGAAGGCAATACTAAAATATTTTGACTTGATGCTATTCGATTCTATTGACCTCTTTAAATGTTTTATTATTAAAAAATCAAAATGCAAAAATATGTGAGTTTACTAATTAAAAAAAAAAGCAAAATATTTTAATAGATGGCAGTATAAGCATTAGTTAAGAAAGAGAAGATGTAGAATTTTTATTGGGAGATTAAGTGTGGTGAATAGATATCGTTATTTGGGAATTATTTTAAGTAATCAGAAAAATCAAATCCATCAGCGATGAAGGCAATACTAAAATATTTTGACTTGATGCTATTCGATTCTATTGACCTCTTTAAATGTTTTATTATTAAAAAATCAAAATGCAAAAGTATGTGAGTTTACTAATTAAAAAAAAAAAGCAAAATATTTTAATAGATGGCAGTATAAGCATTAGTTAAGAAAGAGAAGATGTAGAATTTTTATTGGGAGATTAAGTGTGATGAATAGATATCGTTATTTGGGAATTATTTTAAGTAATCAGAAAAATTATTTGGATGAATGGGAGAAAAAATTGATAAATGAAGCAAAGAAAAGAAAGGGATTAATAAAGAAATTAACAGTGTTTTCATGTAATAAATATGATGTAGCTAGAATTATATGGGAGTTGCAGTAGCAGGGTTAACATATAGTAATGATGCATTATGTGTTAGTAAAGCGGTATTAGATTATTTAGAAAAAGTTCAAAGGGAAGTAGGAAGACATGCATTGGATCCAGATATATGGACAACAAGAGAGGCAATTCAAGGAGAAATGGGATGGTCAAGTTTTCATATGAGAGATGCAAAAAATAAAATGAAAATGTTTGGTAGATTGCAGTTTATGGATAATAAAAGAATAGTCAAAATAGTATTTAATTGGGTTATGAGTAAAGGGCAGGTAATAAGATGGGTGAGAAAGGTATGCAAAAGATTTGAATAAAGAATTTATATCAGTATATTTGTACAAAAGATGGAATGATTGTGTTAAGAGGATTGTTGGGTGTTATAGAAGTAAGGAATGGGATAAAAGAATATATTTATTAATAAAGAATAGTGAGTTACAGAGATGGAGAAATAGTATGGAGAATAAAAAGAGTTTAAATTTATATAGAAATAAACAGAATATTAGGTGCGAGTTAGTATATGATAATAGTAAGGAAAGTAGTTTATTGTTTAAGGCTCGAACGGGATCTTTAGCTACAAGAGAAAATACATGTAAATGGAAAAATATGGGTGATTTATTTTGTAAATTATGTAAAGAAGGAATAGAAAATATTAGGCATTTGCTAATTGAATGTAAATGCTTGAAAACAGACAGGGTACATATAATAAAGTTATGGAAGAATAAATATGAAAAAAGTGATTATACAGAAAGTGAATTATTAATTTTTATGCTGGGTTTGGGAAAAGATAAGGGGGATTTAGATATAAAGGCTATAGAGTTGCAAAGATTATGTTGTGGAAATGGGATGGAGCAGAATATGGGAAAATTTAGAGTGGGGAATGGAAAATAAAGTGGCTAACAGGTTTATCTGGGCATAATTGCTGAGATATTCTTGATTTCATTTAAGGAGAAGCTACAGTAAATCACATCACATAATTATAACTACAGTGATTTTACTGGATTTCTCTGTCCAAAGTCCATCATTAATGGTATCACAAGTCATGCTTGATAAAAGTTTAAGTTTTACTTGTACAGGTTTTGTTAGATTGATCATGTTTTATTTCCAGTAACTATTTCATGTGGCTGTACTGCCCCCCCCCCATACTTCTACTTACTTCGCTAGTTATTGCTCACAATTTTTACTAATATGGATTTGATTAGCTACTGCTCTTTAATTTTTTTTCAAAGTTTTTATCTTGAGAAATCTAGCCTTTATCCCTTTCAAGCATTATTACAGAACACAAATCAAAAACAACCCCTTCTTATCTTGTTTTTTAATTCTATTGTGTGTTCAATAGTATTTACTTTTTTTCATCCATCTAATTAATTAATAGTCTTTTATACTTTATTGCCATTTCTTTTTTATTTAGAAGGCATATTAAGAATTATATAGGTTGAAAACATATTTTACTTAATCCAAAATTTTTAATTATTTTATTTATTTTATTTGTTAATTTTTTTATTTATTATTAGTAACTCAGTAGCTAGAAAATATAATTATTGCATTTTTATTTATTCTAATAAAATAATTATAATCCAAAATGATATATATATATATATGACAGTAATAAATTATTTATGATACTTATTTATTTTATTTGAAGCAATGTTGTGTTTTTTAATAAGATAGATAGCTTAAACTAATTACTTTTATTCTGACATTTAAACATAATTAAATCTATAATGCAGTTATTTTTTTTTTTTTTAAGAGATGTTGATTAATTTTAAGAGAGAAATATCTTTGCCTAATTGTATATTTGGTTAAACTAAAACTCCATTTTTTACTTTATTTATTAAAAATAAATTATATACACATGTGGGCCACATATAATATGATAATTATTGTAATCTTTTTTTATCCTTTTGTGTTATAAATTTCAACAGATTTGAAGCCAATAGTATCATCACATTATTTTAAAATTTTACTTTTTAGCCCACTTAGAATCTACTCTTGTCTTTTAAAGTCCTTAATTTTGTGTTAAGATTTGAGTAGGAATGCAGGTAAACAGTTATATATGAGTTTTATAGATATAGAGAAGGCATATGATAGAGTAAATAGAAATAGATTATGGATAAGTTTAGCAAATTTGGGAATGGATGAAGCTTTAATAGATATTATTAAGAAATTATATGAAAATAATTATTATATATATCAATTAGAGAATATAGAATCAATTAAAGTTAAAAATGGTGTGGGACTAAGGCAAGGATGCCCTATGTCACCTATTTTGTTTGTGTTGTATTTGAGTGAAATGGAAAGAGCAATAGAAAGATTAGGAAGAGGGATAGAGATACCGTTAATAGGTAGTAAGGGAGTATATATTTTGTCAAGTCTTTTTTTTTGCAGATGATATATTTTTGTGTGCAGAAAAAAGAGAAGATATGGAAGTTATGTTGAGGACATGTGCAAGGGTGGGTAAAGAGATGGGGATTAAATTTAATGAAGAAAAATCAAATATAATGATGGTTAATACTGGGGAAAGAGAAGATGTAGAATTTTTATTGGGAGATATTAAGTTAAGTGTGGTGAATAGATATAGTTATTTGGGAATCATTTTAAATAATCAGAAAAATTATTTGGATGAATGGGAGAAAAAATTGATAAATGAAGCAAAGAAAAGAAAGGGATAGATAAAGAAATTAACAGTATTTTCATATAATAAATATGATGTAGCTAGAATTATATGGAAAGGAGTTGCAGTAACAGGGTTAACATATGGTAATGATGCATTATATGTTAGTAAAAAGATATTAGATTACTTAGAAAAAGCTCAAAGGGAAGTAGGAAGACATGCATTGGATGCAGAAGTATGGACAGTAAGGGAGGCAATTCAAGGAGAAATGGGATGGTCAAGTTTTCATATGAGAGATGCAAAAAGTAAAATGAAAGTTTGGTAGATTGCAGTTTATGGATAATAAAAGAATAGCTAAAATAGTATTTAATTGGGTTATGAGTAAAGGGCAGGTAACAAGATGGGTGAGAAAGGTAATGCGGTATGCAAAAGATTTGGATAAAGAATTTATATCAATATATTTGTACAAAAGATGGGATGATTGTGTTAAGAGGATTATTGAGTGTTATAGTAGTAAGGAATGGGATAAAAGAATAAATTTATTAATAAAGACTAAGGAGTTAGAGAGATGGAGAAATAGTATGGAGAGTAAAAAGAGTTTAAATATATATAGAAATAAACAGAATATTAGATGTGAGTTAATATATGATAATAGTAAGGAAAGTAGTTTATTGTTTAAGGTTCGAACGGGATCTTTAGCTACAAAAGAATATACATGTAAATGGAAAAATATGGGTGATTTATTTTGTAAATTATGTAAGGAAGGAATAGAAAATATTAGGCATTTGTTAATTGAATGTAAATGTTTGAAAACAGAAAGGGTACATATAATAAAGTTGTGGAAAATAAATATGAAAAGAGTGATACAGAAAGTGAATTATTGTTTTTTATGCTGGGTTTGGGAAAAGATAAGGGGGATTTAGATATAAAGGTTATAGAGTTGACAAAGATTATGTTGTGGAAATGGGATAGAGCAGATTATGGGTAAATTTAGAGTGGGGAATGTAAAATAAAGTGGCTAACAGGTTTATCTGGGCATAATTGCTGAGATATTCTTGACTTCGTTTAAGGAGAAGCCATCACATCACATTAATTACATTTTTAATATCACAAATAATTGATTTAGTTTTCTGAATCCAAACAAGATCAAAGAATTGATTTAATATTTAAAATAGTTTTCTGAATTTTTTTTTTCATGTGACATAACAGCGGCCGGGAAGCGAACCCACTAACCTGGGACAACTGCTTGTAAGTCAGCTCCATCTATTTGAAACGTTATTATCATATAATAATCTTCTGATTTAATAGGATATCATTTTTCCAGTTTATTTATTTTCATTGTCTCAAAAAAGATCCACAGTTTTAAATAATCTTAAGTCTTCATATCATTTGTTGAAACTCTGCCTTTATATTGCTGCACTGTTTTTGAAGTTTCATTTTCAGAGAATGTAGCATGTTTTCTTTTGTTTTTCAATAGTACAATTGTTGTCAAGGACTAATCAAGATTCTATTTTTAAGTGACCCAGAAACTATTTTGTATTTACAATTCACTGTGCTGCTTAAGAGAATTCCATGATGCAATGAAATAACATGCTTGAAAGTTCAAATTGGCAATTTTAGTGTTTAACAGGCTGTTGGATACTTTGAATAAGAAAACGTTGTTAAATAATGGATATCAGATTTTCCACTAATATTTATTTATTTTTTAATGTCATAATTTTAATCATAGAGTACACTAATCTATAATTTATCCAACAACTATAAGTTCTTGTTTAATATTAACTTTTTTTTACATTTTGACTTCTTACTGTAACCTAATTCATAAAATACATTGTTTTGGAAGTGGGTACATCCAAGATCCTTTATAATGATTTTTATGTATAAATAAAATGTTTGTGATAAGTCGATTCCTCTGTTAAGCAAAAATCAAAGAAAAGTAAATCATTTAAGTTAATGGAACCAACTGCATTGTTCCCAGTGAATTATGAATTATTGAGCCCATCAACAAATGCATTTAAATTTCCAAGAAGAAAAATGGCATCTATTTAATAATAATAGAATATTTAGTTCTATGAACCTTTTCAAGCAAACTTTAAAGAATAAGTACTAATAAAAGTGGCACAACTGACTTCACACAAATTAATCGATTCATCTAAAAATTCCAAGAATAGAAAACAGATCTTTCAGCATTGTAGCATCTTTCACTCAATGGACTTCTCTTGCATAAAAAGTTAATCCATTTATTTATCTTCCTTTTCAAAGCAAGTTTTATTAAGAGAAGTTATAACCAATCTTAAATGTTAACATCTTTTTACCTCATATAAGTACTTTCCTAGATTGAGATTGTTTAATAGAGTCTATGTCTAACAGAGTTTGTACATTCTACATAGTGATTTTTAGAAGAAAAAAAAAATATTTATCTTTATTATCAGCACTATGTATTACTTTGCTATTATTACTATTTATTTTTCCATTTAAATTGACATTTTCACAAGATATATTATCCTAGCTGAATTTTGCAAGAAAGGCAATTTTTAATGGCAAGATAATTTGTTAATAGAGGAGTTTAGTTTCCTAATCTTTTTCTTCATCGATGTTTTTTTGACAATCTTTCTATAAAGAAATAAGAAAGAAAGAAGGAGATTGGATATTGATTCAGAATTACAATGCATATATTTAAAAGATATTAATTTGACTATTTAGGCACACAATCTTCTTACCACAAATACAACTGGTAAGTAAAAAAGATCATGGATCTTTTTTTGACAATCTTTCTATAAAGAAATAAGAAAGAAAGAAGGAGATTGGATATTGATTTACAATGCATATATTTAAAAGATATTAATTTGACTATTCAGGCACACAATCTTCTTACCACAAATACAATAGATAAGTAAAAAAAGATAAAGAATGAGAAAAAATAGCACACACAAAAAAATAAAGAAACGATTGCTTATATTGAAACGAGTACCTAGATAACATAATTCATGGCATTAAGAGATACTGTTTACTGAATGTAGACAGTTAAATTTTATACCTGCAGATCATTCCACTAATCACTGTTTGAGTCCTATTCGTAGCCTGAGTACATCAATTTATATATATGCAGTATATATAGATAACTGTAAAGATGTATTTATCAAATATAACAACCATCTACATAAATTATGCTTTTACTGTAGTCTATGTATATTTTTGTTATTACATATATATTTTAATTCTTTAGAAAAGAAAAAATATCTATCAACTTTTAAACCATTGTTGTACTAAAACATTTCAAAGTCTGTGCGAGCATGTTTTACATTTAATCTATTCTTAAATAAATATATTTATAATTCAGAGTTTTCTTTGGTATTGTTATTTTAAAGACATTGATCTTTATAAGTAACTAAGGTGATTCAATAAGTAAGGTTTTAAAACGAGTTATTTATTTTTTTAATGAAAGTTTTTTTTTTTTTATCTGACATTTATCTTAATCATTAATTAAGTTCAATATGACGTAGGAATTGTATTAGTTTTGTTTTTCTATTAATTTCATAAATAGTAAAAAGATGGTAGCTAAATTTCAGATAATAATTAATAAATATTGCTTGTCAAATTTGCTTCTTTAATATTTTTAATTTTGCAATATATATAAAAAATAACGGAGATGATTAAACTACCTTCATTAAAATGATGTAAAATATATAGGTATTGTAATTATCTGATAAACTTTTTAAACTAAGAGTCTTTTATTATTATTATTGCCTACCTGCCTTTGTAGTTGACCTTTTAAGAAATCAATTAACATTAAATTAGAGTTTGAAAAAGCTGTTTTTGTCTTTTTTATTATCCTTTCTATTAAAATGAGGAAAACTACGCTTTATTTGGATTGCCTATTGCTATATAATAATTGAATATTACTGACCCTCTAAGCCGATTATTATTTTAGTTATAATAATAATTTTAAGTTTCTGTTAATCCTGTTGCTTGGGATTACTGCGTCAATAATGAACTTTATATAAATCAAATTGAGTAATTTTATATTTTATTATTTTTTGAATAACTTTGCCTTTAAAAATCTGAATCTTGGACAACCGTTGGTGACCTAGCGGTTAGCATATCTGTCTTCCAAGCAGCTGGCCCGAGTTCGCTTCCCAGTGGGGTGGCCAGGTTCGCCTCCCGGTCAACGCTTTGACATATGAAAAAAAAATCTTAATCTTAAAAATAGCTATAGACAATTATGTAATTGATATATTTAAAAATTGTAATAATTTAAGTATCTTTTCTAATAATTTTAAATATATCATCATTATTTTCAAACATTATTAATCCACTATCAATCCCTGACCTTACATTTCCTTATTAATCTATCTCACATGCAGTCTCTTTCTGGGTCTTTTTTATTGGAATTAAATTTAGTATTTCTATTTAAATTTTTTATTTTTTTTTTAGCAGTATGACCTTATTAAATTCCTTTCAATCTCTACCCAATATATTTGACATACTCTCAATATAATTACAAAAAAAAAAAAAATCACTTTACAGTTCTCATTAGATTAGCATTTGTATTACACAAGAAAGTAAAATATGCATGAGACTACAACAATTAAAAAATATTACATAAGAATATATTTTAGTATACTGTGGAGAACATAGGTAATGTTTGTTGAAGGTATGGAATGATGGCCTTTTCCTTATAATTAAAATTGCTGGACTATTTCCATCATTTAAAATTAATTGTTAATTGTATCTAGAAAAATTCAAACTTTATTTAAACTTTTTAAATTTATTCAGCTGTTAGTAATAGTACATATGTTAATATAAACACAGCGTTTCAAGTGGTAATATTCTCTTTCTTCAGAGGTTCTAACATGGAGCTTTTAGTTTCACTATTGTTGAATTTAAGATGAAGCTCTAACCAACTAGCTAAAGGGGATACTCTAAATTCATTATTCATGAATCTAAACATCCCAGGCTTAATTCCCATGCTAGTGTTATCACTAATCAGATTAATAACATCTGAAGAAGAGAGAATAATATCTCTCCAAACAATGTGTTAAATATGAGCTTGTGTGCTTTTACTAACAGTTGAATGTATTTGAAAATTTTAAATAAAGTTTGAATTTTTCTAAAGACATTTAACTATTAATTCTAGATGATGGAAGCAGTCCAACATCTAATTACAAACTTAAAAAAAGGAAGATATCTGGATTAATTAAATTGTAGAAGAAGAGGGGAACAGTTTGGTATTTGGTAGAACTATTTTGATTATCCTGTCAATCATCTAACCATATGATTTTTTCATCACATGATTACCATTTCTTATGCTTCATCATAACTGTTATTAAAACAGGCAAAACTTTCCATACAGTAGCCACTCAGTGCAAGCCAGAGTAATCAATGGATGAGTTGGCACGAGATAGGGGTTTTATGCACAAGCCTTCTGGCATCCATTGATTACTCTGGCTTGCACTGAGTGGCACTTTTACCTGTTTTCATATGATTTTTTTTATTTGCTTTATGTAAATATATAACTAATAAACTTGCTTGCGTACCCAGAAATTTCATATATAGATATGAGTCAAGCAATTTAAATTGTTGAAATAAATATATGAAAGTCAGTACCTGATATGGTATATCATCCAATTAGATGTTTTTTTTTATTGCCATCAACATAAGGATTTTTTAGATATTATGTCTCTGGATGATTTATAATGTCATTCATATATTAGTATGGATGGAATGATTTCAAGATCAAAATATCTAACCATGAGATGACAATGAAAATATAATAACAAAATTAATCATAACATATAATTGTATTTACAATTAGAGGCTTAATGTCATCTATATTTATAAATGAATTAGAATCTATTATAATTAAAAAAAGAATAATTAATCAAAAAATTAGTACATTATTCTAGATATATAATGATATTTTAATTATTTGTAATAAAAGAGCTATGAATAATATTTATAATGATTTTAATAATAATATTAAATTTACAAAACTAGAATTTAAAGATAAAATTAAATATTTATAAATATTTTTGAAATATAAGCATAATTTATATTCTTGGAATTTAAATGTAATTATAGGAGATTTGAACAGACTTTCAAGCTCCCTTCAGCCATCCACTCTATATCATACAAATGGTACACATGACTACATATATGTGAAAAAAATAAATGATCTCCAATATATGTGTATTTTGTGTTCAACCAGCACTCATCAGTTGGTCCAGATCATGTATATTGGAGATAATTTATCTTTTCCACATGTATGTGGTTATGAGTCTCAGTTGTATGAAATGAGGTGGATAGCTGAAGGGAGTTTAAAAGTCTGTGTTCAAATCTCCTATAATTATATTTAGAAAGAGATAATGATAATAAAATTATATTAAAACATTTTACTAAAGAAGACAAATTAAGAAAAATTATTTCTATAGACTCACAACAGGCATGGTGCAAAAGATGGCAGTTATTTAAAATTTTAAATATAGAAATGAGATATATAATGCAGATAAAAATGTAGTTCATTTACAAAAGAATCAATTTATTAATTAATATAAAGATTATAGTTTATACCCTAAAATTATTAAAAATATACTTTTTAACTCTAAGAAATCTCTAATAAATGTTATTTCTATGCAAAATGACTGTAATGATGATAGTAACAATTGTTCAAATAAGAAATAAATCCCATCTTTCATAGTATAATGAAATGTATAATGGATTTATAAAAAATAAAAATTATATTGATAAGCATATAAATATTAGATGGTTGAATAATAAAAGTCTGGATAAATTAATAGGTAATTATAAATTAAGAGATAATACGAAATAGAAAAAGAAATTGTATATAAAATTATTTGTGACCTTTGCAATATGATTTACTACAGTCATACAGGGAAACCGAGATAAGAGCCAAAGAACATAACAATGTAATTAATAGATAAGATGATAAATCTGCTTTATACATTTATTATTTAACATATGGACATAAAATAGATGCTACAATAAATATTAAACCTTTAAATTACATTGAAGATCCAAAAAGAAGATAAATATATAAAATATATTACATTAAATATAACTTAAATTATTATGCAAATATTTACAAAACTTCAATAAATTTAGTTAATAACTGGTCATTTAAAAATGAATGGAAAATTATATAATATATATATAAAGCTGTATAATGTATTATTTATTGTGTATATTGTTGTGTTACATTGTTAATTCTTTGAAATTATATTGGATCTCTCTATGAAGTTTTTATTCTACTTTATTGTTTTATTTTATTAATGTTATTATTTTACTTCCATTACAGAATACTAGATCGTGTTTTATCTGCAATAATTGGTTAATATTAAAATAGATGTTTAACATTTGAAAAGACCACAAAACCATGTGCCAAAAAAGGCTTTTTATATATAATAATTATTAATATATGTATATTTATATATCTGTTCTATATGATTTTTATTATTATTATTTATATGAAAGAACAGCATAATAAATTTTATTAATTTTCATTTTTGATGATAAATGTATGTTTGTTTCTTTCTATTGGTAATATAATTCCAGCTTAAATATATATAACAATTGTATTATTTTTATAAATACATATGCTCCTTTTATTACTTTGTTTAGTTAAATGTCCAATTAATACTAATAACGTGACCTTTGTATGGGTTCAAATAAGTAATATTTAATGAACTATTGATTAAAAGTATTGTCAAGAATAAAATTGTTATTAAGTTAAAAGTCTTGTAAAGTATATTTACTCACATCATGAATAAATGTGTGATTTAACATATTTCCCACTTGAAAATAATACATTGGTGTGCATTTGAATTTAGCTTAGATAAAAATGACAAATTTTTTTAATTGGGATCATGTTTAGGATTTTTTAAAAAAAGTTCTTTGGGCTTTTAACCAATCCAGCTTATTCGTTCACTATTGATCATAAATAAGTATCTAGCTGTTTTTAGCTAGAAGATAAAACATTAATGGGATACTGCCAAATTCTCACCATCCTGTAATTATCAATCCTAATGACTAGTGGATTGTCAGAGAACTCTTTGACTTGCATTGTTTTATTTATCCATCTATCTATCTATCTGTCTGTCTAATATATAGATTCATGGATATGAAAATCTTTACTACTGAATTGTGAGGAATATTGTTGAGAGTTTAGTCTGATAAGAACATGCTTTCAATCCACGGTCATTCTTTAATAGTTGACTGATATTAGGCCTATTCAGAATATTAATGCTTTACTTCATGTATCTTCCTTTTTGTTTCACATTATAATTGAGTTATAATTCTGACATGATTACAGTTGCTGTTGCTATCAGATTTTACTATCTAAAAGACAATATCTTGAGTAGTTGTTTGATGAAAACATATTTCAAACTTTGAAATAAAAACTAAGGTATTTATTGTATTTTATACATTTGAATAAATGTAGAATAGTAATTATGAAACATGAGAGAGTATGATCTGAGCCAATACAAAAATGCTAGTTCATTCAGAAATGCATTTTGGAGAGTCATTTGCTTTTTTGTAGATGTCTTTATTTGGACTTTGAAATAGTTTAATGAAGTAGAATTTTTAAAGCATGCGTGGAAAAAAAGTGGATGGAGTAAAATTACAATACCCTGCAGTTATATTTTAAGAATAGATCTATTATTCTTTACATTTAAAGTTTATATCTGAAATAAAAATGATATAATTATTTTTAGCCTAAAAATGATTAGTAATATTGTTTAGTACAGGGTGAGCAATTGTTTTGACTTGGGGGCCACAGAGGTTGGCGGAGGGCCGCATCAGGCGCCACTTTGTGGAAGCAAAGGTTAGCAGAGGGCTGCATCTTTTTTTCATGACATAATAAACACACTGCTTTATTCCCTGTATTACCAAAGAAAGATATGTTTATCCATTCTTCATTAAATACACGACATTCATCATCGATTTTACATTTTTTCGGAGGGTTCATGGTTTCACTAAAGTTGGAAATGTATATACTTGCTAATGCAAAGACAAAATTGAAATTAACCTGATCAACAGGAAAAGCACTGCACATCATATCTATACTGCACATTTGTATTGATGTGGCCATCCTAGTGGAAAATACAAGACGAATCTTCGGTCACGCACGAGAAGGAAATCTCAGTTCAAGGTGGATTTTTCTGATTGTCTTGGCGGGCTGCATAAAAAGTCTTAGCGGGCCACATGTGGCCCTCGGACTGCTATTTTCCCACCCCTGGTTTAGTATATTTATTTAAAAGCTATAGTATTAGATGAGATCATACAAGAAATGTAGCACTTGTATCTTCTATAGATATTTTTCCCAATGATTTGAATATCAATCTTTGATTGTAAAATTTCTATAGATGATGCAAGGTAACATATTAGTGCATTTATCTGCGTTGCTAGATTAGTTATTTGCATTTTATTATATTATGATGAATGCTATTGAGACCCTAGATTAATGATAAAATTAAGCTTTTGAAAACATGAGCAAGCTTTACTCATGTCTCATTTTATTTTTTTAGTATTTGATTATTTAAATAAAAAGAATGAATAAAATTAACAAAAATTTAATTATTAATTTAGCTTCATGAGCTCAAATGGAACAAAACCTATATTATATAACTAAGTATAATCACTTTTATTTATAGATTATAATTCTTATACTAAAATCTATACTGAGTTATAACTTCTCTTTTAAAAGTCTTTATGAAAACTTATTTTTTTAATCTCTTTTATCTTATTAGTATTTTGTCTTGTATTATTTATTTTCGTTTTTTAACGTTTCATTTCAATGTACAGTAGTGTTATATAGGATGCAATGAAGAAATCAGTCATAAACTATTCTTTTATGCTATGTAAAAATCATGACTGTTATAATAAATTAGAATGACACTATAATACTGAAAGACTCTTGATGTGTTATTGAGGAAGGATCAGAGTTTCCAATACTGCAGGTTTGTATGCTATACCTAGACTGAAAAACCATTTGGTTGCCTAATAACCAATGTTTTTATGCTAGAAAGCAAAATCTGAAGTTGCCAAAAAAGTATCATTATTTGAATTGAAGTTTGGATTGCATACACATGATATGTTTGAATTTAAAGAAGGAAATTGAATTGGACCAACAAGACTTTAGATTAGGAGAAATCTGTTTATTATTTATGCTAAGAACTAAAAAAAATAATACAGGATTATCATTAGTTATAATGCTATTACTTTATAGATATTTATTCAACATTGCAATAATATACATCTTTGCTCCAGTAATTCAAGAAAATGAAACAAATATATGTTTTTTAATCTAATGCAAGCACAATTTGACAAATCTGAAATACCAAATTGCAAATGAAAAGGAAGAAAATACAGTTGATCAATGTGGAATTGGAAGCAAAAATGTTACAAGAGAGTGATTTATGAACTTGTGATTCAACAATTTTTAAATTTTTCATAATAATCATAGGAATAATGATTGTATTCTTGACACCCATTGGTGAAAAACTTGACCAGGAACAGTTTTTACAATATATCATGAATTATTTATGTGTAAACTTTAAATAAAGCTGAAAGTTTTTTTTGTCTATTATCTTAGTTATAATCCAGAATATATATATATTGATTTTAGTAATAACATCAAATACTCATTTTGGATGTAAATGAATTAGATAAAATGTGGTTGAACATAAAAGAAATAATTCTGAAAAATGTTGGGGAAAAAAAATTGATGAAGATTTAAAAATTAGGGAAATAAAAATAGATATCATTGGTAATTGCAAAGAAAAGAAAATAAGCCAAAATATAAAAAGGATACATATCTTTCAAGGGAACTGTGCAGGAAATTTCAGAAAGCATATAGTAAAAAAGCAATATTATAACTATATTTGTAAGGTCATTGCAAATTAAGTAAACACGTAATTACAGTAGCTATCATTCTTTGAATTCTCGAGATCAAAGAAAAGTTTCAGCCTTCATTAAATTTATTGAAAAATATTTGAACTGATTATAATTAAAGTTACAAAAATCATCAATGGAAGGAATATGCATAAAGTGTATACCATAAAGACTAACCAAGGCATTTTTAATCATCAAACAATCTTCAACAAGAAACAAATTAACTTTGAGATCTTAGATATGGCACTGGAGCAGAAATTTCTCTGGAAATTGAAGAAAAACTAATAGACATATTGATAAATTATACCATTTAGTCCAGAAAATTACTCAATGACTTACAGATTGGGGGGGGGGTCCAATTTTTATTTATATACCAAAGAAAGAAGTCTTGGTATAAACTTTAAACTATGAAATCTCATCTTTTATTCTATACGCAAGCAAGATTATTCTGAAAATTAGGCAGTGCTTTTAGAACCTTACATTGAAAGAGAACTATCAGACTGATTCTCAACCTCACTTTCAGGAACGCTCAACAAAGTAGAGACATCATTGCCAAGCTATATTGAATACTAGAAAAGACTAGAGAGCACTAAAGTTATATGTGTTTATTTTTTACATCAAGGCTTTTAATTCAGTTGATCTTGTTAAGTTGTAGAATTTTCTTAAGAAAATGAGTATATCAGAACATATTCTTATAAGTAAATTCTAGAAAAGACAGTTTCAAATTGGTTCAACATTGAGAAAGAAGTTATTCAGAACTTCATATTGTCATCTTCTTATTTAACTTATATATTGAATATGTAATGAGAGAAACTGGATTGGACAAAGACAAATGTGGATTGAGGATTATTGGAGAAAAGATCAGTAACTTCAGATACTGATAATATAAAACTATAGTTAATATTAAACAATAATTGATAAAACAGAAAATTCCTTGGTTCTCATTAAAAAGATGTAAAAATAATATGAAAAGATGAGATTAACTGCAGAAATCAACTATTATATGGCAGACTGTACAATTGTCTTAAAAATTAATAATGAAAGCAATAGAAATGATTTACTGTTGTTTTTTTTTTGTTTTTTTTATACCTATTTTGGTCCTTTTGGCAGCAAAGGTCTCCTAATAGAAAGAGTCATCGCAGACCAACCCTGGAAAGATTTGTAATGAAAAACATGGAAGATATTTTTAAAGAATGATCTGGGGTATAGTTGTTGTTTTTTTTTTTTTTTGTGACTTCTATGGGTGTGAAAGTTGGACATTATAAAACATTGATGCTTTTGAATTGTGGTATTGATAAAAGATTTTTGAGAATTTTATAATTAGTAAAGAAAGTGAATTTTTGATCAAATTGAAATTACCTTATTTTGGTCATAACATAAGATGATAATTTGTTTAATTAATGCTAAGAAAAGTTGAAATGACCTGTAATGAGATGTATGGTCTCCATTATCACACTAATGAGTGTGCTTTAATCATTCTGGAGAATGAATTTGTGATAACAATTTATATTTAAGTTAATTGATAATGCTTTTTTAGATTAGATATTTCGATCGAGTATTTATTTGGAGGTGATAATGGTTGGGGGGGGGGTATTTTTTAATCTATAAAACGTATAAACTAATATACAGATACAAACTCAAGTTATATTTCAGCTTTTACTTTTGATATTATTAGTATTTTTAATGTATTTGAGCTTTTATTATTCAAATAGTATTTTTAATAAATGAGTGTATTCCTTGTTAATAGCACTTTTAAAAATCTTTTAAAATGATTGCTAAAACAGCTCTTTCTAATTTACTAATTTAAATGCATATAAAATAAAAGCATCATTAAAAAAACTGAAACTGTATTTAGATTAGATTTATATGTTTTTATCCTGTGTTTTTTTTATGTTTAGATTGAACAATTATAACATGTTGATAAACCATTAATTTTTCATACTAAAATTTAAAATAAGATAGCAAGCACTGAATTACTTTTAATTTTAAAATCTTATAAATAAAATCATATCAGTGATAATATTAATTATTTTATCTTGGGTTTTCTAATTCTCATTCTCTTTTGGTATGAAATATTGTGTTATATATATATAATTCTTAAACGTCTTAAAAATTCTTATAGTTTGGAAAAATGTAAATAACCTCTAAGTCCTATTATGACATGAAGTACATCCCAATAACTAGTCTAAATAATTATTTGACCCAGTACCTATTATCGTTGTTTTATATTTGTCTAATGAAAATTATATCAATACAATAGTAAAAGTTACTAATATATTTCCATAAAGCAATTTGTTTTAAAATTGTGAGTGCAGAATATTTGAAACCTGTCAATTAAATTATAGTAAATTGCTATCTATATATATATATACTGAACAAATGATGTAGATACACAGAGATTATGATCTGGGCCAACTGATGAGTACTGGTTCAGCATGAAATGCACATCTGGGGATCATTTGTTTTTTCATATCTTTGATCATGTGTTTCAGTAATATGTAATGAAATAGAAATTTGAAATCTAAATATGAAAGTAAATTGTGACGTGCTATATGACTTCCTAAAAAAATGTATGTTTCAAATGTATCTATGGTGTGACCAATTGGTCTGACGTCTGGGCTAATGGATGGTTGTGATATGACTTAACTCAAATGGAAGATACACAGAGATAAGAATATAATTTGAACATATGTTATTTTTATCGGAACACATTCTTAGATAATAGATTTTTAAAATAACTTCACTAGTAACTACTAATGTACATTTTCAATGTTAGAAATTATATTTCTTTAACACAGACATATTGTATATACTTTAACATTAAAGATTAAATATATCCATTTTGATTAATATGTGACTATTTCTTTAATTCACACTTTAACACTGTTTTTTATTTAGGTATTAGATTTAATACATTTTTCAAATAATTTAAGCATTTTGATTATTTCTTTTAACCATACAATTGGAGACTTATGAAAAATATGTCTCCTAAGATTCATTTCAGTGTGAAGCATATCTCATCAGTTGATCAAAGTTATCATATCCATTATTTAAATGGGTATAATATGAATATTTAAGTAGTTTGAGAAATGTATTAAACATAATACAGGATTAATAAGAATGTTGAAGTATGCACTAAAAGATATATATTATCAACTCAAACTGCAACTCTTGAATAGATGTAGTGGTATCATGTGAAGAATTCTTAATATCCTCTTAACATTTTTAACCTTTGACCTGTCTAGTCTAAACTGACCTTTGCATTAGAAAGTCATCACATAGATCAGTGATGGCGAACCTATAGCACACACACGTGAACTATTTATCAGCTCATTAATAATAACAACAAAAGGAATAGATATTTGCAACATAGATGTTGCCAAAATTGTATCAGTAACTACAGATGGTACTTATGACTGGAAAAGAAAATACTTTTCTCAATTTATTTACCATGACAGTGTTCCCTCTAATTTTTTGTGATCTGTGTGTGCACTTTTTTAAGTGTGTGCAGTTTTTTCAAAAATAAAAAAATTTTGTGCGGCAATTTAAAAAAGTGCATATAATAAATAAAAAAAAGACAATACAAGAATAGTATTAATATTCAGCCAAATTTTGTACCTACTTATATGCATTGACTCGATCTTACAGCATACCACTTGTAAGTTGTATTACATACATTACAGTGGAACACATTGAAAAAAACTACTCTAAAATCAAGTCAAATCATTAGTTCGTGAAGACAGAATTTAGCTAATTACTGTGGCTTCCCTTTTCTATTCAAATGAAAAATAAGAAAATTTAAATACTTACAATGTAAAAACATTGTTTGCTTCTAATTTTTTCAATTAACACATTTGTCAAAACAAGAACAAAAATTGACAATTACTTATTATTGAACAATTCTAGAATTAAGGATTACATTTGTTATTAATGGCATTTATTTTATAACTGCTCTCTCCTGTCTTTTGGTTTTAACCATTCTGCATAAACTTTACTTAAATTTGCATTGTTTCCATCATTCATATATGATTTTACTCTCATCAGCATATCCATATGGTTTTCTTGCAATTGATTTCTTTGTTTCGTTTTAATCAAATCCATCAAACTAAAACCGTGCTCGCAATCCGCACTCTGGCCAGAAAAGTGCCTCCGATATCTAGTAATTTGGATAGATCTTTAAATTGTTTGTTATTCAGACTAAACATAATCATTTCTTCAAAATCTTTTATTTGTTTAATTTTAATTTTTTTCCGCACTGCATATTTAAAATCGTTATAGTGTTCACTTATAACAGATTTATCTGTAAGAAAAGCATTATATTTTAAACACAATTTTTAAATTTCCACTAGTCCGTAATTAAAATCGCAGGATAATAAACTGGAAACATCAAAGGATATCCAATTTTCTACTTCATCCGTTGGAAACCTTTCTTCCAAATTTTCACATAATAAATTACTAAATTTTAACATATCATCTGTTTTTATAGTTATATTTAAATCATTAGCCTTTTTTAAAAGCACACTTATTTTATTGTTCCATGCCATGTTTCCAAGATGTTTTTTCTTGATTTTATTAATTTTTGCACGAACAAATTGAAAAGCATCTATGGGTGTTAATTCACGGCGTTGAAAAATTTGTCATAAAGCACTGAGTTCTTCTAAAATTGATGACAAAAGTTCTAAATTTATTTGAAATTCAATGTTGCTTAACTTTTTCAAACAAAATTTGGAAATTGGATCATCTTTATCTTGATTAAAATATTCAATTAATGATTCATAATTTGTAATAATTGCTTTTATTGCAAAATGTCGTGACAACCACCTCACCTCATTAATAGCATGGAAAGCTATAGATTTATTTTGTGAAGCATCAATAATCTCTTTAAATTTACTTGTTTTTGTTGCAGATCTCGAGAATAATATATAAACAGTTCTCACCACTGTTTCGATTTCTCTTGTGGCTTTTACTTCTTTCCATGCATCTGAAATACATAAATTTTCTCGGTGTGTGGTACATTCTGCTTTAATTTAGCTGCTACACCATTTCGTTTTCCAAGCATTACGGATACTCCATTAGATGTAAACATAACCAGCTTTTGCAAATCAATTTGGTTATCTTTATAAAATTGTAAAATTGCAGAAAAAATTGAAGAGGAATCGCATGTCTTTATTTGGATTATCCCACCAAAAATAGTTTTATATTGATCAGATTTTCTAAACTTAAAATATAAAATTAAACATTTGGTTGTAGAAATGTCTGTGCTTTCATCAACAATTAAAGTATGAAAATGTGCCATTTTAATTTTATTTATTATTTCATTTTGTACAACAGTATTCACCACTTCCAAAAATGAAAAAGCATAGTTTTTACTATGCCAACTTTCTGGAATATGGACATATTTTGCCATGTGGTTATTTATTTCTCTAAATGAAAGCAAAGATATGTTCATTTTAATTGCCAATAATAGATTATCAATTAAAATTTTTACTTCCTCAGGATTTGATTTCTTTTTCTCGTGATCTTCTGGTGTTTCTTTTAAAAACCGTACCAAACCAGTTGCTGATAATGAAGCATTCTTATTTTTCAGTTTTTGTACACTTTCTAAGTGTGATTTACTAATTAAATGCTGTTTTAAAAAGTCCAATTTCCACACGCAATCCCACATTTTTCACTGACAAAATCACTACGTACCTCTCCGTCTCAGCAGTAATTACAAATTACACCCTTTTCTTCATTAAATACGAATATTTTTTTTAACTGAATTTGTAATTTATTATGACTTTTTGGAGTATCAGTTTCCACGAATTCATTAAGCCACTCAATTTTAAATTCATTAGCTTTTCTTTTCAAACTCATTTTTAACCCTATACTATAAAAATACTTTTAAAAATATTTATTTTCATAAAATTATATCACTGAAACACATATATTCAATAATAAAAGATGGTAATGATTTTGAATTTAAATTTTAACAAAAATATGGCAATTTTAACACTGATAAAAGATGATGCAATCTTTACGTATGGCGTACAAGCGTTATTGTAATTCCCAGCCTCATTTCTCATCAGTCATAAATATGCTGCCATCTATACCTATACACAAATACTATAGTTGGCAGTTTATTTAAATTTAAAACTACATTTGATTCAATTTTTTTCATTTTATTTTTTTATATGGATTTCATATGCAGGTGCAATTTTATTTTCTGCAAATTTTTGTGCGCACGAATATTTTCCATGTGCGCTATGTTTAAAATTTATTTGCATGCACACACGTGCACAGCTTAGAGGGAACACTGTTTACCAACTGTATTGGACATTTAATTTTGGGTTTTCATTGCATTAAACATCAGTAGGTTTTATGCACGAAGGCCAGCTTTAAGCCACTGGATGATGTTATGAATGTTGTGACGAAATTAATCAATTTTATATCTACACATTGAATGAGGTAAACTCAGTATATTATGGTTTACCTATGTACAACAATGACCAATGGTTAAGTTGAAAAGTTCTTCAAAGATTCATTGAATGTTTAGAAGAAATAAGACTTTTTATATAATGAGAAAATCATTGAAAAATATAATGAATTAATGGATGTTGAATGGCTTTCAAAATTAATATTTTTTTCTGATATATGCTCACATTTAAATGAATTAAATGTGAAACTGCAGGTTATAATAAGACAATTTTTGTCATGTTTGATTTGATCAAAGCCTTTGAAGTTAAATTACAAATTTTCAACTGTGATGTTATTTCTTACACCTTCAAATATTTTCCAAATCTAAAAAAGTTCTTGACTGATTTAGAATCTCATGATAAGCCAGATCAAGTAAAATTGTTGCAAGACTTTTGTGCTGTTATTCAATCGATAATTGATGAATTTTCTTTAAGATTTACTAATTCAGACAAATTTCAACTTATTTTATACCCAGACATAATATCAATGGATAGTCTTAAGTTAGAAATTTTTGAGTGGCTTAATTTGAAAGATATGGAAATGCAAACAGTTGATTTTCAATACAGTTTTATATGGAAACAGAAATTTGTTGACTTGGGGAATGAATTAGAAACAATGGAAAATAATTGATTATTGGATATATGTAAAAAGAATGCTGAAGAGGAATTATTGACTGCCTAGAATGCTATTTCTGAAACATTTAATTGTTTAAAAAAAATTAGCGACCACTATATTATCAATTTTCTTCTTTACATATGTATAGGAATCATTGTTTTCAGAAACAAATTTAATTAAAGACGGTTCAAGAAATAGAATGCCAGCTGAATTTAGTTCAGCACACATTATTAAAAATGACAAAATATGAACCAGATATAAAATATTTGGCATCCAATGTACAACAACAAAAATCTCATTAAATAATGTCTATTTTATGCTGATTTTATATGTTAATTTCCAAAATTTTGTTTTAATTACTATTAATTTTTTACTATTACATTTTGTTCAACTTGTGTTCATCTAAATAAATATCGTTTTTCGCTTCTATTTAGTTTATTTAGAAATTTTGTTTTAATCATGTATTGTTATTATTATTATTTTGTTTTATAAACTTTAAAAAAAAAAAACTGCAATAATTAAGTTGTTTATATTTTGATTTAATAACTGTATGGCATGCCAATCATTCAATAAATATTTTTTGGAAATTTTTGACAGGCACATGTAAAAAGGTTCACCACTACTGTCATAGACTATAATTTTCTGCTTCCCTCTTCAATAATAAAGTTTTACTATGTATTTGAAATATACTATTTTATGTTCTCTTGATGACTTTAAATTCTTTTAAAATAGACATATTAGTCTTATAGACAGTACAAAAAATTAGAATAATTCTCCAATAACACCATATGTTAAATGCACACATTCTTATTTCATCTAATTTTTTGTTCCCAAGTTTTGTCTGCATAAGTAGCAATTAGAAAAATCAGACAATTGATTAATTTTAATTTGATGACTTTTATTTTAGTCTTTCTACATTTGTTTTATCATTTCTGGTTTTATTATCACAATTTTTTTTGCATATTTTCTGATAACATTTAACATTATTGACGATAATGGAATCTTTTAGTGAAAAACCTGCAGTAATTCTGATTTGGGGGAAATTGTTATTGGCATGATCTCTAATTATGACTTTGGTTTTTAAGATTTTTATTTTAAGACTTTATTGTTTGTTTTTCTTTGATTTTTCCACTATATTTGTTAACTTTTCATCAGCAACCAAGGTCACGATGTTATTAGCATATCTCAGAATATTTATGCGTCTCCCATTACTGTTATTTCACCTTTTCAGTCTTAAAGAATATTATCCATGATAGTCATACTGTGACATTAAAAAGAATGGGAGAAAATATACATACCTATCTAACACTTGCTTGTGTCCTAAATTCTCTTGATAAAGTTTTGTTTGTTTTGGTTTTTGCAGAATTATTTTTATAGAGATTTTGAATGGGTTGTAATATATGTAAAGTTTGTTCCAAGTCCAAGAATATTTCTTACAGCTTTCTCTATTTTATTTTATGAGAAGCTTCAATTAGTTGACTAATATCTATTCTCCTGCACCTCTCCTATCCAGACTATCTTCAGATATTTATGGATGAATGCATACCTTTAGATGTTCATTAATTATGTTCAGTATCAAATAAAATTAATACTATTATTTCATAGTTGTTACAAACAGTTGTGTTGCTTTCTTTCTATTGATTACATTCTGATTCTCTAAATTATCAAATAAAATTGATGAATACTTTTATTTCTGTGTGGTCTCATATATTTTTGATTTCAGTTGTTACTCCATCTGCACCAGAAACTTATTTGTTTTTTAAACTTTTGCATAGCTTTACCTATTTCTGATCTAAAAATATTTAGTTCTAGATCACATCTTCAATTGCTTTATGAATATGAGTAGTGGTGTTATTTATTAATTACATATAAATTATATACAGAGCATATATTAGTTTTAAGCTCTGTATGTTTTACCAACTTTACCTTAAGGACAAATTACAAATTTCCATGATTGCCAGACTTTATTATGTTAGCCTAAGTTATGAATTAGTCAAGTAACATTTTTATTTCATCTCGAATACACACACTTTTAAAAAAAAAATATTTCTGTAAATAATATATTCTTAGACATATTTAAATATAAAATTTAAAAAAATACATTTTAGTAAATACTTGTAAATTACTAGGCATAATTATAATGAGAACTAATGTTTTATCTTATTATAGTCCAACCTTCACATAATAATTGATTTTTTCCTTGTAGAAAATATTAACAAAATAACTTTTAAAAAAGAAATGAATGAGAAGAAAATTCATATAATTCATAAATGTTTATTGTTTTAAATATGTTAAAATTGATAACTATTGTTATTACTTAATATTTGCATTTTATAAAATTGATGAAATGTTTTCTTTTATTACTACTACATGAAAATTAAATATAAAAATATATTTAATATACAGTATGTATCAAAAAGTGAAAATAATTAAAATTAATAATTATTTTAATTTTCAGCATTTATGAGTGCTGCTTTAAAAACAAGAATGATTTATAAAGATTAGATAAGATATATACTATTGAATTACAATCTCTTAATCTGAAAGATTGATAATACAGAAAGGCTTCAGATTGTACCAGATTAATGATATCAAATCTATATAATCTGATTAAATTTTGCTTTGGAAATAAATAGACAATTATGTCTTTTAAATTTCAATTGTCTAAGAATAAGTCTATTTGTATAAATGAACATATTTTTCAACTCATATAGCCTAAGCTGAGTTATATCAAGGTCAACCACAAACATACACCACACATTTGTATAAATATTGTAAATTTATTTGGCATGGCTGAGGTTCAAATCTGGTCAAACAAAACTTGATAGTTCCAGTTAAACTTAGGATATTTTTTATGTATGGTTAAAGAAGTTTATTGGTATATTAATTACAGTGAGATTCCATTACATGAAACAATGAGACATACATTTTTGTTTATAGATAATTCATCAATAAAAAAAATACTTAAAATCCATTCAAACATTATTACAAAACAGGCACATAAAAACATAACTATTGTAAAAGGAAAATTTTAGTAAGTATCTACAGTGTTGCAGGCAGTGTGATCAAGCTCCAGATTGCTGCAAATGAGTGCAGGTTTTAAAGCCTGACACTCTGGTTTTAATTTTACTCAATTTGCTATAAAAGAGTGAGCAAAGTTTACTAGACATAAAATTAAAACATAAGTGGCACAGTGAAAAGTGTAAAGGTGGATATTCTGATATTAGGGAAGAGCCCTATGTTCATGCTATTGATGAGAGCCGAAAGAGTGATTACATGTAATTTTGCTAATGAGTGTGCGATATCTCTGTAGCACATTGCAGTCATGGAGAATATGCTATATCATTTCTTCATCGCTGTAGCACAACTGGCAATAGGTGACTGTGTTAGCATTGGAGAATCTTTTGGCTAGAAAGCTATTTGTGGGTAGTACAGTTTATTTTAAATATGAAATCCAGATATTTATCTTCAAAATATCAATGTTTAAATTTTTGAATAATATACTTATTTGTGAAATTTAGCATGGGTTTTATAACAGTATGAATCTGATTTTGATCTAGTAAGTTGTATACATCGCAATAGTGAATTTTCCCCTTAAAGATTGTATGACTAATAGAAGTGAAAGGAATGATTGATTTAAATAAATTGTCTAGAAATTTACTATTCATTTGGGGTGGAGTGTCCATCAGGTTAACAGGTATGAAATTTTTAGTATAAGGGAAAAAGTGAAGGTTCCTGTGATTTCATTTATTGCTTTTTGTAGATAGAAAATAGGAATACAATATAAAGATAGCCCATTGATCTTTGAAGATTTTTGCATGGATCTCATACTAAAACAACAGTCCTCTTACTCCAGATATGTTTAGTGCATATGGAATTTATTTATTTTCTTAATAAATACTTTAATGAATTTAATAATAGAGGAATAGAAGGTAGTTTTGGGAGAAAAGAACATGTTAATAAGTGAGATTTTGGAATGGATTGATAGATAAGCTTGGGAGAGTGAATTAAAAGTGCTTTCTATGGGAGTTAAGTGCTTGATCTAGATAGAGTTTCTCATTTCATTGACCGAAAGATATGTTTGATAGCCAAAGAATTTCTGAGATGCTATGAAAGGAGATGCACTGTTTTTTCCAGACAGAATGTTCTAGGCTGGTGATTTTAACATGTGGCAGCTTAATGAATAATTATTAGTATATTGTTTAAATAGAGAAGATAGTTGTGGTATGTATTGTTTGGATGGAAGAATGATTACAAGATCATCTGTGTAATAGATATGTTTTTTATATTGATTTATGGATTATATATGATACCAGGAAGACTTTTCAATTTGAGTGAGAAGACAGTTAATATATATAATAATGAGCAAGGCATTTAAAGGAGAGCCTTGGGGTATTGAGTTATAAAGAGTGAAACCAGGTGTTGTTTTGCCATTTAGAGTTATGTGAATCTATTATAGAGTAGGTTTGCTAGAATATATAGGATTGGTGTAGGAATCTTGTGTTGTTTGAGTAGTTGCAGGAGCTTATCTGTTGGAACTGAGTCAAAAGCTGACCTGATGTCCAGCTGTATTGCAACAAGCTCAGCCCTTCTAGCTTGCCTGACTTGATCAATTATTACTCTGAAGAGCATCACTGCTGTAAAGTTTTCTTTTTAGAAAATCGGTAAGCTGTTATGCTGAACAGGATTGGTTGTATTTAGTCCTTAATTAGACTTTCTATAACTTTAATCATTAATGGTAGCATGGAGATTAGTCAAAATTATTCAAAGGGGATATTGTAATGTTTTCTTTTAGAAATGGTACCAGTGAAATTGGGTACAACTGATCAATGTGAATTTGTGTAGAGAGGTAATTTAAAAGATTGTAAATAATATGGATGGTAAAATGGCTGAGAACAAATTTAAGGATTGCGTGAGAACTTTGATGAATACTATCTGGCATAGAATTTAATTTGATTGCAATTTGGTATTTATGAATTTCATGACTGCCATCATTTTGACTGAACAAGTAAGTTGGTATATTATGAACTTGAAGGGAATGAAATCTATTTTTAAAATGTTAAAAGATATGAGGCAGCATATTTCACCAGCAATAAGTTGTGCATTTTTAGTAATGGAAGAAGGGACAGACCTAATTGTTCTATAACTCAGGGACCCATCATATATACTGTTTGGACCAATTATTGGGCTGGGAATAATTTAGCTTTTTTCATGGAAATGTAGTCAGCTAATATTTTAGTTTTTTATATTTTTTTTTTAGATGTAAAATGGAGGGACTTGCATCAGGATCACATGATGTGAGTTGTAATTTTTGGTGGATTGTTTCTAAATTTTTTAACATTGAGGTTGGTGATTTATTTTTGTGTGTGTAAAAATTGATAACTGAGTTAATAATGTTGATAAAAGAAAACCAAGCTTCTATTGAATTAAGTATTGTGATGTTGATCTTTTGGAAATATATGTACATCTCGGAGAATATCGCTTCAGTGGTAGCCATTTTGAGAAGTACTCCTACTGTGTTGTTATAGGGAAGTATAGGTGAATCTATAAGATTGACCTTAAATACTGCATAGAGGGAAAAATGGTCAGAGAAAGGAACAGGAGTTAGGAACATATGAATGATAAAATGGAGATCAGGAGAATCAAAGAGATCAATTAGAGTGTTTTGTTGTATAGAATGAGATAGTGTTCTGAGAGAAGACGTCTTCTGCACTCATAAGTGGCCTATTAATGCAATGTAGAAATTTGGAGACAAATTCTGCATAAAATATGTTAAAGTCACCCCTTAGTATTATAGGATAAGGGTTTGTATTTAGGTAAAGGTTTGTTTCATTATTTAATTGCTTTATTAGATCTGTTTTATTGTATAGAAATAGGTAAAGCATGATTATATATAATAATAAAAGTATTATGTATAAAAATTATTATACTCATATGTTGGTCAATGTAATGTATTTTGAAAGATAGGAAAGGGGACCTATAATGGATTAAAATCCCCAGCCAGCTGCAGCAGTGTTTGATTGAGATAATTTTAAAAAAAACTAATTTACCAAGATATTTTAGAGGGTCAATTTTCATATGTGTTGTGTGTTTGGTCTCTGTGAACAATTAATACATGTAGTATAAATTGGGTTATCCAATTCTTAATTGCAAATAACTTTTGAGAGGAATTGATTCCCTTGGCACTAGCAGTTGTGATTTTAATATGCATTAGGTTTTGTATAGGTTGAAGATGAAAGCTGTTGAATTAGCTGTCTTTATATAATTGTTAATTATAGTATAGAGATAAGAGGTTATAATATGAATAAATTGAGCAAAGTGAGTATTACATTATTTTTAAACTCTTAAGAAATACCATTGCAAAACGTGTGGATTTACATGAGCAGTTTATGAGAAGAATTCTAAAGGTGAATTTGGTTATATTAAACTGTATACAATACTTGACATCCAATCCATCATAAATGTTGGAAGAAAAACCTGATTGTTCTATTATTGATCATTTAGCACTGATGCTGCTGTTGTTGCATGATTTCAGTAGGTGAATTATTATTCATCCCGTCTTTTGTGGGAGTTAAGATTTGATCTTTTGTTACATTGATTTATTTAGCATTATAACTCTTCTTTACTCTGGTTAGTTTATTATTGCTTTGAACTCCAGCAAGTAACTGTGTTCAGAAGCCAGTGAAAAATTTTCACTCTGTTGTCCAATGTATAGATTTTGAATTGTCATCTGAAGTATTTTTTGTTGATATGTTAAGTAGTTTAGTTTTTTTTTAGTAGAAAGTGCACATTCTAAAGAATCAGATTTTTTTTTTTACATTTTGGTGTTTGTTTAATATTCTGTTATCATCTGCAAATTACTTATACTGGTGATATCAGATGCTGTTTCCTTCTTGTTTCTTCTTTTTTGGGGCTTTTTTATGATTGTTGTAAAGTCTTCTTCATTTTCAGATGATGATGAGTTTTTATTATCATTATTTGTAGTTAGGTCCATTTCAGATTCATTTGATGAGTCAATAGTATAATTGTCAGTGAAGTTTGTTTGAGTTATAGATTTGGGTATTTCATATTCTGTTTGGAAGCCAATTGACTTGTCTTCAGGGTTGTATGTTCTATGTTTTTATGTGATCTGAATATCCCAAATTATCATTAATTTCTTGGTTAATGTTCTGTTCATTGTTGGATTATCCTGGTGATTTATTGCACTGATGTAACTTAGTTTTTTTAAAACCACATTTCCCACAGAAACACTCATTAAAGTCTTTTATTATATGATTCCTGGATTTACAGCAAAAACATTGAGGTGGTATTCCTTTAAAAGTTGTTATCAGTGGTGAAGGGTGTGTGGCATGAAGTGTAGGTATATCATATGGTTATAACCATCCTTATTTATGGTCATAAAGAAAAAGGCTGTGTTTGTCAGTACTGGTACTGATGCTCCTTTTTCCATTAAGTATCTGAAAATATTAATTTTTCCATATGAATTTAATATGTTGTGCAGGTCTTGGAGGACAATTTTTGATTTGACCTGCTAAATTTAGCCTTCTATTAATTTCTATATAAGAAATAATAATCTGAAAATATTAATTTTTCCATATGAATTTAATATGTTGTGCAGGTCTTGGAGGACAATTTTTGATTTGACCTGCTAAATTTAGCCTTCCATTAATTTCTATATAAGAAATATATTTATTGTTTAGGATTTGTATATGTTTTTGGAAAATTTGTTTCTGCACCGTGTTGTAAAATTAGAGAACCAAATATTGATTATTTGGGCGATTTAGGATTTTGAAAATAGATTTCCATAACATTTTCTCCATTAAAATTGATAGAATTGATCGGTTCGGAAATGTAATATAGAAATATAACGGTCAGTAATGGCGGTGATTAATATTTTATTAGTATTAAATTTCTGAAAGGATTTTAAAACTGTTAATGGGATTGTTTGAAAGAATTTTTCAGTAATTTGATAGTAATTATTTGTCTCTGTTCCGTTATTTATGTTATCAATAGGTATATTTATTTGTTCAGATTCTTCGCAATTGGTGATAAAAAAAATTCATAATATTATCACTGTTGATTATTATAGTTTGTTCCCTGTAATTATTTAAAATGTTAGTATATGTAGATTTTATTTTTAGTTTTGAAAAGGCTTGTGCAAAACATTTAACGAACCACTCAAATTCTGCGAATTAAATTCTATTGTTTTAACTACCTCATTAATTGAGTTCTTTTTTTTTTTTTGAGTGTTTGTTTAGCGAAATGTTATTAGTAATGTTTGAGCTAGAATTTTCTAGCATTTTGACAGGTACAAATTTTAAATATCTATTCAGATATCAAAATTTATAGCTCTGAAACAAGCTTGACTGTATTTAAAGGCTATTAGAGGTTTTGTTGCCAAATTTATATTTTGCATATATTGTATTTTAAAACTAACAACAACAGCATTAAAATAAATGTGAGATTTTACAAGCAGTTTTACCTGGGAAAGCGTCACCTGGTAGTAGCCACATAGATAGCTTAAATTAATCACCAAATCAACAAACTGTTTACAAACTGTCATTATTTGGCAGTTGGAAAATTTGGTGACTACTGCTTTACTTCACTGTTCTCTGAGAGATTATTGAAGAGGGGATACTTAAAAGCTGTTATAAATTGGCTTCATATTTAACTCACTTCAATTACATATTATAAAAACATTTTTTTATATTTTACTTTGCCCTTATAAATAGGTATACATACCCTGCTTGGTCTGGTGGAATGTTAAGAGGGTAGGCTTTGGAGATAATGCTTAATACTATCACTATCATTGCTTTAACTTTTTATGAACTTCAAAATAATAAAACCACTCAATTATTTATTTAATAGATATCCATAGATATAATAAAACAAACCGTATATAACTATTATCTCAATATTAAATATTAATAGGAATGGTAAACATACTTTAAACCAGATACAGTTAAATATTTATTTATATAGTTAATAAGATTAACTTCAGTTTGATTTTATTACATTTAATATTATACGAAATTTAATATATAACTGTTAATATATAACTAGAAGAATTGAAAGTTATATTAATTGTAAAATTATCAATCATTGATTTTCGCTTTTATTTTTATGATTAGAATTATAGATTAATAAAAGTAACCACAAAAACATGTAAATTAATAATAAATTATATCTTTTATTATTTATGTCACTCCAATTAAAACTCTTTGAAATCCAGGCGGCCATTTTTAATTCTTAGAAAAATTTACCCTAACTTTAATAACTTAGATATTTTATGTTTAAATGTAATAAATATAAAAAGATATACATTACAAGAAAGGTCATATATGAAAGAATGTAATGAAACTGTTAAAATAGTCATTTTATAAAGAAAACGTTAAGAAAAAAAATATTTTTAATAGTTTTAAGAATGTTTATTTTTATACTGATTCACAAATCCTAAATTTTGAAATTCAAATGATTAAATGATAATTTCATAAACACTTTCACCACATCCGTCACAAAATTACAAAAAAAAAATGGTATATTGGAAGTCTTATCAGAGGTAATTTTTCTCTGAGAAAATTACTAAAACAGCGGCCTTGCTGTGATCCATTTTCATTCTAGAGCCAGATGTGTTCATTTGTGCAAAAGTATCTATTAACAATGTGAATAGTTTTTAGTGAGAAAAAAGTAACAGAACAGTATATTAAAAATAAATAAATATCAAACTCATAAAAAATAAAATGAATAAAAATAAATCAATAAAGATATTTTTTTTTTATTTTGAACAATGATTACATGTTTGGAAGAAAGATTGGGTTCAAATACATGGTGCTGTAACACAGAGTGGATGGATTGAGGAAGCCAGAAAGTCATATAAAATATCCTATATTACATGAGATTCCAGTTGTATAGAATAAACTTGTACATACATAAAAATACATTTGTTTCACCTAAAACTTCAAAAATCATGAGATTACAAAATTGCAACATGAGTACAATGTTACTATAATCATGTGATAAATGAACAATCATATAAATAAAATCATAGGCCTGATTTTATAAATTCTATCAAACTTATCACTAGTAATTGGAGGCATGGTTTTACTATCACTAAAATGTAAATTGCTTAAAATTGACATAAATTGATTGCGGGTCATAAATTTAGCAAGTCCGAGCTGATGCAAATATTCGTCTATAGACCAAATGAATTCAAACTTGGTCACACGTGATACACTATTCATATTTATAATCATGCCAAAAAATGCATCTAGCTCACGGGGTGACAGATTACCCCAATCTCAAACTTTTTTTCCATTCAACAGCATATTTATTTGTCTTAGCACATATATATTCATGCATTTTTTTATCAAGTAAGAAATAAAAAAAAATCAGTAATTGCATACTCATGGGTGCTCTTTATCATTATCCAGAAACATATCGGAATCCAGTTGAGATGAAGGTCCAGGCATCGGTTTAGTAGCCATCTTGACTATTCTTACTGATGACTTTATTTTTTTTATTTTTGAGTGCTACAGCTACTTCATCGTCTGAACTATCAAAAAGACATTCATTGGATGAGCTGCTAGAAGAAGGCCCGGAATCGCAGGCATCTTCAATAGGAAAATCGGAATCAGAACTAAATTCGCCTGTATTCATTATGAAATAACATGAAATAACTTTTTTATGTGTCTAAAATGATAAAAATAATAAAAAAAACATTTTAAGTACCCTTCGCTAAAATATTAATAAAAAATCTAAAAATTATTGTAGAGAAAAAATTCTTACACATTCTCGTAGAAAACAAAATGGTGCAAAAAACAAGTAAGTCCCATATGTGTAACGTTTACCAATTACGCACAAACTTAGCTGAAAGTCGTAATTTCCATGTAGTCGAGCATTTGGTGTTTTCAATTAATATAAAAGTTAATTTCTGATTCTTCTAGTTATATATTAATATCTGGATATTATATTTGGTATAATATTAGATATAATAAAACCAAATTGAAGTTAACCTTATAAAATTCTTCATTGAGTTTTAATGCTCTATTATAAATTTCTAGCACTGAATTCCATGAAATGAAGTTTCAGTATAACATAATTATTTATTGAAATCAAGGATTCCATTTGTTTATGATTTTTTTAAAAGTAAAATGTTAATTTTCAATAATGGAATGTCAAATTATTGACATGTTTAGGGATGAGGATTTTTTTTGCATATGTTTTAGTATTTAAAAATGTTCTGTATAACTTAATAAATTTCAAACATGTGGTAATTATTTAGATTTTTGCAGTTGAATAGAATCTTGATCTAACAATGCATAATGTACATAATTTCAAATCAAGCTAGATAAATATTACCAAAATCACACTTTATGTTTGCCATAATATCCTATAAATACAATTTATCCAAACTTCAAACACTTTTTAGCAAAACTCTTTATTTATACATATACCTATGTTTTGACTGACCTGCAGTCTTCTTCAGAGCTATGATATAAAGAACAAAATAAAATAAAAAAAACAACTATATAATAACACCATAAAAATTTTGAACAATAAAAAAACTAAAAACAACATAATATATATATATATTAAAAAACTGAAATAAATAATCAAACCCAAATAAAACAATATAAAATAAAATGTACTACATAAATAGAAAATAAATATAAATACCCTATATTACATATATAGACACATGGTATACATTAAGCCTGTGTTACAGTTATAAATTATACATGTGTATTCCTAACTTTATACATATATACATTCAAGGATAACTATTAATCTAAATATTATCTATTTTATTATTATTATTAATCTACTAATTATCTCTATTCTTCATAAACTTAAACTTTATGATTAGTAACTAAAATTTTTTTAATTTTAAATCATATAATATTTATTATTTCTTTACTCATTCTTTTTTTAAAAACAATATTTTATATTTATTATTATTTCTGAATATTTAAAATATAAAATATTGTTTTTAAAAAAAGAATGAGTAAGGAAATAATAAATATTATATGATTTAAAATTAAAAGAATTTTAGTTACTAATCATAAAGTTTAAGTTTATGAAGAATAGAGATAATTAGTAGATTATTAATAATAATAAAATAGATAATATTTAGATTAATAGTTATCCTTGAATGTATATATGTACAAAGTTAGGAATACACATGTATAATTTATATTTATTTTCTATTTATGTAGTACATTTTATTTTATATTAATTGTTTTATTTGGGTTTGATTATTTATTTCAGTTTTTTAATATATATATTTTATGTTGTTTTTAGTTTTTTATTGTTTAAAATTTTTATGGTGTTATTATATAGTTATGTTTTTTTATTTTATTTTGTTTTTTTATATCATAGCTCTGAAGAAGACTGCAGGTCCGTCGAAACATAGGTGTATGTACAAATAAAGAGTTTTGCTAAAAAGTGTTTGAAATTTGGATAAATTGTATTTTCAAGCTAGATAATTTGGGATCTAAATAATACTTTCACTTTCGCGGATGTAGTGGGGGAGTAACCTTTCTTTGTAATTGTTTTACAAATTTTTGCAGCTCTTATAGTATAGCAATAATTTTTGATCCTCATAAATGACTATATTTTTAATTTATTCCTTGATATTAAAATTTATAGTATTTCAAAGTTTAGTCATTATTACACATAAAAAGAATCCAATGAGTTTCATTTATTTATTTAATTTTCTTTTTCAACCATTACAATATGAGATCAATAGATTAAACATATTTAATAGATATGTTAGACATTATGTTAAAATCTTTTTTGTTCAGCAAAAAATCATTAGATAATTTTTGAAATTTTCATTGACTATAACAAAATCATGAGTGATTTGTTCCATTATTTATGGCTATGAGTTTAAATAAAGACTTTAAAAATCAAAATATATTCCATTATCATCTTAAATGGCAAAATTATGGGTTTCCATTATTGGATTTTTCTTTTTACAACACAAAAATTAGACTATCTATGCTTTTTCAAATGGTTTACTCCCATTGAATCCATACCATTTGTTTCCAAGTCTTAACACTATTGAACTTTTTATTATACATTTTAACATATACAGAAACCCTTCCATATTCATGAATTCCAATTAGGCAATACTATTTGAAAAAAATATTAAATGAAAAATTTGAAGTCATAAATTTTATCATGAAGCTGTCTGGATGAGCAATGTTACAAATTATTTTTTAATTATTTTTTCATTTTGTACACTTGGTCTGTGACATGGCTGTTTTCTCTGTCTTGATTTTTTACTGCGCTATTTGTTTTCACAATTACATTATTTTTTTTTTTTTTTTGTTAATTATTTACTTTTTAAAATTAAATTGTATTGTAAATGTGTGTACATGTGTTAAACACATATTATATAAGAATTACTATTATACCACTAAATATCACACAATCACCATTCTTTATGCTTACACAAGCTATTTATATAGAAGCTAAACACTTCATACAGTAGTGTCACTCAGTGCAAGCTAGAGTAATCAATGCAGGCTGTATGGAGAGTTTAGTCTGTTTAAGATTTACTATTACTGACAGTTTCACATATCCATTTGAAGAATGGATAAAATATGTGAATACTGCTAAATACACGGTAATCTTACATCTTATTTTGACCTCAGTAAATGAATTGGGTGATTGTTGTTTTAAATAAGTGAAGGTTAAAAATAGTATTTGTAAATTAAGTTTTCTAATATAAATAGCTATGATGCAATATAATTTAAAAAATATATACATTAAGGTATTGTCAAAAATTTAATTAATACAAAATAGAATGAGTTATAAAAAAGATAGTACAGTAATAAATTGAAAGGAAAAGCACATTCACTTACATATGTATTCAAAATCTGAGATATGCAAATATGTTCATTCATTCCATCTCATATATATATATATGAAAATATTCCAGTGCATATCGCTAACTAAAAATTCAAATACAAAATGTTCAAATCACCCTCCCAAATGTTTTTTCAGCAATACCCCCTGTGAGTAAATATAAAGTTTGAACTTCAAACAGCATGACTTTATATTTATTCACAGAGAGCATTACTGAAAAAAAAAAAAACAATGTTTGGGAAGGTGATTTGAACATTTTATATGTATATTCATTTTATTGTAAAAAGGAGCACTTAAAGATTTCTCTTAGACTTGTGTAGTTGCTGTCATTATTACTTTTTGATGGCAACGTGGCTGATTGATTGGGTGATGCAACAAAGTGACTATCAGAGATGATTTGCTTTATACAAGTGGGTATAGACATAATAAATTACATTAAGCTTAGACTTTTATATAATTTTTTTTGAACTCATCCTATTATACTGATTTGTTTTATTTTTATTGAAAATTTTAAGATGTGAAATCAATCTTATATTTTTATACATTAATGATGTTTTTTACATGAATTTTTTAGGAGTGTGTAATATCTGTTAATCCTTTTATACTTTTCTCACATAGTTTCTAGAAATTTATTTGAAATTGTATTAATTCCTTGTACTTTAAACCACTAAACATCACATGATCACCATTTCTTATGCTTGCTCATAACTGCTATTAAAACAGGCAAAACTCTCCATACAGTAGTGCCACTCAGTGCAAGCCAGAGTAATCAATGGATGCCAGAAGGCTTGTGTATAAAATCCCTATCTAGTGCCTACTCATCCAATATTCCCCAGACTAGGTGTAGTGCTCTCAGATCCAAGGCTCCTCACTGACGAAAGCCACAAGCTAGAAACTAGTCTGGGGATATTGGATGAGTAGGCACTAGATAGGGATTTTATGCACCAGCCTTTTGGCATCCATTGATTACTCTGGCTTGCATTGGGTGGCACTATTGTATGGAGAGTTGTGCCTGTTTTTCATCATACTTTCATAGTCTTCACTTTAAGTGTAATTTTTATAAACTTATAACTCTATTATTGCATAAAATCTTTTATTTTTACCTGTCTCGTTCTCTTCTTTTTATTATATAATTTATTCATTTGAATATATCTTCTCTTATTGTTCACAATTTACAACTCAGTCTTTCAATTCTCGTTTAGTCCCATAATCTGGCTTTTACCTTATGTTTATTCTATTAAAATTAAATTTATCTCTTGTTTTATAATTATTATAACTTATAGTATTCTTGATAAAAACACACTTGTCTAGTTGTCATTTATTTGATTTTATAAAAAAATATATTTAAAAAAAAAAATTATTTGTTGATTCATTTACTTTTCTATATTTTATTTTTGATTAATTTAACAAATTATAAGTTATATCTAAGTACATTATTCTTTTAATATACATCAATTTCTTTATAATTTGTCAAGGCCCTAGAACTCAAATATTTAAAAACTGATGCTGTCTTAAATATTTTAGATAAGTTTCAACTTAATATCTATTTTGTCTTACAAGTTTGTAAAGTAATAATATGTATTTGAACTGATGAAAACTTTTATTCTAGAGATTAATGAACTTTTCAGTGATATATATATATGCGTGTGTGTGTGTTTATAATTGATTGTTTAAATTGTAAATGTTTTTGTTTTTAATGTTTTGTTTGACTTAAAAAGGATGTAGTCAATCAAGACCATTTAGTAATTTATGCTAACAAATTTTGATAGTTACTATAGTTTAATTAATGCGATTTCTAGTTTTTAACATTTAATATTATATATATTATTTATTTATTATAGGGTTTAAAAGAGTATTGTGAATTAATTGACAGCTCTTCATCCTTCCGTGCTTATCGGCAAGCATTAGCTGAAACAGAACCACCTTGCATACCTTACATGTAAGTATTTCTAATCAAACACAAATTTATATATTATGCGATTTTTATGTTTATCTGTAATATGCACAGCTTGATATCTTTTACTTTTTTCAAATTTATATATAAAGCAACTTCTCAGAACTTAGTGTTGTTGGGTTTTTACACTTATATAGAAAAAAATCTTGTTTGTTATTTAAATGCAATGAAATTTGTAGCAGTGATATTATTATTTATTCATTAGAGCTAGGTTAGCATAAACCCTTCTAGATATTCCAGTTATACACATGTGTACCTTAAAATAAACAAATTATATTAAAATGTATTTGTTAATCATTATAAATTATTATTTGATTGTAATATTTATGATCATGTATCGGACAGAGTGGCAAGATTAGTTATACAACTTAATAGCAGATACCAAATGCAGATAATTCAGGTTTATGCCCCAACAAGTTCTCATAGTGATGAAGTAGTAGAAGATTTTTATATGGATGTACAAAAGGCTTTTGATCAGAGTAAACAACATTTTAAAATTGTTATGGGAGACTTTAATGCTAGAATTGGTAGACAAATGAAAGATGAAATTGCTGTAGGTAATTTTGGTTATGGTAATAGAAATGAGAGAGGACATAGACTTGTGGAGTTTGCAGAAAAAGAAAAACTTTATATTATGAATTCATTTTTTGAGAAAATGTTAAAAGGAAATGGACATGGAAGCATCCAAATGAAGGTACAGCAGAATTGGATTATATTTTGACTAACAGAAAATACATATTTCAAGATTGTAATGTTCTTAATAAATTTAACACAGGAAGTGATCATCGATTAGTAAGGTGTAAGTTACATGTTAATGTAAAACTAGAAAGACAAAAATTATTAAGAAAAACAATTACAGTTGATATTCCTAATCTTCAGAAACATTCTAATGAATTTAAATTAGAACTTACAAATAGGTTTCAAGTGTTGGGAGATTTTGAACATGATACAGATTTGAATGAAATTAATATGAAAATAACTGATACACTTTTAAAAACTGCAACAAACATAGCTGGTAGAAAAAGCAGCAATTGACTAATAAAATTTCTACTGCGACTAGAGAATTTATGAAGAAAAGAAGGAATATGAAGATATACAAAAATGATGTATTAAAAAGAATTGAATATCTCGAATTTTGTAAAATGGTACGGAAAAGAGTTGAAAATGATATAAGAAAGTATAGCTGTGAAATAGCAAGGAAAGCTGTAGAAGAAAATAAAATTCTCAAAAATGTTAAACAACATTTTGGTATTGGTAGGAAATTTATATCTGCAATAAGAAAAAAAGATGGAATTATTACTAAAAAGAGAGATGACATCATGAAATTGGTAGAAGATTTTTATCAAGAATTATATAGTAATAAAGAACAAGTACCTCCTATATCTATTACATCTTCCGAATTGCCCAGAATTTTAAATGAAGAAGTGAGACATGCAATTAAGTGTATGAAGAAAGGAAAGGCTCCAGGAAATGATGGAATTATAATTGATATATTAAAAGAAGCAGGTGAAGAAATAGAAACAATTTTAGCAAAGTTATATACCAAATGTCTAAATGATAAAGATGTACCGGAAGATTGGAAGAATGCAGTAATAATATTAATATTTAAAAAAGGTGATAAAGAAGATATTAGAAATTACAGACCTATCAGCCTTTTATCAGTTTTATATAAAATTTTTACCAAGATAATTACAACTCGTCTACAGAGAACTTTGGATTTCCACCAACCAAAAGAACAAGCTGGATTTAAAAGTGGTTTTAGTACAATAGATCATATCCAGGTATTGAGAGAAGTCATAGAAAGGACAAACGAATATGAGTTGTCATTATGTTTTGGATTTGTAGATTATGAAAAGGCATTCGATTCTATACACATTTCTTCAGTGATTAAAGCATTGGATCATCAAGGTATAGATCCAGGATATTGTCATATTTTAAAGAATATTTATAAAAATGCAACAGCAACAATTAGATTACATAATGATACTGGAAAAATCAACATTGAGAAAGGTGTAAGACAAGGTGACTCCATATCTCCAAAACTCTTTACAGCAGTGCTGCAAGAAGTATTTTGTGGATTAAAATGGGAAACTAAAGGAGTGAAAGTAAATGGAGAGTATTTAAGTCATTTAGATTTCGCAGATGATGTAGTTGTTTTTGCAAATAATGCTTCAGAGCTGCAGGAAATGTTGCAGGAGTTAGCAGATGAAAGTAGAAAAGTAGGACTAAAGATAAATGTTAAAAAGACTAAAGTAATGTTTAATCGATTTGCTCAAAATATGAAAATAAAGATTGATTATGAAGAATTAGAAGAAGTTAACAATTACAAATACCTTGGTCAGATTATTAATACAGATGGAAACATAATGGAGGAAATTAATCATAGAATTAAACTTGGTTGGAGTGCTTTTGGTAGAAATAACTTGATACTAAAAGGAAATATGCCTATGTGTTTGAAAAGGATAGTTTTTAACAAATGTGTTTTACCAGTTCTTACTTATGGATCTGAGACTTGGACACTTAATAGAAGAGCAATACAGAGACTTCAGACCACTCAAAGGAGTATGGAGAGATGTATGTTGGGAGTAACAAGAGGAGATCGAAAACGCAATGTATGGGTAAGACAACAAACAGGTGTTACTGACCTTATTGAAAAAATTAAAAAGATTGAAATGGAGTTGGGCTGGACATATTGCTAGAAGAGATGATAATAGATGGACAATTGAAATTTTAAACTGGATTCCAAGAGATTGTAAAAGACCCAGAAAGAGACCACATGTGAGATGGATGGATGAAATAAGAAAATGTGCAGGGGTGTTGTGGAGAAGAGAAGCTAAAGATCGGAGAAGATGGATTAAACTTGGAAAGACCTTCATCCTGCAGTGGATTGATAATGGTTGATGATGATGATGATGAAACCCATCATAGGGCAGAAAATGTTCGATATATATGTATAAAAAAATGGAAGAGTTTTTTTTTGTATATTATTTCAACAAAATGTACATGGGGAAGTGAATGTACATTAGATAATGGAATATTCTTTTTTAAATTTATTATAATAAAATAATAAATTATAAAATATTGTATTATCAATAAATTTAAATCACTGAAAACTTTCAAGGAAAAATATATACGGGATTATTAAAAGCAGTATGTAGGATTGAAGTATAGTATTTGAAATAGCTATGAACATATATAAAATAGTAACTATGGTTATTAATAATAAATATCTATGGACATATGTAAAATAGTAACTATGATTATTAATAATAAATATTTTTAAATTCGAGTTTCAAATGGAAATTTGCAAATGAAACTAAAATAGTTTTTCCATAGATACAAACATTTTTATCTTTTGTTGCTAGCAGTTTTCTTGAGAGGTATAAATGCTTTTGAAATATTTATTTATGTAATATTAATTCTTTATATATATATATATTCATCAGATAAAGGCAAAAATATTGAAATATATTCGAATGAATTGTTAAATGTTGGCTATAGTTATAATCACATATATAATGTTATTAGAGATTTTAATACAAAATATAAAAATAAAAATTTTAATAATAATATTGATTCTCCTGCTAATAAAAAATATGGATATCATTCCCATATATTTCAAATTATCAAGTAAAGTTTATAAGGAAAATTTATAAAGATATATGTTATATTGCATTTTACACACCTCCTACATTAAACAAATTAATAAATAACTCCAAAGATAAAACCTCATTTATAAATAAAAATTGTGTCATTTATAAATGGATATGTAGGTGTGGCAGTAAATATATAGGTGAATCTAGATGTACGTTGGAAAAAAAGAACTAAAGAACACTTGCTATTATTAAAACGTGTTCAGAAATCGAAACAAAATTGCATAGTAGATAATAATATTTCAGCATCTGTTTTTTACGACCATAATAAATCATGTATTTGTGGTTTTGACTTCAATTTTAACAGTGTAAAAATATTGCAAATTGAAAAAATAACAATAAAAGAAAAATAAAGGAGGCTATGCTAATATACAAATATAAACATGACTTAATTAACAGGCAAGCAGCAAACGTTAAGATCATCGAATTGTGGGAAAGTTAGCATTTCAAAGCTTTAGTTGACACAGATTACTGGGATAATCGAAAGCGCTCCTAAGTGGATAAATTTTTTTAATTATTTAGTTACTGTATTTACAAATATTCAGTTATATAATTACACACACACATATATATATGATGCTTATAATTACTTAAAATATAAATAAAATTATTTGTATATACTTACATACGCATATATCCATATGCTAATTACTGGCAAGTTGAACATACTTTGACTTGATCATTAATGAATAATTGTCAAAGAATTGAGGTAAATTTTTTTTTGCTGTTTCTTTATGAATTGAAATATTATGAACCAGACTTGAAGCTCTTAGATAAAATTTTTTCATGATACACTAACTCAAAAAAATAAAATTGTGGCTGATTTTAAAATGTATATTACTTTAGTTCATTTTCTGTAGATATATTGTGATACCAATATATTTAAGCTTAAGAAATAACATTGGGTTTACAGGTTACAAGTAAAATAAGAAGTTATAAAAGATAAATGAAATGTAGATTATCATCTGCTATTTGAAAATTCAATAGAGCACATAAGATTTCTGTTATGACTTATATTAGGAATAGTTAATGACCATCAGAAAGAAAATCCAAATAAAAATTTAATGCTAATTTATTTAGCTAAAATAAATTTCTTATTGCTGTGAAGATAAAACAAATTTATAATACAAATCATGTTACAAAAACAAAAATTAAGATGAATTAATAAATATTGCCAAATTTTCATCACCCAGCGTTTGGAAATTGATAAAAAGTTATCCTTTATTTTTCTAAAGAAATTGTGAGAGTACTTACAAACTTAAAAAATTGCTAAGACAAAGAGGAATATTATCTTTGAATTTTTTATTAATTCATAATTTCACATAATCACCACTTTCATATGCTTATATGTGCTGTTAATAAATGTACCAAACTCTTCATGCAGTAGTGCCATGAAGTGCAAACCTTTGTAATCAATAAATGCAGGAAGGTTTGTGCGTAAAATCCTTACCTAGTGCCTGCTTATTCAACATCCCCAGACAATTTCTACCTTGTGGCTTTTATCAGTGAGGAACTTTGGATTTGAGAGCAACACACCTAGATTTTAGAGCCAATGCAACACTTCAGCAGCCACCTTTTACCTATTTGGTTAACCATAACTGAGTTCAGATCTGTATGACTATACAAGCAAATGATCTTGGGTTGGAAATGTTATGGTGTTTTCATCATGAGCCCTCGCTTTATAGTTAACCAAACAGGCAAAAGTTGGCTGCTGGAGGGTTGCATTGATTCCTAAGATCTCAGTGCAATGCTCTCAAATCCAAGGCTTTTCACTGATGAAATCCACAAGCTATAAACTAGTCTGGAGATGTTGGATGATTAAGCACTAGATAGGGATTTTATGCACAAACCTTCCTGCATCCACTGATTATGAAGGCTTATACTTGCTGGTACTCTTATTAAAAGCATGTGTAAGCATATGAAATAGTGTTCATGTAATGTTTTGAGGGTTTTATATCTATCTTGCCCATAGGATAATGGTGATTGTGGTTTTTGAAAAACCCAAGACACCAAAATGTGTAGATGCTGAACTGAGTTCAGATCTATATGACTATAGGCACTTCAGTTGGAAACATTATGGTGTCTTTATCTTGGGCTCCTAGTTTTATAGTTAATCAAATAAGTAAAAGATGGCTGCTGGAGGCTGCATCAGACCCTAAGATCTAGATGCAATGCTCTCAAATCCAAGGCTTCCCACTGATGAAAGCCACAAGCTAGAAACTAGTCTGGAGATGTTGGATGAGTAGGCACTAGATAGGGATTTTATACCCAAACCTTTCTGTATCTATTGATTATGAAGGCTTGCACTTGACGGCTCTACTGTATGAAGAGTTTGGTACTCTTATTAATTCATAATTTGTTTTTTGTTTTTTTTCTTCACATCACACTTGATCATTTGTATTTATTTAATCCACATTTTTATTTTTAAAATAAATTACATATACAGAATAGTAAAATAGTAATGTTTTTATAGTTAAGGAGCTATACTGATTTTAAAATCAATATAACTGCTCTTAATGAAATTTTTTTTTGCAGAGGAATGAAGTTTAATAGAACTGATCGATGGCTAAAGTTTTTTTTTTTTATTTTTGTGAGGGGAGGGAAGTAGATCATTCAGTGGAATGAGAATGCATAGTGTTGGATTTGCTATAAAGACTAATTATATTGAGGAGCTACACTTAGTTATGGTATTGAAGTATTTTAAAATGAAAATTTTTTTGCAGAAGTTAAAAATCATCATCACAAAATATCACGTAAACAAAAAAAATGAATCACTACATTTTGGGTTTCACAGGTTGATTTGCATAGTCATAAGCAAAAGTCATCTCTAAAGTAGATTTTGTTTTCTTTATTTTTCTTGGAATTGGAATAGCCATACTCATTTACAATTGGCTGGTGGTGGTGATGTATATTGATTGATAATCTTAATTCTGATCTGCAACTAATCAAGCATGAAATTTTTCTCTATGTTATATTTTAATTGTGCATTTCAAAATCCTTATTTTAATGTTTTATAATCATTTTTTTGTATATGAATAAATAATATATGCTCACACTATTATATATACATTACTTATAACTAGAAATATTCTCTCTTTTCTGTACAATTGTAATGTTAAATATATAAATATTTGGACATTTAACCCAGAAAAGATAGACAAAGGTTTATAAATTTTAGCTTTTATTCATGCTAAACATGATTTCAATACATTTAAGTATTATAATCAGGTGTTTATGTATTTAACATATGTTACTTATCTATCTATAATGCATTCTGTGATAGAATTAAACTGTGTCAGATATGATTTATTATAAATTATTAAAGCAATTTTGTAATAAAATTATGATTTAGACTTTGCACAATGGTTTTAATTCTAATATATTGTGTTCACTATGAATTACAAAGTAGTTCATATATTTCAAATATCTTGTGATGAAGACCTGGAGATAGAATGTTAATGAAGTTTATTCTTCTAATGATTAATTCAATTATTCTGTTGGGTATTGGAGTGACACTTTTTATTCTTTACATTATAGTGACTGACCTGTCAGAGTTTATTCCAGATAAATTTAGATGTCTTATTGCAATGACTTCACAGTAGTCCCTTCATTTTAGCCTTTATATCCATTTTTAACAGTTTTCTCAGCAGTGTTCAGTATTAAATCATTTGTCATCTGTAATTTACTTACTTTTCTTAACCTGCAAACTGATGCATGCATGCTTTATTTATAATAAAATGTGTGAATTATTTTTCCATTAACCATCCCCACTTTTTACTGATGCATGCATGCTTTATTTATAATAAAATGTGTGAATTATTTTTCCATTAACCATCCCCACTTTTTGATTGCTTTTACTCTTATTGCCTATACATTTAATTGACAGCATTTCAATTTGATTATTTCTCCTTAAGTCATCATTTTATCTGTCTAGCCTCCCATCTGTATCTAATTATATACACATGCAAGCTATAAACATTAAATATTTATTAAATACATTTATTTGTTTACACTCTACATGTATATGAAAAACATAGATTAAATTCAATAAGATTTTTTTTTGTATATAAATAAATACAAAGATATATAACATATATGTGGCTGTACACATGAATATATATTTTAAGAAGATAGTTAGTAGGATTCAATTGAAACATTATTGCAATGCTAATATTAACAACAAGCAAATGTATAAGTGGAAGAATCTGAAATATAGATTCATATTTTTACCTACGAAAATCTTCATTTTAATATGCATAAAATTAGAATATAATTTAGATTTTAAAACATAAAGAATTAGTTATATTTGTATAAGAGTTTACAGAAAACAACTTTATATTATGATTTCTTTTTTTGAGAAAAACATAGAAGCATCCAAATGAAGGTACAGCAGAATTGGATTACATTTTGACTAACAGGAAATATATATTTCACGATTGCAATGTTCTTAATAAATTCAACACGGAAGTGATCATTGATTAGCAAGATATAAGATACATGTTAATACAAAATTAGAAAGACAAATATTATTAAAACAATATTCTCAGTTGCAGTGAACTTAAATTAGAACTTGCAAAATCATTTCCAAATTTTAACAGATTTTGAACAAACATGATTCAGGTTTGAATGAAATCAATAGGAAGACAACTGATACATTTATAAAAAACGCAACAAATAAATTATATCATATTTATAAATTATTCATATCAAATTTAACCTATTATTTATTTACATTATTTAAATAAAGAATGCTTCTTTATTCTCAACAAAGGAAGATTTACCTTTTTAGTTATCTGTGAAATATATTCATAATATGTCTAAGTTATTATAGTCTCATAAGAATTGACATTATGTTGTGAATCAAATTAAGTCATTAAACTGATTTCATAATGTGCAGTCTTTATAAAATTTTATTGATGAAGTATTAACTATAATGGGATGAGTTAGTTGAAGTTTTTATAGATAAATTTTAATTATTTTATGATTTATCTTCAAACATCAAACTATAAAAAGATTAAATAATCTTTAAATAGTCCATCATGTGAAAAAGGCTTTTCCAATTATTTTTCAAAGAACAGTTAAAGAAATGGCATTACGAAACTTGCCATATACTGGATTGTGTGAATTTTAACATTTTTCTTTCTTGTTTTCCTCTTTACTGACCATTTAGTGGAATTTGCAAAAAAAAAAAAAAAAAAAAGGTTTTATCTGAATTTAATTTCAAGACTTGGGCATGACAGGCGAATATGCTATTGTTACAACATAGAGTCCTTCTTCATGAAGAATTTCATATTAACTATCAGCTTGTAATTTGCTCACTATGTTTTATTGCTTTGTTTCTTAACCCAGGTATCAACCAGAAATTATATTATTAGGGGTTTAGTATATATAGATAAAACAGACTCCATGCAAAAAGCATTTATATTAATGCACAAAATTGTAATTTAATGTAGGAGCTTCATTAATATAATTACTGGTATATTCATTACTTCTTTGCAGGATTTCCTGTTCTTTCACATATTTTTCAAATAGATTTCAAAGGAGATGTTTCATAGAAAAAGCTGAAGCAGATTTGACTAAATCAAGATATAGTTTCACAATCTAAAACTTGTCTCAAATTAAGATCGTCATTTTGGATGTTCAGCCAAGAATTTACAATTACGATGTAAAATGTGGAATTCTTATGATGTTTCAAACAAATCTCTTTTTCCACATTTAACAATAAAACTAGCCAGATTTGATCTAGATGCATTTGGAGTCATATCTACAGATTTATGACAAACTATGGCCTTTATGCTCATCTGCGTCACAAATGGAATTTATCCGCCAGTGATCTATGTAACTGTGGAAAAATACAAATCACAATCCATATTGTTAATGACTGCCAAATCTGTATTTATAGGGACAGGCCACGATTTGATCTCCTAACGAGAAATATACTTTTTTTTTTTTTTTTTTACAATATTATTGTAACTTTTTTTTAAAAAAAAAAAAATAATAAAAATATTGTAACTACTACTAATACTAACTGATTTTTACATATTATTGCATATTATTTATATCTTATTCTATTTAGTTTATGAGAGTGATAGAATGAGACTGTCACTTTCGGGCGCTCACTGGCATTTTTCCTTCTGAACAACTGAGCCTTAGATTATTTTTATATTTCATTTATATTTGTGATTAAAGAAAAAATAAAACAAATTGTTCTGTCTAAACAAATATTAAGGTCTACAGAAATAATGTGAATAATATTATTTAATAACAATTGACAACAATTTTACAGTACTTTTTTTTGCCCGAGGGGGGGGGGGTCTTTATTAAATAAATAAGTTATCTTAGTGTAAATACATAACCACCCGCTCTCTTTTTTTATATATATTTGTTGAGTAGAATTAAATATCTTGTCAGGAAATGTTTGCCAAAAGTACTTTACAATTGGTTTTTTTAATTACGTCCATTTATATCTAATTCATCAGTGCTATTTTTAAATTGATGGAAAAACACACAAGTAATTGTAGAAAATTTGTTTTCACTCAACTTCTATCATTTGCAACATTCAGGTTTAGGTTTTTGTTAAGTAGCACCTTTCTTTGATTCAAATTTTTAAATGTTTAAAATTCATTATTAATGAGATCAAATTTTATTTTAGGATATTATTATTTTTTAATTTTTGTCTCTGTTATTGGTGTTGTTGTTTAGCTATTATTATTCGATTTTTATCTGAATATGCTTATTAATTTTGAAATTTATTTAAAGTTTGAAAAAGCTAACCTTGCCTCCTGTTTTATATTTTTAATTAAAATGTGTTCATCAAATTTATTCTCTTTGCATATAAGCATGTATATATGTATACCCACATATATATGAAAATATAATATATTTACAAAAAATTACCTATAATGAAGCCATCTGGTATAGATTTGTGCCATTTTTATATTATACTTTTCAGAGTATTTTTTACATAAATGTTTTTGTTAGATTTAATTGTTGCATACATTAATTTTAATAAACAGTAGACTTGAATTTAATTAAGTCATACCCCCTCAAGTGCAAGTAGAATTTTAATTTAAAATAAGCAAAAATTCTTGGAATTACTTTCTTAAGGTATAGAAACTATAATTAATTGCCAGTGCTTTATTATTTAGAAATAAATCTGGCTCTAGTGAAAAGAAATTTTAACAGATGATGATTAGAAATTAATTACTAAGGCCTTAATAATCAAAAGAAGAATGAATAGTTTAGTAAAGGCAATGAGGTAAAATGAAAAATATATAGAATGGAAAATTATCGGGAGTGTCATTGAGGGAATGGATATTTAGGTTTATAGAGGAGAAGTTAATGTGATATTAGGCATGTTTTAACTATAAAGAACTTCTGTGATCCTGCAGTGATTATATTGAAAATTTTGTCTAATAATAAAAGATAATGATAGCAATTAATAAATTGTGCTTTTGAATGTATACTCTCTAATATAAATAGGAGACCTGAAATAATACACAAATAGAAATCATAAAAATTTCACCAGTTTTTTCTCTTGGTCAAAATTACCATATTCAGAATAATTAAATGTAGGGCTTTTTGAAGAAATGATACTTTTATTACCAGATAAAAACATCTTAATCATAATATAATGATTTGGCTAGACCAGTAATCATTTAGATGTTATATAGACTAAATGGGGAGATATCTCGTGTATTTTGAATTGCAGATATAAGTTTTATCAAAGAAATAAAGCTAATCAGATATTATGACAGAGGATATTTCTTATCATTTATTGATGAGAATATTTTTCATAGTCATCATCAAAGTCAGATCCATATATGGGCTCTAGATGTGATTATTTGAAGCATTTGGCTTTCATTTGTGTGTGGGGGTGTGTGTGTGCATAAAATATGTGATGGTGGGCAGATTAGGGAATAAATATTTAAATATTCAAAACAAACAAAATCATTATTATAATACAAGTTAACATTTAAGTTTTAGGGGACCCAGAAGATGAATATATGGATAACATTATTAATGGAGTAACTAGAGAAGATCAAGATGATCAACTAGTGAGACAATTACTGTTATAAACTGATAATCTATTGTGAGACTATTGCAATACTTTGAAGAAAAGAGACTAAAAGTGTTAGAACTGAGAATATATTGCTTATTCTTAATACTTATATGAGGCATCTAAATTAAGTATTAAAGAAACTTTTAAGATAATAGTCAATTTGTTTTTAATATTAGGGAGTACTTCAGTTTAACTTAACATTATTTAGCAGTAGTGAAAGATGGAACAAAATTCAACAATTTATTTACATTTCTTCATAAAATAGTTGCATGAATATTTTATGATGTTTTGTTTATTTTAAACATGAAAACAGAATTGATTTTCATCCACATAATTTTCTATCTCACTGCTCTGCTTTTAGTGTTCTATTTTTTATCAATTATATCGATCTTCTTCTCTTGGAAATGCAAATAAAAATATCAAAAATGTATATTTAATTAATCAAATATCAGTCTTATCTCCTGTAAGGATGATTTTAGTTATATTTTCCTTCAAAAAAATTCTTCCTTATTCTATATTTATTATGATTGATACTAATAAATCTTCACTCAACATTAATAAAAATCAATCATCTACCTGAAGTATCCTTATCCTTAATACTATGCCAACAAATCAATACATTGCCCAAAGTGTACCTTTTGATACATGCAAAAATCAGAAGTGCTCATTGTTAAAAGTTATGTGGTATTTTAGCTTTTATCTCTAAAAAGCTATTAACAGAATGATTAGACTAATCAACAGCTAGCCAAAAATACGGAACCATATTCCCATCAATCCCACTATACTTTGCTACTCATTATAATTTTATCAAACAATTAATTTCATTACTGAACACACTCACAATCTCTTCATAAAAATAAAAAAAATTAAGTATTGGAAAATAAAAATCATGCATGAAATAAACATCCAATCTTTTTTGTTATTCAATAAGAAATATATTGTAAAGAATTTCAATTATTGATACCTGAAACCAAAATATTTAGATTTTTAAATAGAATTCAATATCTAAATTCTTCCCAGTTTCTTTCCTAAAAATTGTACTTTTATATGGATTCATTGTAAGTCTATGTCATAGAGATAAAAAGATCATGGACATTTCCTATTGTAACACTCCTTTCTCCCAACTTATCATACTTTTGTCATTGATATTATTTGTTCACATACATAAGCATTAACCAATCTCACTGACAGCATACACAAAGCCCCTTTTCCTGACATAAGAATCCTCATTTTCATTTTTTTCATATTCTGGTTCATAAGATGCTAACTGACTTTAATCTCATTTATTGCAATATAGAACACTCTAAACATGTTATATAATATTAAAATGAAAGGCTAAATTCATGCACCAGCAGTTACTTTTATGATTACTGGGAGTATAGTCTCATTCACATTACCACAAACTTTTTATTATTATCATTAGTATGGCCTATTAAAGTCTTCTTAATATTTAATATATGTGATAATGTAAAACTACATTAAATTGTAACTGTCAGTACTTTGCTGCAGTATAATCTCATGTTATTATTTTTCATAAATAAAGTTTGAACAGTAAGACAGCTTAAGGTCTGCCATGCAGAAAAATATTTTTAATTCATCACAGGTGCCAATGGCTGATTAAGACATCATAATACCTTGGATTGTAAGAGGAAATTTTTGGGAGAGAATCAAGTGACAGGAGTGTTAAAACAAATATTTCTGCTATGTGGAGTAATATTGCCAGTATGAAGCTTATGGGATTCAAGTTCACAATTTTAATTCTATATAAGGTAGAAAATCACAAAATTAGATCATCATTTAATAATGAATATAAGAAATTTATTGAATTATTTGCAAGAAGAATGACATGACAACATGCTCACTTACTTGGATATTAAATATGTTCACATGAATAGAGCTTTATCAGACATCACTGAAGTAATTAGATCAGTTTTTATACTAAAAATGAAGCAAAGTTATATTTTTTAATAATTGATTTGTTACATTAATGATATTAGAATGATGTGATTTATTTGAGAACTAGTTAACTTAGTTTTTTCAATAGTGTAAATGGAATTTTTTGATAACACCCACTGAATCAAAAAATGAAATTATTGGGGAAGAGGAACTGTTATCTACATTCACATAAAATTTAAGTTCTAACAATTACTGTATTTGATGCCAAAATCGAGCTGTTTAATGTTTATAGCAATTATTATTAATGGTCATAAATTACTCATAAACAAGCATGACTATTTTAATTCCAGAAAAGAAAAAAAAAGGTTGATGAACAAAAAGTAAAATTGAAATAAGATTTTCAATAACTATATAATCTGTTTGTGAATCACAAATATGGCCACACGTTTGGTTTACTTGACATCTTTCAATATTCTTTTTTAAAAATTTTTTAAGCAGTGAACTATGTCATTAATGTAAGAATTAAATAACACAGTTATTTAGATGTGGAGCTGACAATTTTGTCAATAATGAAATATATGATGTTATATATTTTTGAGCCTAAATTTAGTCTTTCTGTATATCTTTTCGAATAACTTCATCTTATTACCAAAATCACACATTTCTTTATGTTTGCCGTAATATCATATAAATACAATTTATCCAAACTTCAAACACTTTTTAGCAAAACTTTATTTGTACATACACCTACGTTTCGACTGACCTGCAGTCTTCTTCAGAGCTATGATATAATGAACAAAATAAAAAACATAACTATATAATAACACCATAAAAATTTAAACAATAAAAAAAAACTTTAAACAATAAAAAAACTAAAAACAACATAAAATATAAATATTAAAAAACTGAAATAAATAATCAAACCCAAATAAAACAATTAATGTAAAATAAAATGTACTATATAGTTATGTATTATATAGTTATGTTTTTATTTTGTTCATTATATCATAGCTCTGAAGAAGACTGCAGATCCATTGAAACGTAGGTGTATGTACAAATAAAGTTTTGCTAAAAAGTGTTTGAAGTTTGGATAAATTGTATTTAAACTTCATCTTATATTATCAATTCTTATTAATTTTCATCATCTCTGTTTGCTTTCATCTTCAAAATTTTTTCATCATCTTTTCATTTGTGAAATCTAGAATAAAATTGATATTGTTTCAGAAAACAATTTCTCAAAATTTTCATTAATTATTCAATGTTTAGTTTTTAATACCATAGAGTAATAAAGAACAAACTGATTATGAGGTTTTATTTTCACAGAAGTATTTTCTTCCTATTCTACGTGTCTTTTTTTTTTTTTTACTGATTGTGATTTTTAAATAATTACTTATTGTCAATGTTTTTTTATTGTCTGAGATTGTTTCTAATAGATGTGCTGTTTTTTGTTTTTTTTTAATGTTAATTTTTAACTTGCTTTATTCCTAATCTAACCTGCCTTTTTTGGTTTATAAACGAATTATATGTTCAAAATGTATACCCTAACAAAGAAATTGCAACATAGTTTTTTACTTAATATTTTTTCTCCGTTACATGCATTTGATGAAATATATACCCACAATGCATTTTTGTCTTTTTAAAAAAAAAATGCATTATTATTTTTTCTGTTCTGAAAGTTAATTAAATTTATTAGATAACAAATCCTGTTCTTAAATCTATCAGATATTAGCTCTTTTATTTATATATTGTTTTATGTGAGGATATATCTTTTAAGCGTTTATCTTATTTTTTCTTATATTTTTTCTAAATATGCTAATTAAAAACTAACTTAACTTTCTTGAATGATGATAATGTAAAATAGTTTATTTTAAATGAATTCTAGAGTTTCTATGCATAGAAGGTCATAAGTCTAGAAATTCAATAACTAAATTAACATACACATCCATTCCTATCTGTTTGCAATCATTACTTCTTTTTCATCTATATTTAATAAATTATTTTGACAAACTTGACACATCCCCTTTTCTCCTTCAATCTTCCTTTAACAAAAGCTGTTTTTTATAATATTATCTTTTCACTCCTCTCATCTTTATGGTCCTCTTATTTCCTGCATAACTTTATCTTATTCTTTTTTCAATTTGCTGAAATAAATATTCTCTATTTTCCACCTCATCTATACAAATCCACAGCAATAATCTAAAGTCTTGTCCCATATTTTTGCCTACTTTCTTTAGCATACTTTCTGCTTTGCCCTAAATAACAATTAAGCTCCTTTAGTTGTTCTTTTATATATTTATTTGTATTCTATAAATACTACTTATTTTTACATATTTTTTAAATTATTTTTTACTCTCCATTTCTTTTTTTCTGGGCTACCCTTTCCCCCATTTCTCATATTATTAACCTTAAAAAATATTCTATCCTATTTTTATATAAATATGTAAAAATAAGTAAGTTCTTTAGTTACTAAATTTACTTATTTAATATTGATTTTTCTCTTCATTTAAACTTGTAATTCAAATTTGCATATATTTATTCATCCAGAGAGGGAAATGCTTTCATTCTTCTTTATAACATAAAGCTAAGTGCACCTACAGTGAAGTTCACCGTAATTGTAACTCTCTTATAAGAATTATTGTTCCTGCTTTGTTTATACTGTAATGTAATTATGCATGCATATTTATTTAAAGTAGTCAATTTAAATATTCTATTTGTCAGATAATTGGATACTGTTTTCTCTTTTGTTTATTATATTTTTATGGTTGGCAATAAACCATGCCTCCTTGATCTTTCATTTTCTGTCATCACACTTCATATACATTAGATTGATTGTCTGTGGATTAAAGTTATGACCAAATTGTTTTTTGTGGTTCAAAAAAAAACATACTTATATTCTGGATTGTTTTTAGCACATTTATATAAGTAATTGTGCTGTGCTAGTCTAGTTGAGATATTATCTCTAGATTCCCTATAGCATAGAGCAATATAGGTTGGGCTGTTGCATGGATTCTTGTATACTATCTGTGGTGTGTTTCCTTTTGTAATTTGCCTTTCATGTTATTAATCAACCCTTTAAGATTAAGAGAATACAGAAATTAACTTTGAACGTTGGCTTGCAAATATTTTTTATTTTGTATGTTAATCTCTAAATATAAGGTATGTTAAGTCATGATTTAATTGTAATTTTAAAGTTCACTTCATATTTATATGGAATTGTTTAATAACATTTGTCAGAATGTTTTAGGTACAAGTATATGACATAGATACTTAATGTTTGTTTGTTTTTTGGCTGCTTTGTATTTACAATGCATCAAATTTCTCTAAAGAAATGCTTTTATGAGCCATTGATATTTTAGATTGTGAATGGATACTGCCTCTAATTTCAAGTGATATCATCATTTTATAATCCAACCTCTTTTTATTTTTTTGGATTAATATGTTGAAATATTTTAAACTGTTATTTTTCATATCCGATAGTATATGTTAAGGCTGATTCCTTCACCAGTATTTCCCGCATCTAAATAAGTTTATTCTGGAGCACATACCAGAATAACATCAGCATATTGTTTATATATGATGCTCTGATCTTTTTTTGTGAATGCTGGTGTAATTTTGTTTTACATGTTAGCCAGTGTTATGCTCTGATCTTTTTGCATGAATGTTGGTGTAATTTTGTTTTACATGTTAGCCAGTGTTAAGCTGCATCTGATGCTGCTGATAGACAGTTTCAGTGGCTATGCCTTTTTCATCCTGTAGAACTAGTTGTTAAATTTTACCATTATATCTTTGTCAATCCAGTTGGGCAGATCTATAATAAAAGCTCATTTTTGAGATATTCACAATTCTCCAGCAGATTTTTAATATTAATGGACAATCTCCGCAACACAGAACCATATAAATCACTGATATCTAGTGTGGCTAACATATAGTCTTCTTTAATATATGCACTGCCTATGGATTGTATGAGTTTGAAAGATGATTTAATAGTATATTTGCTAAAACCTAGTTGGCACTTTAATCTTTCCGTTTTAGTATTTGTGGTGCCTCTGAAATCCACTATTGAGCATACTGGGTAGTTCTTTTTGTGCAATTTTATATTAGAGAACTTCCGAATAGTTATTGCAACAAACAGATATATTTTTAAATATTATGCTCTATTGTAAGTTTTATTACAGTACTTTTGTAGTATCGAAGTTGTAAACATGTTTTCCATGGCCTCCATGAAAATATTTTTGTAAAGAACAAAACTGAAAGTCTTACAGAATGAATGCTGGAATAGAAATAGCTTTTTTTTCTCCTTTGAATATTAATAAAAATTATTTTATAGTATAATACTATTTTTCAAAAATTGTGCTAGATCTCAGTGCGCTAAATTTAATTTCTTAGTATGCCAAGTTTGGAACACAGCCATAGTTTGACCCTAGCCTATCACTATCCTTATTCTCTTTATCACAAATTTTTCTTGCTTCTGTCAAAAACATGCCTATTTCAGCCTTATTTTACCTTTAATTTCTATCAACTCCATATTTTTCAGTTGGTTATATATATATATTGCTTCTTTTTTAAATGCTGTTTTCAAAGATTTTTTTAAATGGTTTCGTTTCTAAAAATTGTAATCTTCTATATAATTTTTCTAGCTTGTTTTAATTAATGATTTTATTATTACTATTTTAAGTAACATTGTAAATATATTATTAATTGTGAATATCTGTCAAAATATATATATATTTTAATTAGTGTTGTTTAGAAATTTTATTAAATAGCTAGAAGCAAATATCATCTAGAAGAGAAAAACTTTCAACTTGTCTGCTTAATTAATTTTGATCAATAAAAAAAAGAAAAGAAACGAATTATCGAACTATTAAAAAAAATTAAGTATATATATATATTATTATTTATTATTGGCAAATAATATTTAAGATTACGAAGTTAAATATATGTGCTTGCCCATCTGGGCATTGGGCTCACCTCCTCCCCCTATCTCTAATAGTTACTGGGTTTTTTTTATTTTATTGTGCTTTATGCAATAATTGACTTGTTTTTTAACTGCTTTACTTAAATACATAATAATTATGATTTGCTTTAAAATGTGAGTTAATGTTATTTAATAACTCCCAAATCTTAAAGAATATCTGGTTTGAATGTATTTGAAAACTATAAGTTTCAAGTTTGAGTTTTACAAATTATATGTATATATCAATTTACAAATAAATTAACACAGAGGATTGTAATATTTCAAGAAAAAATGTGGATGGTAATAGCTTTTTAGAATTATGCCTAATTTTTATAGCAACACTTTTTTTTAATCTTCTTTTATTGATGATAATGTGGAACTTTTGGTAGCAACTGATACTGATTTCATATCTCAACACTTGCATTGAAATTACAAAAACATCATTGCTAATTATCCATAATGAACTGCATGTTCTGGTGGACCTGAAAGTTCATAGAATGATTTTCAATGGAGGAAAGTTTAGTTACTTTAATAATAATTGTCAAGCTCTATGATCATATATTCTTCTAAGAAACCATATAAATTATTTTTGTTTTAATTAACTCTTACATCACTCATTCTCTCATTACAAATGTTTATGAATCAGCAATTTATGTAATATCAGAATTTTAAACATATCCAAAAAAAAAAAAAAAAAAAATCAGTAAATACAATTAAACAAAAGACAGTTTGAACTTTGTAATTATTATTTTTATTATATGTAAAATTTACATATCTTAAAATAAGAACAAAATCCATTTTGTGGAAATGACTAAAATGTTTGTTTTAAATGGCGTTACTCATTTTAGGGATAATCATTTCTCAACACTTTGCTTCCATATTATTAAAGTGTTTGAGTAAGAATCAAAATGGAAGTACATCATTTAAATTTTTTTGTGATATGTAGAGGAAATGAAAATGAATAGATTGTGATAATGGTAGGAATAGGATAAGTATAAATAATAATTAGACAAACAAATACCTAAGCAATAATGAGATAATAATAAAAAATATATGAGGGCAATTATAGAGAAAAGTTATGGAATGGAAAGAGAGGTAAGCATTGTAATTAAAATAAATAAAAAAGAATAAATTTAAGTTGTTTTTTTTCCTGTAAAAAATATTTAATAAATAAGTTTATAGATTATGATTACAGGAATTAAAGCAAAAATGTAAGCTCAGTGAAGTGAAACTGAGACTCCTAGTACAGAGATAAGGAAGCAAACAGATAGCAAAATAGCCATAGTGTAAAGAAAGACAATAAATGTCACCATCATGGAATAATAACAAAAAATGAAGATCAATGGACAGCCCAAACAGTTTGGATAGAAATAGAATTATTTAACAAACTAGAAGTGGATCTTACATTAACACAAAAGAATACCATCACTGATTGAATGATGAATTTCAATCATCCATAGCAGGATGTAGTCATACCTATGATACAAGTACAAAAAATGGGTAATGATAAAAATTTGAAGTGGAAGAAAGAAAAAGATATTTTGTAGAGATGGGGGGGGGAGACTTTTTTTGCTGTGCTTTTGGTGCTGGTGATGGATGGAGGTGCTGATCATTGGCTTGAGGATTTTCTATTGTCATGATATTATATGGAGTATTCTATCTCAGCACTGCACTCATCCATATTATATTTATATTCATCAGCCTATATGTTTTGAAAATGAGATGGGTGTAACTCCTATATTATATGTTTATTGGCTTCTAAGCATTGAAATGAGCAAGGCATATTTGTGGTTTTTATTTATGAACAGTTAATGAACTCCTGTGGCATGAACCACTGGTCTCTAAAACCAGAATTGAACAAGGTTTCATCTAAATTGATTTTTTATGTATGTAAAGTGATAGATTTTTTTATTGTGCTTAAATGAGGTTAGTTCTTTTGGTGATCATGCTGCATTATATTATATATTCATTGCTAAGTGAAAGAATTTCTTTGTCTATTCCAGTATTGTGAATTAGTGATCAGATCAATCTCCAAAAGAAAAATATATACGTGAACAATTATAACAAAATTATTATTATGAAACATCGGCTCATAACTCTGCTTTTAAAAGAACTGTGGCTGAGTGTGACATTGCTATTAATTTAAAAAAAAATTCAAAATAGAAATAAAATTGGTTTTATATTAAATACCCGAATCAATTCAAGTATCTTTTTAAATGAAGGAGGGGAATATAGAGCAGCACTTTTGTGGGTTGTATACACAACCCGATAAATATAAAAGCTAAGAGATTATAATTAAGCTTTAATAATAGCTTAACTAAACTTTAATATCTAAAAAAGAAAAAAAGTTTGTTATATGTTTTAAAACTTTTAAATGTATAAAACTAAAAAGAAAATAAAAAAATCCCAAAAGGATATAGTAAATTTAATTTTCATAAAAATATAATTTCTTTTGTTCTTTCTTAACAGAAAATAATTAATTAAAAAAGTAAAATTTAAAAGAAATCCAGAATTTTGTTTCTTTCATTCTTCTCAAAATAGAAAGATATTTTTTACAAAATTACTTTAATTAAATTTGATTTAAGGAATTAGGGAAATACTTTAAATAAATTAAAATCTCTAGGCCTGAATATCTGTTTTAAAATATATTTTACTATGTCTATCTTGTTCAGTTGTCTATACATTATAAGGAATTGAAGTAAAAAAATATTATGATTTGAAAATAAAAATTAATTTAAAAAAAGTGAAAGTAGATAATCTGTCAGACAATGGGAAAGTTACATATAAAAGATTTGTTTTTCTTTATTCTTTATTATTGCTGTTGTATTGATTGTTGCTAATCAGCCTTAGAAAAGGTATTTTCTATTATCCTCCAAGTTGATTTGAAAGACAAATTCATGTCAACAGACTAAAACTGTTCTTGAGTCCTGCCAGTTCATGACAGTTCATCAATTAGAAACCATGAAGATAATTCCCAGTCATCTGTATTCACATATATCTACAATGGCTCAATAAAGATCATGGCAAGGTGTTGTCCATTCTTTCCATAACATAGTTTAAGTAATGCAATAAAATGTCCAAAGAGTTACTTAAAAGAAATGCCTAATTGATAGGTACTATGGTCAATGTTATCTGTCATCACTACATGTATATACCTATAATTCTTCCTGAAAAATCATCAAAGAAGGAATAATACATGGTTTGAAAGTATTTGTGTGCTAAAGAAGAAAAGTAATTTATATATTAATCATCTATCTGATATTCTCCATCATCAAATAAGCTCTGACAGATTCTATAAAATCATAACAATCAAAAACAACTTGAATCACATCAGCAATGGAAACATCCTAAATGTTGCAAGGAAAATACTATGTAAATGTTGAGTTCAACAAATTTGTTAAGATCATTGCAATTCGTACTTTTTTTAAAAAATAATTACCAACTTTCCTAATAATCAGCAAAATTTGATTCAATTCTGTGAAGAGACTTTTTTTTTTTTTAAAAAAAAATTTGAATATAACATTTTGTATGCGTTTAATATTTAGAATACATTATTGTATAGCTATTTAATATTTAGAATACATTATTATACAGTTGTTTTGATAGGGCCAATTAATAATACATCTCTATTAGATTAAGATATGTATATGTGAGTTAGATGATGATCAGAAAATATGACTGTGGTTTTACCTTGAGTCTTGTGCTTGACATGAGATTCAGTCTGACCATCATCATAGGCTATGAAGGAATGGTATTAATTTTAAGGTAAAGTTATCCCACCTTATACATGGTCATTCTCTGAACACCAAATAAATAAATAAATAATCATTTCATAGAGTAATGAAGGCATAATATATCCCTAGCAGATGTAATTCTGTTACTGTGTATATATTGCCTAAAGACAACTTAGGGATCTCATTTGCTCATCTTTAATAATTAAAAAAAAAGCTTGTTATTGCTTGCTTTTTTTTTAACATTATATGTTTAACTTTTACTTATTTTTATAAAAATATTGATTTTATATATTTTTTATTTGTTTTTATTAGCAATTTAGTTTTATAAATAGATAAATAGAAGCATTAGTTTAAATTATTCTAACCTTAAAACTATTTATTATTCTTTTTACCAATTCAGTTAAACTTATTTATGGCACTGACATTTAAAAATCAGGAGTAGGTTAATAGATTGATAACTGTTATTATCTCTGCAAGAGATTGGTATAATATAGTTTTTTTTACATTCATAGTGTATCTTTCAATAATAGCTTATTCCAACCTTGTATGAGAATGTTTTATAATTTTCAGAATTAAAACGTTTGTACATGAAGATTAATTTGGAAATTACATTTTCAGTCTTTTTTCTTTAAAAAAAAAACAAAAAAACTTTTACTTATTGATATCTTAATCGTTAATATATTTATGCATGCTTAAGTATTGCCCATATATTAGTAAGCTATGACCAGTTGATAGGATTTGCTTTATTATTCTGATTAAAATTTTATATTCTTCTCAGGTTTTTGAAAAATGATTTTTTTTTTTTTTTTAGTATAGATTTTTTTTATGATGACTATAAAATCCATTTATAAAGAATTTGTAGAGAAAAGGGAGATGAATTCATCTGTGGCTTCATTAAGCTTTAATTTCTGCAATAGTATACATTAGTTGGGCGATCATTAACTTTGTTCATTGGCTTATATTGTCTATATTTCCAATCTGTTGATGTGTTTCAATATTGTCATTTCCGTAAGCTTTATTGTTGAATCTGGGGGGGGGGGGAGTACTTGAAATTTCACACAAAAACCCTCTTTTGTACCATAATTTTTCAGTGTTTTGGAAGAGTTTTTGGAGTAGATTTCCAGAAAGACAGTTTTGGCTGAAGTATGTATTTAATAGAAAAATTATATTTCGAAATAGGTGATAATTTGATCTTTTTAATAACTTGTTATACATTTTTTTGTAACAGCCTCCCTTCTATTATCTTATGTGATAGGATGAGTATCGCCACAGTGAGAAGATAAATTTTAATATACCAGGAAACAATATTCAATTGACTTTTTATATTTTTAGTGCCACTTTTTTCCAAATAGAACTCACAATATTTTATAGATGAATCTGTAAATGCTAAGGAAATTGAGTGGCTAGTTTTTCAAAAAGATTATTCCCAAGAATATTTTTAGATTTAATATTTGATATAAGTTAGGATATGATTATATTTCAGCATTTGTCTGCAGAATATTATGAAATGTTTTTCTATTGTCTAGATGGAAGTTGAATGTACTATCGTGATGGGATTTGTGAAATTAGATTCTGATCTTTGAAGATCTCTAATATGTTTGCATTTTTTATTACATATTTTTTAATTCTGGAAAAATATTATTTGTGTGGCTTAAAGCTTCACAAAACATTGATAAATCTATTAAACAAAGTAGATTAGGTAGTGAACTCTATGGAAATCTACTCTGTAATAGATTTGTGTTTGCTGTAGTTATATTTAGGCACTTAATTTTGTTTTTTTATTAAAGAGCATTTTGTTAAATAAATTAATGTTTTTATCATTTGTGAATTTTAGAAACATTTAGGAGACCTTTTTTTTTTTCAGATGTAATCATAAAATGAGGTTATGTTGATAAAAATAATACTAGTTTTTAATTGGTCAGGAAGCTCTTTTAATCACAATAGCTTCATGCTGATTTATTTATTGTTCAGTCTGTTCTGGACGCAATTGCGCCTCAGCTATCAGCATGCTTTTTGTTTATTTTTTCAAAGAATATTCAGGGAATAATAATAAAATGATATTGAATAATAATTGTTCAATCATAATTAAACTTATTGAATTTTAAGATTGTTTTAGTTTTGTTTACTATTAGTTTAATATCACATGATCACATTTCTTATGCTTGCTCAATCAGGATAGTAGTTGCTATGGTTATTAAAGAACCAAAGACACCAAAATTTATAGGTACCGAACTGAGTTCAGATCTATATGATTATATAAGCTAATGAACTTGGATTGGAAATATTATTATGTTTTCAATTTTAGACTCATAATTTTGTAATTAAGTAAAAATAAAAGGTGGCTGCTGGAAGGTTGCATTAGGTGCAGTGCTCTCAGATTCAAGGCTCCTCACTGATGAAAGCCACAAGCTAAAACTTAGTCTGGGAATATTGGATGAGTAGGCACTAGATAGGGATTTTATGCACAAACCTTCTTGCATCCATTGATTACTCGGGCTTGCACTGAGTGGCACTACTGTATGGAGAGTTTTGCCTGTTTTATTAATTTTAAATTTTATAATTTACTTTTGTATAGTTTTGTTGATTATTCTGTTGTTGTTTTTTTATCATTCTTTGAAATATATATATATTAAATTTGTTAAACAGTACAATAATTATATTTTATATAAAAACATCTTCTCTTTCTTCAATTTTTTTTTTTGTTCAATACTTCATTTAGTCCATTATAAAAATATTTTAAAATTTATTGGTCCATGGCATGTTATCAGTTGAGAAACACTGATCTAAGATAATCTATTTTAGAAATTGTGAATCTACTTTATCTTCATTTTTATATCCCCAAAAGCTATATTCAAAATTTTTTAATTACTTAATCATTTGTCTTCTTTAATTGTTAGTATTTTTTAAAATATAATCAGCAAAATATTTTTATACTTTATGCCTTCAGTTGTTGTTATTAAGATGTATTTGTAGTAGGTCCACTCAAACATATTTAGAGAAAAAGAAAACCTCCATAAAATAAAAAGGCTTTTAAATAACTATATTGTTTAAAAAAGTACTTTGGCAATTTAAATCACTTGTGAATACAGAAATCTTTAGGGAAATGTGGAAAAGTTAGATCAATTTATATTAGGCAGTTTGAATTTATTGGTTTCATAGTGATTATGTTTTTAGTGATGATTGTTATACTATTTGAACTGATTTTGTTGAAAGTATGTTCTTTTTCAGATATTTTGAAGCAGATTACCTTACCATGTTTAGAATGTATTTTTTCAATTGCCAATATGAATCCATTCTCACTGACAAAGGCCATAATCCAGTAACTAGTTTGGGGATATTGGATGAGTAGGCAGTAAATAGGGATTTTACGCACAAGCTTTCTGGTATCCATTGATTACTCTGGCTTGCACTGAGTGGCACTACTGTATGGAGAGTTGTTCTTTTTTAAAGTTGTTTAATTATTTTGTAATAATCTCCATTTTTGTCAGTGTTTATTTAATTTTGAGTGTTTCTTTTTTGGATTAAAGTGAGAGCATCTTAAGAGACACTTGAGATATTATATTGGTATTATCACTATATAGTTAATTTTTATTTTTACAAATTATAACTTTTATTGGAATTAATGGATTTTTTTTGTTCTCTAATTTCATATTGCTGTTTTCTTTATTATAAAAAAAATCTGGTTTTCATACAGAAATAAATAATTATTTGTTTGCAAATGTGTGGAAAATTACAGACTGAGTCACAAAAAAGTTGCTGACAATCTGTTTTAAAGTATAGATAACTGCAGCTATATTGACATTTTGTAGAATCACATAGTGCTGACTTTATGTAAAAACAGTTCAAGATATAAAAGTTTTTAAATAGTGTTGAAAAGTTAACTTTCAATTGCTTAGTTGATATTTTTTACTAAGTACAATACTGTGTGATTGTTCTGCAAATATTCATTACCCGTAATTAACTCAATATTAAGGATTTAAATTTCTATCAGTCTCAAGCAAATGACTAGTTTTGAAGACCAAAGAGTATTTTGAATTTGTGATTTATTAGCTATGTTTAATATTATTCCAAGTTATTGATATTGCAACTTAGTGATGGATTTTTTTTTTTTTTAAGCAATTGTTTTTATCTGAATAAAAGTCAATTGTTCAAAAACTAATCATGGAACTCTGCACTAACTGACTGTACTATTGTAGAATGTCTCTTGCTGATCTAATATTTATATATGTTTTCCAGGGGAAATAGCTTTTAATATTTTATAATTGATATTACTTTATTTATAAATATAATATATAATCACTAAAATCAGTCACCACTTAGACAATCCCAATATTAATAGCAATCAACAATCTCAACCTGTTGTCAAGGTAACCTTTTAATATATATATATATACTTAATATAATATAGAAATAAAACAAACTAACTCCTTCTTTTTAAAACTTGATTTATTATGACTATAATCATGAAAAAGGAATCCGACGTTTCGACTATTTTTTATAGTCTTTTTCAAGGCACACTAAAATAAAATATATATACACAATAAATATCACATATTCCAAAAAAAAAAAAAAATTAAATTAATTAAAAATTACAAAATATAAAATATATCCATAACTAAAATTTTCTTTTTTTTACCTTATTGTAATAGGTAAGGGTAGTGAGATAAGGTAAAAAAAAGAAAATTTTAGTTATGGATATATTTTATATTTTGTAATTTTTAATTAATTTAATTTTTTTTTTTTTTGGAATATGTGATATTTATTGTGTATATATATATTATTTTAGTGTGCCTTGAAAAAGACTATAAAAAATAGTCGAAACGTCGGATTCCTTTTTCATGATTATAGTCATAATAAATCAAGTTTTAAAAAGAAGGAGTTAGTTTGTTTTATTTCTATATTAGATATATATGAACTATTTTGAAAAGAAGAACTATTTAATATAATATCAATAATTATGTGCTTTTTTAATGTTTGTTAAAGAAGTTATATTTATTAATAATTTATTTAAAGCTTAGCGCTTTCAAAGCTCCATGGCTTCATATTCATAGCTGCGTGTGGTTGATAGTGATGAGGGGGAGTACTCAAATTTATGTTAATTAGTTAGATGTTTCAGTATTTTATTTAAATATTGTTTGAATTAGTTTGTCCATCTTTTTGAAATGGTGAAACAGGTGACTTTTCTATTAATTGATTGGGTGTCATTATTTATGAAATATGCCTCCTTTATTTTGTGTCTATGGTCATTTTTCTCTCTGCACACTATTCTGGGGCTGGTGGGTTCAAATCTGTGTCCAGTAGTTTTTGCATGTTCCAAGAATGCTGATGTAGACTCCTTGTTATTCAGTGCCCTTTTATACATATATGTGCTGGGATGCTCTGTTTGTAATAGTAATTTTTGTTTCCCCATAATATGAGGCTCTGCACCCAGCCTGAGGGCATTGTATTTGATACACCACTTGAGATGTTGATTTGGGATCAAGTTTAGCTTTTGAATTATTTATTAGTCTATTGGTATTGGTTGTAGTGCAGAAACCAATAATAAATTCTTTAGATAGGGTTTTAGCTAAATGTTTGGCAATGTTAGGTATATATGGTATAGTTATTCATGGTTTATTATCTCTGATTCTGCCTTGCTGATTTATTTTTGCTTGGAACTGTGTTATTCTTTTGGTTATGGGTCTATATTTATAACCAACAGATATTAGTTTTTTTGGTGTATCTCTTTTATCTGAATTACATTTACATAAGTAATTATTTCTATGTAGAAATGCATTCAGTCCAGTGTATTTATGTGAGTTGGGAACTATTGCATTCTGATGCATGTATCCTCTAATTTCTAGGAGTTTGATGGTCATGCGGTTCATTAATTGTTTATCTTCTTTTTGTATGTCTAAGTCCAGGTATTTTAGATGGTGTTGATCATTTTCCCATGTGGTATTTAGTGTGAGTTTAGACATCAGCTGTAAATCTTTGATGATGTTTAAGATTGTACTCCTTTTGACAGCAATAAACATGTCCACATATCTAAGATATATCATTGTGGGGTTATCTGCTTGTATATTTAGTATTACTTGTTTCTCATGGTAGTTTAAGAAGATGCTGGACACTATACCACTAATGGGTAGGCCCATCAGCCATCCCTGCTTCATTTTATACCATATTCCTTCAAAAATAGTGTGAATATTTTCATTCATCCATTTTAAAAAGGCCATAATAAAGTTAAACTTACCATCTGGGCATTGTTTATTGATTAATTCTGTTTTAACTATGTCTATTGAGTGCTCTTTGTCCACTGATCCATATAGCTCTTTCACATCTAGAGCTGCCATTTCAATAAAATGTCTGTTAATTAAAACAAAATTGTAATTATAATAAAAATAATAATTTTAACGGTAACAAACTATTATAAACAATCCTTAAATTCGCAGAAGTACTTCTGATTAATTTTTTAAACCTGCCTCAACTGCCATCAAATGGCAGTTGAGGCAGGTTTAAAAAATTAACCGAAAGTACTTTTGCGGATTTAAGGATTGTTTATAATAGTTTGTTACCGTTAAAATTATTATTTTTATTATATATATATATTATAACGATCAGAGAATTTCCAGTCTTACCGTATCTGCTGTACAGGGTGCCTCTAGGTTATTTGAACCTAGAAAATGTATAGAGTAGGCAGATACATAATTTAAGATTCAAATTTTACATGTATATATTTTTGTTTTCTGATGATCATCCCACTGCCACTAGCTCATGGAGATGCAGAGGTTTATAAAATATAAATTCTTAAAATATTTTTTCCAATATTAACAAAAATAAAAGAAGCCACTGCCAGTAATAACACACACAAACATTTATTAAACGTATATAAATTTAAAATTATTTTAGTATGCTTTTACTTTAATTTTAGCTTTTAATTTATATTTTTAACCTTTTTTATTTTTGAAGTTCACACAGATGAATTTAATATTTTATTAAAAGTGTCAAGTATGAATAGACTACATAGATTGCATTTGAAAAGAAAATATTCTATCCCTTATTTAACCTTAGGCCAAAAGTTCACAGTAAAACTAATGTCAATCTATCTGATATATCGATGTATTCAATGCTGCATGAATACAACAGCACAAATACCATACTGTCAGGAATGTACATCTGAACAGCATGGTTATAGAAGACATTGACTCTCGTCCAGTACAGGAATACTACATCTGTCTGATGAGAAGAACAATAAAAAAACTCCATAGGAAGGGACTGTGTTTTCTGTCGTACTATCCCATTCCATAGGCTAAAAGGATGATCCAAGGAGCAGGGAATACCGTCTGACTCCAATGGTTAATAAGAAAGGCTTATTTCGCCTGAGTGTGGCGTATCATGTGATCCTGCACATAACAGATCTCATACTACATTTACTAATTACACCAATATATCCAATCCATTGACCCAATTTAATTACGAAACAAATAACCCAAGATTTATCCTCCCTTAATTAAACTAATATAACTTTACAAATCTATGCATCCACGCATGCCCGACTTAAATTTAGCATTTATTAAGTTTAGTTTAACGAAAAACAAAGATCATAATAAAACTTAAAAGAACAGAAAAAATAAATTAATGGAAATGATTTAAAAAAAAAAATAATACATTCAATAAAATAATTATTAATAACTGATTAAGTTTTGTCAGATAGGAATTTTTATTGCAATAATTTAAATACTGGGGCGTTTTATATTGAGTGTTCATTAATTAACTAATGTTCTTCCGGTTTTAACATGCTTGAAAAGTTTCTTTTTTAGAATTAAAGTTCATTAATTAGAGTTCTTACTGTTTAGAAAAGTTCATCTTTAAACCGTTGCTTGCCATTTGGATTCCAGTGTTAATTGGCCTGGGGAGACCAGTATGCTATTGGCCGTTTTATTGATTCCTCCAGACGTCTTTTACTTTAGCTGGTATTTTATTTCTGGGTCTTGATAGCCTGTAGTCTGCAATATGGAAAACGATGTCATTTTTTTTTTAGAAAAACTGAAGGAATTGAAAGTGCGTCTTTCAATCCCTTCTCGTTCAACTCCCTCCGCACTAACACATATAGCACCCTTTTTCTTTTCATATCTCTATCCTCTCTTTTTATATTAAAATTTCGGATCCAGTGGACATTATGTCATGACGATGATGGTCTTTTCCTTGAGGTCCATTTTCCGAGGGGTTTCTTTTATTGGCCATTAGTTTCTATTATTTTTTCTCTCCTATCTGACCTTTACTTATACATTTTGCAATGCCCAAGGGCTAGCTTACTTTTAACTAATTAAAATAATCATTTCCATTTTTCAATAGCATTAATTAATTTATTGTACATTCTTTTTATCTTTAAATCTCTCATGTAATAATATTTAGTTTTAAAACTTTTTCTTTTTTTTAATAAAGTTTTATTTTAATAATTTTTCATCTGTGCGATTTTATATATATAAAGTTTAGATGACTTTTAATTTTCAATTTTTAAAAAACAAATTTTTATTTGCAAACTTTATTTTTAATTTAAAATAAATAATATAACGGCATGTGTGCCTGTAAACTTGCTTAAAAAAAATAAACAAAAAAAATATTTTACTTAAAGTTAGTAATTACGGTACACAATTAACGAAAATTTACCAAGACATTCGGTTAGTAAAAATTTTGACTATCGTTTTCCTATGGACCATCTACGTTTATGCCTCCTCCCCCCAAGTGTTCATTTTTCTCTATATTTCATTTTTAAACACATGACATGACAAGCACTTTATTTATTTAGGAAGGTTGCATTGAAGTAAATACGTTTTAAAAGATAATGGGTTTATACGTGTATATTTGTAGTACAATTATATATACCACCAACTTATTTATGATTGATTGAAATGCTTAAATAGGGTTACACTGAAGTAAATTCCCAAAGAGCACTCATCGTAAAGTACCACATTTATATAACAAAAAAAAACCATATTAATTGCAACCTTTTGACATTTTTTTTTAAAAAATTACAGTTTTAAAATTATTAATATCTTTTCTTTCTCATTTTTAATATATGTGCTATTTCTTTCTGGCAGTGCTTTTATAAGATTTAAAGTATACGGTAGATAAAAATATTTCATTCAAAAAAAATTTACTCAGGATACTCGTGGTTTATTAAACACAGGCTCATGTTGGGTGGCCAATTATAACAGTCAGATATCTTACCATATCTGCCATATAGGGCACCACCAGGCATCTGAACCTAGAAAAATTATATAGTAGGCAGATACATAAGTTAAGATTCAAATTTTTCATGTATATATTTTTGTTTTCCGACTGTCAGCCCACTGCCACTAGCTCATGGAGGTGCAGAGATTTATAAAATATAAATTCTTAAAATATTTTTTTCAATATTAACAAAAATAAAAGAAGCCACTGCCAGTAATAACACCCACAAACATTTATTAAACGTATATATATTTAAAATTATTTTAGTATGCTTTTACTTTAATTTTAACTTTTAATTTATATTTTTAACCTTTTTTATTTTTGAAGTTTGCACAGATGAATTTAATATTTTATTAAAGTGTCGAGTATGAATATACTACATAGATTGCATTTGAAAAGAAAATATTCTATCCCTTATTTAACCTTAGGCCAAAAGTTCACAGTAAAACTAACGTCAATCTATCTGATATATCGATGTATTCAATGCAGCATGAATACGACAGACAAAGACCATACTGTCAGGAATGTACATCTGAACAGCATGGTTATAGAAGACATTGACTCTCATCCAATACAGGAATACTACATCTGTCTGGCAAGAAGAACAATAAAAAAACTCCATAGGAAGGGACTGTGTTTTCTGTCATACTATCCCATTCCATAGGCTAAAAGGATGATCCAAGGAGCAGGGAATACCGTCTGATTCCGATGGTCAATAAGAAAGGCTTATTTTGCCTGAGTGTCACATATCATGTGATCCTGCATGTAGCGGATCTCATACTACATTTACTAATTACACCAATATATCCAATCCATTGACCCAATTTAACTACGAAACAAATAACCCAAGATTTATCCTCCCTTAATTAAACTAATATAACTTTACAAATCTATGCATCCACTCATGCCCGACTTAAATTTAGCATTTATTAAGTTTAGTTTAACGAAAAACAAAGATCATAATAAAACTTAAAAGAACCGAAAACATAAATTAATGGAAATGATTTACAAAAAATTAATAATACATTCAATAAAATAATTATTAATAACTGATTAAGTTTGGTCAGATAGGAATTTCTATTGCAATAATTTAAATACTGGGGCGTTTTATACTGAGTGTTTATTAATTAACTAATGTTTTTCCGGTTTTAACATACTTGAAAAGTTTCTTTTTTAGAATTAACCTTTCACCTGTTTATTACGAAAATGCCCCGTAGCTAAAAATTTTTTGGAAGAAGCATGTGGTATCTTGCGCCATCTCTTGGTCAATTTTGGTCGCAATTTCTTCATTTTAGACTTATTTGATAGGAAATTCAATGCTTTCAATTTTAGTTCTAAAAACATCCGCATATAGCGTTATATTTTTTTAAAAAAATCATTAATCTTCACAGCCTACTTGTTACATCGCTGTGTCTTCTTCTCTGATTGGATACCTACCAAATCTTCTAGGCGTGTTTCTAAATGACAGATTCATAAATGACAGATTTGAAAACGAGGATCGGTAACTAAAAACCATTCTCGCTAAAGAAAGAAGATGTACACATTCGTAATGATTTTGATGTAAATAATTATATTTATTGTAATTTTTTATGTTCACAAATAATAAAATATAGTTCTCTATCAAAATATAAAGTTTGACTCGGAAAATTTTAAATATTAGAAGAAAAATACATTTGGAGAAATAATCCGTAACAAAAAATAATTATTGCTACATAACGTAATCAGGAAATTTCTAAGGCGTGTTTCTAAATGAAGATTCAGAAACGACAACGAAGCTTTGTATGTTCGTAATTGAAGTAAATAATAACATCTATCATAATTTTTTACATTCATAAATAAGATTTGATGTTACTTTATGGAAATATAAAGTTTGATTTGGAAAATTATTGCTACATAACGTAATCAGAAAATTTCTAAGGCGTGTTTCTAAATGAAGATTCAATCACGACAGCGAAGCTGTGTACGTTCGTAATTGAAGTAAATAATAACATCTATCGTAATTTTTTACATTCATAAATAAAATTTGATGTTACTTTATGGAAATATAAAGTTTGATTTGGAAAATTTTAAATTTTACAAGAGAAATAAGCAAACTGGAAATAAAAAGAGAATTACTTGACAGCTGTTGATCTGAATAACGGCACAATCATTGGTTGAGTTATAATTCTTTTGTTTTACTGCTACCTATTTTTTACACATTTTTCTTATATTTTTCGACAGTTATTAACATTATTTTTATTTTTTCGTTACATTTAACCAATTTGAATCTAAAATTATTCAATTTTTAGAAGCTGAATTAAAAAAATTCTGTGTATTTTAGATTAATATTTTAACAAAAGAACTGATTGCAAATGACACAGACCAATCACATTGTTCTCAGATTTAAGTAGAGGGCCAATAGCTAAAAGAATCAGTTTAAGTAGAGGGCCAATAGCTAAAACCGTCAGTGAAAGGGTTAAAGCTCATTAATTAGAGTTCTTACTGTTCAGAAAAGTTCATCTTTAAACCGTTGCTTGCCATTTGGATTCCACTGTTAATTGTTCTGGGGAGACCGGTATGCTGTTGGCTGTTTTATTGATTCCTCCGGAGGTCTTTTACTTTAGCTGGTATTTTATTTCTGGGTCTTGATAGCCTGTAGTCCACAATATGGAAAACTATGTCTTTTTTTTTATAGAAAAACTGAAGGAATTGAAAGTGCGTCTTTCAATCCTTTCTCGTTCAAGATTCATTTCCCATGGGGTTTCTTTTATTGACCATTAGTTTCTATTGTTTTTTCTCTCCTATCTGACCTTTACTTATACATTTTGCAATGCCCAAGGGCTAGCTAACTTTTAACAAATTAAAATAATCATTTCCATTTTACAATAGCATTAATTAATTTATTGTACTTTCTTTTTATTTTTAAATCTTTCAAGTCTTTTTTTTTAATATTTAGTTTTAAAACTTTTTTTTTTTAAAATAAAGTTTTATTTTAATAATTTTTCATCTGTGCGATTTTATATATATAAAGTTTAGATGACTTTTAATTTTCAATTTTTAAAAAACAAATTTTTATTTGAGAACTTTATTTTTAATTTAAAATAAATAATGTAATGGCATGTGTGCCTGTTACAATATATATATACTTATATAATTGAATAATTTAGTGTTTGAAATTACAATTAAATATTAAAAAAAACATTATCATCACAGATTGCTTGGCATATTCAAGCCAGGTATTTGTTGAAAATGTAAAGATGTTGATTTAAATGTCTTAATAGATGAGTTTTCTATATATAAATACATACATGAGCAAATTGAAGATCAGGATAATATAAAAGATATAAACCTTCCTTTTATATATGTTCATGTAATAATGTTTTGATTGTATTTCTAACTTTTTCAGATTATCATAATTCATTTATGCTTTTAAATATTTTTTGTATTGTTTATTTTGATCTCAAATATTTTGTATATATTTTTTGAGCATATAAAATTTAAAAAAATTTTTTTTGGGAAAGATGTGTAAATTCTGATATATGATAGTATGTATTTTTTTCCAATAAAATTATTTAAATGATAAAAAAAAAATATTATTAAAACATATTGTATGTATACATTTGTAAACAATGGAGTGCATGATAAAATTCATTATATCTGCATTAAGATTAACACATATAGTGTTAATATAGGCTGAAGGCAAATGTGATAATTAATCATTTATAAAAATAATACATGTATTTTATAAAATAATATCAAAGTAAATCTGTTTTAGTTTTTTTTCTCTTTCATAACTATCAATTTTTAAGACAGTCTTTTGTAAACTAGTGAATAATAAGTTTAATATAACATCTTTTGTTTTTATTGATTAGACATATAGAATATTTATTTATACATTTGACCTTAGATAATGCCTACATATATGTGAAACAGAAGAATACTACATAGTCTATTTTCAGTCCTAAACATATTCAGCATTACCATTAGTGTTCATAAGTGATACCATATATCATGGCTTAACGATTCACTTTTAATTTTGATGAGTTTTTAGATGCTCTACTTTAACTGAATATTCTTTTGTAAAATTTTATTCCAAAATTTGAACTTTGAGGCTAATTTCACCATTGTATCTTAACCAATTATGAACTTTCAACTGAACTTTGATGAGTATTATCAGCAAGAAACTTTGAAAGTAAATATATATTATTGTCATATATATATATCATTTCAGCAAAATAATATAATTAAAACAGGCAAAACTCTCCATTCAGTAGTGCAAGTCAGAGTATTGAATGGGTGCCAGAAGGCTTGTTCATAAAATTCCTATCTCGTGCCTACTCATCCAATATCCTCATACTAGTTTCTGGCTTGTGGCCTTTATCAGTGAGGAACCTTGAATCTGAGATGAAGGACACAAGCCAGAAACTAGTCTCGGGATATTGGATGAGTAGGCACTAGATAGGGATTTTATGCCCAAGCCTTCTAGCATTCTTTCTTTACTCTGGCTTGCACCGAGTGGCACTACTGTATGAAGAGTTTTAATAACAGTTATGAGCATGCATAAGAAATGGTAATCATGTGATGTTTAGTCAAAATAATGTAAAAATAAAATTTTCTTCAAATATTGTTAGAATATTTTTGCCTTTCAGCATCAAGTTTATATAATATATTAGTTTACTTATAATTATAGGATAGTATCAGGGCCAAAAAAATAAAGTAGTATAGCTTCTGATCTATCAAGCTATCTATTATATCATCTCTCTGAGATCATAATAAGGCTTTACTTGCATTAAATCCAAAATATATCTTTATAATTTTTTCATTCTTAGAGGAATAAATCTATAGAATATTTGAATTTCTGCTTTTTTTTTAATTTGATTGTAATAATACTTCATCTTATAATATAAACATAATGTATGATCGTTTCAAAAAGAATTAAATCATCTTCTTCAATGTATATGAGTTCTTTGTTTTTATTATTGTTTACATTTTTTTGTTATTGTTTCGGATCTTTGGTTATTTATTTACTAGTAATGTTTTTGGGTTTGTTTTTTTTTATCTCATATTTCTCATCTATTTTTAAATATGTTTCTTTTTTATTAGTACAATTTCTAAGTCTTTTTTTTTAAATCACTAACTTCTGAAATTTCCAGAGAATAATTAATTTATTAATTTAAATGAAATAATAAAATATGTTAAAGTTTCTCATAATATTAAATGTAATCATATTTTAAGAAAATACTCGTTGAATGTTATATAACTGCTTTCTTTATATATTTAAAAACAATTTCAAGAATGAAATGTGATATAATATGGATATGCATGATATATATATTCACAGTCACAATATGATTGAGGCATATTATTTAGTTATTTTATTAATTTTTGAATCCATCTTAAATGTGAGACAACTTAGTTGTCCAAAATCAAACTTGAAGTGAATTTTTATCTTTTGTTTAGACTACATATAACAAAGCACAGGCACACACCCATTATTTTTTCATTGAGACGACTAATGATGTCATAATTTACTTTTTATTATAAATTATTTATTTTTCATTTTAATACTTGAAAATTTTTTTAATAAGCTGTTTAAGTTGAAACTAAAAAATATTTTAAATCTTGCGTAAGTTTGTAAATATTATATACTATTCTGCAATTTATGCATTATTTATACAACAGATGTTATGTAAATGTTTTAATTTTTTATTTTTTTTTTATTAATGTATATATATAGTTAGTTGATTTGATTATCTGAAAACGTATTTCTATTATTATAGGATATATTTTGTATTCACTTGACAAAATTTCTTAATGTTTCGTATAGATCATTAACTTTTTCTTTTAATGTATGTACTCCATCATAGTTTAAATTCACTCTTAAAAATTTATTAAGTCTTATTTGCTTTTCCCTTCCTTATTTATCCAGCTATATGTCAACTGTCTGCTTTAAAACCGCTTCAATAAAATCTTTTAAAAATTGAAGATAAAACTCTGTTGACAGTGTTATTTGAAAGCTTTTAACTTGTTTCTTTTCCAAAGATAATTATATGAAGCATTTTGATGAGTGATAAAATGAAAATTTTCTTCTTGTTCGATTTCTATATAATTAGAGTATTTTTATTTGATTTTTTAAAGTTGAAGGTGATAATAGAGTGATATTTATACAAATATTGTTAAAATAACTTATAAATTTTTTATATATATATTTGCATCTTTCTCTTTTTTTCGGGATAAACTTGCAATTTTTGTTAGTATTACATTTATATTATTATCAGGTTTATTCTTAATATATCGTTTATGTAAACAAATTTTTTAAAAGTCGTTGTTTAAATTACCTAGAATTAGAAATATAGCTAAATAATGTGCATATATATAAAGACATACTCATTTTCTTGTGATCATTACAAAATAGTCTTTTAGTTATAATAGACTGATAACATTCCAGATTCTGGGTCTTGGGTTGTAATTTTTTTATCCAGAAATATTACTTCAAGTCATGGAATTAATATTTGACTTAAAAAGAATTTCAATTTGCAAAGACTTGTATGAAGAAATAAAATCATATTTGCTTAATCTGCTCTTGATGACTGGAATAGACATTGTCCACTTCTGCAATGTAGATTCACAAACAATGTGTGTGATGGTCAACATTAACAATTACTCTACCATTGTTTTTATTCCCATTTATGCTCTCTTACAATGGTTTAGCAAAATGTTCTAGACAAATGGAAAGGAGAGCTTGTTGCCTTTCTTTGATAAGTATCATTCTTTTAGCATAAGAATTTCTTTAATTAATGCTGAATTTCCATATCTTTTGCATATAATTATTCAAAAATAAATCCAACTGACAAGTCTGTAAATAAATTAAATTATGTCTTTACAAAAAAACATATTTAAAAAGAATTCAATAATATTCATCTCTGGAGTATATATTTCACTTCCATATACCTTTTTTTTTGTGCTACTGATTAACCATAGTAGAGCTAAAGAATCAGCTAAATTATAATTTTAGCACAGATCTAAGTAATATTGACATTTCTTTCATTTCTATGATGGCATTATATCTCATTCTACATTTTCAATTAGCAGATTTATAGCAAAATGTCACTTATTAGTCAATTATGAAACTTTGACTGAAAATAGTTTTGTCTGCTTTGAGATCATTTACAAGATACTGTGATTTATCCTTAAAAGCATTGTGTCAGTTATATGATGTATTAAAAATTGAAGCCTTGAAAAACCATATCACTGGACTTAAAGTAAAATAATACCATGTTTTGAATGATTATGTCCAAAATAAAATAAACGTCCTTTTACTTGAAATTCTTTTTCTACAATATTACAGAAATGCACTTTGTCTCTCAAACTCTTATTAGATTGAATATATATTATGAACTTCATAAGAAAATTACCCAAAGACAGTCTTCTTATTGAAAAAATACAAGATAGATCTAATAGCTATGAAGTAAATAATGTAAATTTTTTCCAAGAAAATTAATCTATTCTTTTATTTTTTTCAACTAAATCAAATTGTTGGCTTTTAATTTTAAAAATGTACAAACTTTCCACAGTCAATTCCTTTTCATTTTTCATAATTTAATGTATTTTTATTTAATTAACTTGTTTACACAAGTAGGTTAAGTTTTTGAAATTTGTTAGTATTTATTAATATCTGATATAATTAAAGTAATTAATTTTCAAATACAATTACTGATATTTCATTGAATTTTTAAAAATAACTTGACTGTAAATATGACTATAATTGGTACATATTTGTAAATGGATAATTGTTTTAGTTTGTGCCCCCCCCCCCCACTGAATAAAAATGATTATTTCTAAATATACCCACAAATCAATGAATAAACGTGTCTAAGAAAATTTCTTATATTTTATTTTTAAATTGATCAATATATAATTGGTCATGACATACTTATCAAATTTTAAATACTTTTTAATTCATATTTTTTTGAAAATCATACATTAATAGATTGATGATAAATTATTATATTTCATCCTTTTGTGACATTAAGTGGCTTATAATTCATTATAATTAATATTTTTTTTAATGAATGGTTTTGCATACATACTCAATATATATATATATATATAACCATAAAGATGGTTTTATATAAAGATGTTGAAATTAACATGTAAATGAACAAAAACTAGAAAATCAGTAAATTTTAGTGTTGTAATACCAGAAGCAAAAACCTATATACAGAAACAAGATATAATGTTAATACTATTGAAACAGAAGTAAACCCATAGTTTGTACCTAATAAATTAAATAAATTATTGATATATATATAGTATTATTTCTGGAAGCTTCCCATATAATAAAAATATAATAACTAAATTAGCTGATGTGTTAGTACAATAACAAGTATTTTCCTCAGAGCTTCTTCTGTCTTAAATCATAAGAATATGTGTGGCTAGATTTAAAAGCATTATTTTTTTCAATACATTATGTAAATCAATATTAGTTACCAAATTACATACATAAAACAATTTAAAAATATCATAATCTCATTTTTTAATTAATAATGACTAAAATTTATAATGATTAAATGTATTTCAAAATGAATTTTCCTTTTGTAGTTTAGTGCAGATATAGAGTGGCCATCTCTGGAGCTCAAGTTCCTAGCTCTAGTTCTGTTGCTTCCAGCACTAAAACTCCTGAATAATGAATGATTCAATTATTTCTATTAGAGTGGATTTTGATCTACATTAATAAATGTTTTGATTTTTTTAAAATAATTATTTTGGAATTTTATTTTTAAATATGTATATGTTATAACGGGATGGAATTAGGGTCTGAACCATCAGGGATCTGAAGACTTGTTTGTTTATCCTTGAAGTAAAAAATATATAAAATTTAATATCAAAGGGATGAGCATGATAGATTTCAGGGAGATCACTCTAAGATCATCACAGTTAACTTACTAGAGTAACTATAAGTATAATTAACTAAGTTCACCAGCATTATAAATAAGTAAAGCAATATTCATTCTTCATCATGAATCAAATAAATCAATAGTCAACCTGGTGACTGGATTTGAAATGGATCTACTGTTGACCAGGCCAATTATTTAGCAATTGCCAGCCTGGGACAATTATTTAAACATAATTTGGAAGCACAAACAAAGTGCTAAGCCATAGAATATACAACCATAAAAACAATAATGCTGGAATATTAAAACCTTCTGATCATCAACAATACTGGCCACTTAGTACCATTAGTGAACTGGCCAACTATAAACTTAAATTCTGATAAATACTAAACTAAATAAAAATGTAATGCATGGACTTTAAGGAATATATTCTTCATGCCAACCCAGGATTCTTCCCAACTGGATGCCCTTATACTAATATACTCCCCTTCATATAATAGATCATTATGCATGAATCTAGCTCAGAGAATACAAGCTCTATAACTTTTATTGTGACAAAGAGATGATGCAAGACATAATATTCTAAACTATCTATAATTAAGTTCACTAGAATAATTTTAACAATTGAATACAAGTTTATTAATAACAAAAAAATTTAAAAAAATAACATTAAGGTCTGCAGAATATACATAAATTAAGCTTTCTGATTTTGATTAGTATACAAAAAGTTGTTACATTGTGGTTTACATATATGTTCTAATAGGTTTACTTAAAACACAATCAGCACACAGACATGTGGCTTAATAATTTCTGAACATATTTGACTTGCCATAAAACAAATACATGATTAAAATTTACCTATATGTGTCTATGTGTCTGTATGACATGCATTAGTATTTTCACATGTGCAGTACAATTGATGAATCTATTTTAATCATCATATAAAATACAATAAGTGATTACACTTTTAAGTTATCACATTTTAATAATACAAATACTTACACTAGGGTTTACATGAAATACATATATATCTGTGTATATATGTGATATAATAATTTATTAACATTTGAATTTGTCAAAATAATAAAATTATTAAAAATATATTTTCACGAGTAATTTTTTGTTGAAAGTGTATAAAAACCCATTCATTATTTTAATCGTAAGTTTTTCTTTTTACTGATTACAGTTTTTTTTTTCTTTTAAAAAAATACTATCAAATCTTTGATAGTTTATAAAAGTCTCTCCCCTAACAAGTCACTGTTTATTAAAATTTATAAACATCTTTAAGTTTAAAATATAGATTTTAAATGTATCCTTTTTTAATGAATGATTTAAAACAATATTCTTGATTATTAAAATATCTTTTCACAGTTAATTCTATGTTGAAAGTATATAAATTTTCACTTATTCTCTTTAAAACAAATATAAAATTGTCTATTAATTAAATAATTTATTTTAGACATATTTAACTTAAGTTAAAACTTTAAATAACTCACCAGCTGCACTTTACATAAATATGATACATTTATCTGTGATTCCTTGCATAATTCTTCATCAAATTTATGGACTGCTGATGGACTTTGGCAAACTAATTCCTTCTAACAGTAGACTGGCTTGTCATCATCAGGATAGATATAGTTCAGGTAACTTGGTCTGCAGTGATCTCCCTTCTGGCTAGGATTGGATAGACTTTAGGCAAGCTAGCTGTTTTGTCCACATTTGTGCAAGTGAATGAACACTAGTTGGGTCTGACTTCCATGTGAATCAAAACTTCTCTGTAGTGAACTATAGAGCAGCTGCTAGACTTGCCACCCTTGCATTCCATTATATGTTCATGGGAGCTCTCTATAACTCTCCATAAACCACCTCTAAGAACTCTAGTAAAACCAATTAACCAACTTATTTCTGGCAAAACCAACTAACTTTTTTCCTTTTTATCAACCCTTTTTATAGCTAGGGTAGGGAGAAAAAAAATTCTATTAATTAAAAAATGTTTTTATCTTTTTATTGAAAAAATTAATGATTTTGATTCACTTTAATCCTTTTAATTAAGTCACTTTTGGAATTTTATCACAGGTATTATCTATGAATTTACTTAAAAGAAAATATTTTCAAAATAGTTGATAGACATTTTACAAAAAATATACAAGCTTATTTTTTTTTAAAAAAAAAACTGGTTAGCACAGCTGCCTTACAAGCAGTTGTCCCAGGTTTGCTTCCCGGCTGATGCTTTGACACATGGAAAAAAAGATTTCAACCTTGATAGTGAAATGTATACAAGCATTAGTTAAAAGATTTCAAAATTTAGATAGGGACATTTTTATAATTACCAGGAAATCTATTGTCATAACCCATGCTTGTTTTTAATTTTAAAATTAGAATTCAATAAAAATATTTATTTAGATCTTTTAAAATTTTTAATTTATAATAAAACATTTTAAATTCAAAATTACTTATTTTTTTTTTGCATTATTTTATTCCAGGAAAATGTAGAATATTGTCTAAAATTTTTGTCTATGTTTATTTCTACTTTTCCTTTCAGCTGTATATATATTTGTGGTCACACACTGGTATGTTGTTGTATGCCATGAAACCCATGTGATTACAATATATATATATATTTACATGTATTATATATTCTTTCCATAATTGATCATGTATATAAAGTTAGTCAGGAAAATAATGACATTCAATGATAGTTTGCAACAGTAGGTCTTTATTATTATTTTTTTTTTGATATTTTTGTTCGTAATATTATCCATAAGCAACATTAACTATTATTAAACCGTTAATTTGCAATTTATAGCTACTTTTTTTTTTACATCAGCGCAATAAATTTTTTATCTTAACCAGTCTTATAATGTTTGGTCTTTTTCTAAGTCTCTTAAAACTTTTGGGATACAATTTAAAACTTTTGTCATTATCTTTTTTAGTAACATATCTAGCTTTAGTTCAACTTTTTAATTCTTTCAATGAACTCAGAATTTCCTGTATTGTGTTTCATCTATTAATGCTGCTTTTGATCTCTCATTTTTAATTCTAACATACATTGTTTTCTTATTTATAGTCTCTGCTTTTTTTTATTAAATATTTAATTATCAGATTCATAAGAAAGCGTCTATTGAATTCAATTATTAAAATCTATCCTTTTTCTCTCTTTCTTCTAACAGAAATGCATCCAAATTTAATTCTGTGGCTAGATTTATCCATCATGTTTTTGTCTATTGTAATCTTGTGATTAAGACCTATAGAGGTTCCTATCTTCGCATTTTCACGTGCATATTCTTGAGGTTCAGCCTCAATAAATATTATTTAATAAATTGACTGAAGCATTCACCCTGTTTATTTTTTAATTCATTTCTTTATTTTTCTTGTAAAAATAATGATTTTTTCCTTTAATATTCTTACTTCTTATCTTTAGTTTTACTTTTTTTTTTGCTTTCATGCATAATTTATAATTATCTGTATATCTGAAACATCATTTATAAAACAACCATATCATCTACATGATTGAGATGATTTAAGTCATATTTATTTATTTTGTTATTTCATTTTTTTTTTTTTTGGCCTGCCACAAACTCTTACTAATGGTCAGAAATCATTGAATTTTAACAATACAGGAATAAGAATTTTTATTTACATAATCAAGGGCTTTCTTAAAATCAATTTTAATAATGTAATAATTGGTTAAATGAAAAAGATATAAAAATAGATTTTTATATGTAGAAATTGATTGCATGATTTACTCATTCATAATTTTTTTTGTTCATTTTTATTTTTGATGTTTTTTTATAATATGATATTATGAGAATATATATGCTATATAAATATAAAAATATGCCTCAACAAGAAAGAATGAATCTAATATTAATAAAAAAGTTGGATTTTATTTATACATGAACATTATCTCAGAATGTTATATTTTTTTCCAGCACATATATATATCTTCCATGTATTTTTGGAGGATATATGTCTCCTGTGATCTCTTATGGTAGCCACAGAATTATTAGCAGTGATTTGTGAAATTTGATTTTAGTAGAAATGTTTCTACAATTTTTTTAAGTATTTATATGGGAATTGTTTTGAACATCAATTTTTTTAATTAATAGACCATTTACAAAGCATGTACAATACGCAGTTTGCAGAAGTTATAAAATGAAAATAATCAATAATTGTCAATCATCGGTGGCCGAGTGGTTATCATAGCTGCCTTATGAGCAGTTGTTATGGGGTTCACTTCCCGGCTGACGCTTTGATACTTTAAAAATTATTATTATTATTATTATTATTTATTTATTATTATTATTATTATTATTATTATTATTATTATTATTATTATTATTATTATTATTATTGCTGCTGCCTAGCACTTCTGAGGTTCTCTGCCTCATATTCAGAGAGGGCCAAAACAGTAGCATAACAGGAAAAAAATGTTGGCATGAAATTTTTATTTTAGGAGGGAGGGATAATAGCACAATTGTAGTGACAATTTTTCAGAAACGTTTTAATGACTCAAGTAGAAGTTAATATACTCTCACTCACATATACTCCTATAAATGAAATATTGAAATATAATGTTTGGTTACATACTTTTTAAAATAGTAGACATATTTAAGTAAATTAATTATAGTTCTATAAGGATCTAATGTAAAATTATTACATTTCAGAAGTAAGCCTCATTTTCAATGAACCTATATATGAATTGTTTAGCATTTCTGTCATTATCAAAACAATTTTCGGCAGTAAATTAACTATGAGGAGATTTGTTTGATTTTTTAGAATGATTGATTGACTTGGAACCAAGTAATCATTTTTTCAAAGTTTATTAATATTTTTTATTGTTAATAATTTTAATAATTTTTATGTTTCAAAAGGCCTTTTATTGACTTAAAAGAATACAGCATTAGCGGTCACATAGCAAATTTACTGCTACAAGTCGATTATAAATTTTACATTTAAAGTGTCATTTTTGTTAGAGTTCTTTCTGGATTTACAGGAACTTAAATTATAGTTCTTGTTTATGTAAATAATATTTATTTTATAAAGCGCAGACGGTATTGAAATTAAACTGAGAGCTGCAAACCTCTCAAGCGCTTGTGACTATCAACAGCCAATCAGATCTTAAACACTGAGACAGAGAATTTAACAGGAAAAGGGTGGTTCCACCCTCTTCTTTACTTGTCTATCTATATATCTAAGCCAGTCTAAAGTACTTAGATCTGAAAGCGTGAATCTTAAATATCTTCACACGCAACTCACTGAGTTCAAATTACAAACATACAGTGTGAAATCTTTCGATTTACTACACAGTAGTTTTTCAATGTTATAACTTGCAGCAATATATGTAAATAATATTAATTTTTTAAAGAATTTTATAAATTCTCTGTCTCAGTGTATAAGATCTGATTGGCTGTTGATAGTCACAAGTGCTTGAGAGGTTTGCAGCTCTCAGTTTAATTTCAATACTGTCTGTGCTTTATAAAATAAATATTATTTACATATATTGCTGCAAGTCATAACATCGAAAAACTACTGTGTAATAAATCGAAAGATTTCACGCTGTATGTTTGTAATTTGAACTCAGTGAATTGAGTGTGAAGATATTTAAGATTCATGCTTTCAGATCTAAGTACTTTAGACTGGCTTGGATATATAGATAGACAAGTAAAGAAGAGGATGAAACCACCCTTTTCTTGTTAAATTCTCTGACTCAGTGTTTAAGATCTGATTGGCTGTTGATAGTCACAAGCGCTTGAGAGGTTTGCAGCTGTCAGTTTAAGTTCTTGTTTATATATATTTGAACTTAATATCCTGGATTGTCCATTCCGCCTAAGTCAACAATCCAAATGTTATAACACAATTTTCATTTTATTTTGTCTCAAATGGTTCATTATATAATTTATCATTTGAACCCCATTAGCAAATCAAACACTATAGCAGAAGGGGAAAATTGTTGCTAAATTGTCCTTGTTACAAATATCTTAATAGATCTAACTCTCAAGTTTTGGTCCTATGAAATGTGTCCTGTTCCCAGAATTTTCTGAGGTTTCAAGATTTCAGGTTTTCTACAAAAAAAAAGCCCACACTATACTGGTTCCTGAGAGTTTTTATCATTTTTGCCATTATAACATTGATTTCATTTTAAGTAATGACCAGGTAGCTGCATAAATGTCAGGTCTGGCCAGTATTTTATCCCTTTTCTGCATCATTGCAAGTTTATTTGAAAAAGTAGCTGGATGTCTCCTAGAATTGTTACCAATTAGGAAGATTCATCTACTACACCAGTATGCATAGAGCACAAAGGTTGCTGCCCTGATACTTGGTGTTAATCTCTCTCTAAATGCAGAAATTAATTGATGCATTGTTACATTAGACTTCCTGTAATTGCTAGTTATCAGATTTCTGATCTGCCTAAATCCTTCACAGTGATATATCAGATGTGATAGGGTTTCCTCATCTTGATGGCATAACTCACAAAAAGGATCAATTGATGTATACAATCTTTTATGGCAAAGAAAATATGTGATATGCAATGCAAATAAGTTAAGTTTTATCAGAAAATTGAAAAACTTTGGTTCTAAGGCCCATCGTTTATACTTTTTAACCAATTGTTTATTTTTAATTCCCAGTATTGGTTTCAAAGCAATTACATTATTATTTTTATTTATTAGTTCATAAATTTCCCAGTATTTGTACTTATTAATAAATTGCTCTGGGATTTTTGATTCTGTTTTACAATGATATATTAATTGTTCATGATAATTTTTTTTTGGCAGTGGTTTATCAGTTGGAACGACCTTTATGAGCTGCTTAATTTTAGGAAATTGTTTAACAATATCAGTTATGTTGTTTCTCATTCTCTGTTTGTCAAAAATACCAATATCATGTAACCCCAAACCATTTTTATTCAGTGGTTGACATATTTTTGCCATTGATATCACCACAACTTTCCTTGACCATAGTAGCTGATTGCAAATGGTCTTAATTTTAGAGATAAAAGCCTTTGAGAAAGCAACCACCAGAACAAACTATCTTAGTCATCATCAAACTGTTAATTAATTGAATCTTAGAATATACTGACATATAGGTATTGGCTAGAGAATCTGATATTTGCTGGATTTCATTTTTCAATTTGGTCTGCAAATGAATCTCATGCCAGTAGTCCCCAGATGGAATCGAAACCTGAGGAACAAAGCCTGGCTTTGCCTGAAAGATGGATGTACATGGCCTTTCCATGAAAAGCGTCCACACTGCTGTTTTTTTGGATTGAAACCTAGTTTAAATTCCTTTGAGTATTCTTCTAAAATCATCTGTAGTTTTGGTGTCTGCTTTTTTTGATGTCAAGAAAATCATAATATCATCCATATATGCAATGCAGGTCAATTTTTGATCTGTGCCTGGGATCTCCATTCCCTCAAATGCCTGTTGTAGCCAAACAAGAAGAGGATTTATATATAAAATGAATAAGATGGCACTAAGTGGGGACCCCTGTGAAAGTGATTTAGTTGGTGTGAAAGCTGGTGAATTTCTGCCATTTAGGATGATGTAAAGCTCACGATTTAAGAGTAAATTTATTATAACATATATATTGATTTTGACATTTTGGTGTCATTCGATAATCTCAACAGTTGTCAAAAGCTGAAGTGATATCCAGCTGTACAACAATCAGGCCATATCTTTTATTTTCTCTAACCGATGTCAAAATAGCCTTAAATGATATAGCAGCTTGTGTGGTAGGTGAATGTTTTTTTTGCAAATTGAGCCAGAGAAATTATTGGCAAAATAAATGGTTCTATCTTATCTTTAATTACTTTCTCCAAAATCTTTATGGGCAATGGTCCCATTGATATTGGGCTTCTTTTTTTATTAGATTTACGTAGATTTAGAACATTTTGCTACTTATATATTTTTCACAATTTTATAACTGCCTATTTTTTCGAAAGTATTCATTTACAGCGTTTACTTTAGACTATTCAGTATTGGCTCTTAAATAATTATATATCTATTAATAGCTAGATGATAATTTTCCTAGGTTAATCAATTCCTAGGTTAATCTGGATTGATCAAATGCATGTTAATGCACTAAATGCAAAAATAAAAATATGACCATAATATATGGCTTTCAGTAGTAATGGGAAGAAGTGTCATACTCCTATGGGCACTGAACCTATAATTCATTTTGTCTTTTAGGAAAATATCAGAAATGATTTTTAATTCTTTTTTGCTAGGTTAGAAATTATATATTTAATTTAGCTCTAGTTATAAATATTAAAATTAATAAAGTTCAAATATGTCTATAATGTTTTTTCCACATGTAAGTAGTTCATTTTTTAAGTATTTACTTCTTTCTATTTATGTCTATGAGCTCATTTTTTTTTAAAAAATTATGATCTGTGTTTTCATTTAACATTTCAAAGAAATGATTGCAGTCAAGTAATTAAATGTTAAGCATGAGTGTTGATCTTAATTATCTTCACAATTTTGATACACTATCTTAAAGATAAATTTTTAATTTTTTTTTGAGGACTGATAGATGACATTTGTGACATTGTATTATACCTCATTTACAGAACACTCTAGATTCAAAGCAATCAAAAAATAAAGCTGGATTTTAAAATGGTTTTAGTGCAGCATATATAAGTATTGAAAGAAGTTATAAAAAGAATTAATAAACTAAAGATCGGCCTTTCAAGCTAACGTACATGTGTTTTTTACGAATGTTAATACTAATAAATGAATATTTTCATTTCCAACACAAAATAAAGTCTTTGTGAAAGAATAAATGAATCCACTTATTCATTCAACCCAAATGCTTATATATGGGCAAATCTTAAGTACTGGATATGAAAGCATGAGGAAACAGTAATTTAAAGTGATTGATTTATCCTCACACTTTCATATCTAGTACTTAAGATTTGCCCATATATAAGCATTTGGGTTGAACAAATAAGTGGATTCATTTATTCTTTCGCAAAGACTTTATCTTGTGTTGGAAATGAAAGTATTCATTTATTGGTATTAACATTCGTAAAAAGCGCATGTAGTTAGCTTGAAAAGCTGAGCTTTAGTCTATTACAATTTATAAACATAGTGCTATATAAATAAATGCCTCATTTACATATGTTTAGTTTCATTTAAGAGTGATGTTTCATAAATTCTAGATAATTTTGGTGATGTCATTCATTCAGACATAGTAAACAGTAATTTAAAGTGATTGATTTATCCTCATGCTTTCATATCCAGTACTTAAGATTTGCCCATATATAAGCATTTGGGTTGAATGAATAAGTGGATTCATTTATTCTTTTGCAAAGATTTTATCTTGTGTTGGAAATGAAAGTATTCATTTATTAGTATTAACATTCGTAAAAAGCGCATGTACTTTAGCTTGAAAGGCTGATCTTTAGTTTATTACAATTTATAAACATAGCGCTATATAAATAAATGCCTCATTTAAAAAGAATTAAGGTATATGAATTGCCACTATGTTTTGGATTTTAAATTATGAATGGAAAAAATAAAATATTTGATTCTCAAAGCATTTTTACAATGATTAAGGACTGGAACTATCTAGATATCCAGGTTATTGTCATATTCTAAATTAATATCAAAATGAAATGGCAGTGATTTCACTGACACTAAGAAGGTCAAACTTCATAAAGGTTGTACAACAGAGTGATTCCTGATTTTCAAATTGTTTACAGCAGTTTTATAAAAAGTATTTTGTGGATTAAAATAGAATGCTGAGGAAATAAAAACACATGGAGATTATTTAAGACATCTGTATTTTGTAGATGATATTGCTGATTTGCAGATAATGCTTCAGAGATTCAGGAAATGTTGCAAGAGTTATCAAATGAAAATAAGAAAGTAGGTTTAAAGATAAATATTAGAAAAACTAAAATAGTTCAGTGGATTTCTCAGAAAAAGAAAATATTGATATTCATGAAGAAGTTAATTAGAAATGCCATGATCAGATTATTAAATGCAGATAGAAGCTTATTGGATGAAATTATTCATAATATTAAACTTGAATGGAGTGTTTTTGATAGAAATAAAAGGTGTTTTACCAGTCTTGTGGATCTGAGACTTGGACACTTAATGGAAGAGCAGTGTAGATACTTCAGATCACTTCACAAAATATAAAGAGATGCATATTGAGAGTAACAAGAAAGAATTGAAGGAAAAATACTTGGGTGAGAGAACACGCAAGTATTATTGACATAATGGAAAGAATTAAGGGATTGAAATGGAACTTGGCTGGATATATTGCTAAAAGATGGACAGTTGACATCATAAACTTGATTTTAAGAAATTGAAAAATATCTAGAAAGAAATCATATATGAGATAGTTGGATGAAGTAAGGAATTATCTGGAGAAGTTATGAGTTGGAGAAACTAGATTAAACTTGGAAATACTGTCATCTTGTATTGAATCAATAATAATTGAAATTGATGGTAATATTGATATCACTATGATTATTTGATATTTTTTCCCTTAATTATGATGGATCTGCATGAAAGTCATATTAAAGAATTGCAGTGCAATCTAAGGTATTAATGTGAACTTGATTTATCATATGTGGCAGGAATTGGAATGTTTTTTTTTTTATATGACTATCATAACCGACATTGTTTATACATTTTATGCCAGTAGTTGAATACATTCTAACTTGTTGTGTTGTATAAATTTATCCAACTGATAAAGCTTAATCTTAAATTTATTATTTATAATCAAAATTGTTAAGATTATTTCTATGCACATCATTCATTATTGCACTGACATTTTGGTTCAGTCAATAAATAGATCCAAATTTTTAATTTGTGACATATGAACCAAAAAGAAGACTATCAGCTTTTGTTATGTGTATGCCTTAAAAAAACGCATTCCAATGTAAAAATAGAAGAGATTATGATGTAGAAAACTTATAAACAATAACAGAAACTTAAGTTGAAATGATTTAATAATAACTATTCAAATGGTTGAATTTAAATAATTAAATAAATAATTAAAATACATTTCTTTTTAAATGTAATATTGAAAATTTTGGTATGCAATATCTTGAGGAAATGTAATATGGAAAATAACTAAGCAGAAATGTATATGAGATACGCTTAAATCTAAATAAGGTTCATTATTTTTACTTAGTGCACTTTCAACTAAGTTATATTAGTCATAGTCATGGTATCTGAAAGGGGGGGGGGAGATTTCCATCTTTATTAGAGAAAAGTGAATGGGTGATTAGTGTAATTGAATAGCTAATTATTTGCTAGGCCATTTTTTAGAGAGGGGAATGCAGGAGTATCATATATATATTTTGTGCATATAGTTATTTTCCATATTTCTTTTTAAAATAAATGTTGTTTATCAGGCATAATAACTAATTTTCTATTCAAATATGTTTTTATGTAAGAAAATATACATAAAATAGCATGAAAATTCTTAAATAAATACATTTTAATATATATTTCTATATATTTGTAGTGGTCTCATCCTTCAAGATTTAACATTTGTTCATATTGGTAACAATGATTTCTTAGTTGACAGGAATATTAATTTTGCTAAGCGGTGGCAGCAGTTCAATATTTTGGACAATATGCGGCGCTTTAAAAAATGGTAAGTTTATTTTTATATATTACATTAGTATTATTGAGTGATTTGACATTGACTTCCATTCAAATAGTATTTATGTGACTGACCAGCAACTTATTCAGAGCTAAAATATATAAATGTAGATGAATATATAAATATAGATTATCTAAACAATTTGACATTAGAACCAATCATACATCAAACCCGTTTGATATAGCTGTTGTATTAAATGCATATTGTTAAATATGTATATATTATTTTATATTATACTCATGTTAAAGATCTTTTAAAGTTGTAAGATTATCAAGTAAAAAATAAAATTTAACATTGTAAAAATGATTAAAGAAAGGCGAATTTTTGTTTCTGTTTTACAAAATGGTGCAATGCATAAAGGAGATTTAAGATGAAAGAAGAATAAAATGTTTCATAAAATAAATTGTATTTATCCAGAATGACCTACTACATGTTTTATTTTTCAGATATATTCGTTATTAGGATGCACTCTTTCATTTTACTAGAAACTTTCTGAACATACAACTATAAAAAGATAATTACAATCTTATCATTTACATTTTAAGCAAAGGTTCAGAACTAATCTAATTAAGTATTCATTTTGTTGTTCTTATCTATAAAAATTCTCAAAAGATGCCAATTAGGAATGTGTTTTTAATCATTTTTATGACTATAAAGATTTCCAGAAAATATCATAACTTGAATAATTCTGATCTTCATTTTAAAAAATCTATCCCTGAAAAATCTTTTCCAGATTTTATGTTGTCTAGAGTTAATTTGCAGTGAGTCTCTTAACTGTAATTGTTGATGAATGTTCTAAGGGGGCAAAAATTATCATAAACTTATATATCTTTAAGAATCCTTATTTTTATTATACATAATTTATAATTTAGCCTTAATTTCAACTTTTCAAATTTTCTTTAATTTTTCTGATTAGTGCTTTCAGATCTTTCCCATTTTCAGCTATAAGTGTGGTGTGATCTGCATATATAAATTTGTCATGTCTTAGTTGAACAAAAACATAATTTAAAAATATTAATAATAATGGAAAATTATATTAATAGAATTAAACACTTAGTATTAACATTATATAATTAATTCATACGATTTTATTTTATATAAAACAAACATTTATAGACATCAATCATTTGTGAGAAGAACTTGAAACTAATTCGTTTTTGCATATACATATTTAAAAAATTTCAAAAACATAATTCATTTCCAGTATTTTTTATAAACATCTTTCAGTAAAAATTGTATATAAATGTTATCATTTATAATAATTAATAAATCAAGACACAGAATGTGTAACTTGCTTTTAAGCTTGTATTAAAATGTTCACTAGAGGGAGCTTACCAATAGCTTCAATCAAGCTTTAATTTATAAGTGCTGAAAGAGAAAGAATTCAAAATCTCTATCAGAAAGTCCTCATCTCCAGACCGTCTAAGGATGAGGACTTTCCGATAAAGATTTTGAATTCTTTCACTTTTGACACTTATAAATTAAAGCTTGATTGGAGCTATTGGTAAGCTACCTCTAGTGAACATGTTATCATTTGTATATATATATTAATATTATATATATATTATCATTGTTGTTATTGTTATTATTATTATTGTTATTATTATTATAAATTATATGCTTTATATTACTTTGATATTGTTTACTGTTCACAAGTACATCAATCCTATTTTCAGTTTTAGATGTATTGCTCAGTCAGATATCTTACATTATTAATAAAAGAGAATAATCAAAATGTTCTATATCTAAAAATATATGTCTAAGCTGAAAATGACTTATTTAACTTTAATTCTTGCAAGTAATATTATTTACTAGATCTTTTTAATGAAGAAAATTTTATGAAGCATGTTAATATCATCATTTAATAGTTCTTAATGTTTTGTATAATAGATGACAATCATATTTCTTTTAACGTAAGTAGACTTTCTTTTTTATGTATTCACCTTTTCAGAAAATTGTTTTTAAGCTGTTTTTCCAAACAAAAAAAATCAATTAAAATTCTGAGATTGTTAATATTTAGATTCCTCAGCAAACAATATATTTTTGACTTCTATATAAATTGTCAATTAAACTTTTTACAAATTGGCATTACAATTTAACTTTCTAGAAGCATCTGTTACACTACTAGCAGTGGGCAATATTTAAAATTTTCATAAATGGACAATACTTTTTATAGAGATTTTAACATTAATAGATGTTGCAAATTTATTGAATTTGACAAAGTTCAAAAATTACTGCTTGCTACAGTATGGCCATGAATCTTTAAGAAATGAAATTTATCATTCATAATAGTATCATTCTTATAATGTCAGACTTCAATAGCAGCAATTATATTTTTGAGATTTCTAATACAAAGGCATGTGGGGAATGATATTAATTACTTTTTAAAACTTAGATTTGCTGCCTCAGATAATTTTTCCCAGATGATGTTTTTTGACCTTTCACCAATGCCATTTTGTCTGTGATTTGAATAAAAGTTAGTGTTATTTTAGAAGTTGAAATTGCAAGAGCTTTTTAAAACAGTGAAATAAAAGACAAAAACATAGATTAAAAGATTTAAAAACAGTATGTGGTAATAGATGATGAGGGTATAATTAAAATCTCTTTTCAAATAAAGCTCACTTGCAAATTCAGAAAAGAAATTTCTTTGAAAATAAATTTTAATATATATAATTTTTTTTTTTACAGAATTTTTTTAATATATAAAAAAATAGCTAGTTGTTAGTTATATATACTGTGGCCGCTAGGTGATGCTGTAGTACCATCAAATAAAATAATTGAATTTTAAAAAAATTATAAAATATATTATGCTTTCTGCCTATACACAATATATGAATTAAATGCTGTTGTATAGTAAAATCAAGAACTCTGCTGCATTATATTATTACACTACAACTATTTAAAAATAAAAGTATACTTTTGTTATATATATGATAGTTTATAATTCTCTGATGAAAAACTTCATTTAGTCTGTTCTAGTTGTATTTTTATATTGGATTATTTCCATCATCTAATATGTGTGTTGAATATCTTTAGAAAAGTTTAATTTTATTTAAATATTCCAAATACATTCAGCTGTTAGTAATATCACAGCAAACAGGTTAGTATAGGCACCAACTGTTAGTCATATCATGCAACAAGTTAGTATATACACCAACTGTTAGAAATATCGTAACAAACAGATTAGTATATGCACAAACTGTTAGTAATATAGCAAACAGGATGGCTCAGTTGGTTAGAGCGTTACCTTAAATTTCAATAATCTAGAATCTAAGGATCCAGATTCGAATCACATGCTAGTACTGTCACTGATCAGGCCAGCAATACCTGAAGAAGAGGGGAGAATAATACCTCTAAAAATGTTGTGCACATACTAACCTGTTTGCTGTGATATTATTAACAGTTGGTGCATATACTAATCTGTTTGCTGTGATATTACTAACAGTTGAATGTATTTGGAATATTTAAATAAAATTAAACTTTTCTAAAGACATTCTACACACATATTAGATGATGGAAATAGTCCAATATAAAAATATAACTAGAACACCATCATCACAAATCTTCAGGAAAGCATTAGTCTGTTCTATTTCTTTGTTGTATCATATGAGCCAGACCAAAAATTTTTCCATTAAAACATATATTAAAAGTCAAATAAAACAATTTAATAGAAAAAAAAATAAGTGACTAATGTTTCTATGCAAAGGCACCTTCTTCAGAGCTTATTCTTTTTTAATTATATATATATATTCATTCTGTACAATTGAGAAATAACATGTAATTCATGATAAATATTTTTTATTTTTAAGAATTCTACATAATGTTCATCAAAGCTTGTTTTAATTACATATATAATTTAAGGATATACATTTGAGTCTTAATTATGACTAAATATTGGACTGTCTCTTTATGTAATGATTTATGCTCAATATTCAATATTGGCCACACGTGTTATGCTATTTTTTATAAAGTTATGCATGACTTTTCTTGGAAAACTTCACATTGATAATTCATGACTCATGGAGTGATATTACTGATGAAATTTTTTTTATCGTAATTATTACTGGTTTTATTTTTTTTATAGGGGTATGATAGTACAATGCACTGATTAATTTAATACAAGCAGATATTGTTTATACCTCTGGATTCTGGCTCAGAACAAATATTGAACCCACAGTTGTTCAATTCAGTATCAAGAATAAGATTATATTTATGTATGATTAAAATAACAATACAGTCTTTAGTTAATAGAGAAATTATAGTCTAAAAATCAGATATAATAATAAAAAAAGTACTGTATTAAAATAAATGTGAATTTAAAACAGTTTTGTTATTATAAGAATAGCATATAAAGGCATTGCAGTAAAACAAATGTTAGTTATTATATAATTCAAAGAATGAAATCAATAAAATTATTTTAAAATTATGTTAATTTACCTGGATGAACCTTCCCGAAATATATTAATAATATTTAACTCTATCTTAATGTTAGTTTTACTATTATATTTGATATATCATTTAAACAAATATATTATAAATTCATGTATGGTATACATACAATATTATCAAAATAAATTGAATTTATTAATTTTTATGTATGCATGAAAGATTTCCATTAAGTAACAGTAATATTAAATAGAAATATAATTATTTAAAGATTTATAAACTACTTGATATTGGAGTTTTGATTTTTAAGGTTTACTTAATATCTATTGTTTATAGTACAAATTTGAATTTATTATTTTTATTTTATATAAATAATAACAGTCTTTTTTAAATCCGTTCTCTTTCTTGATCCTGGAAAACATTTTTGAATGTATAAAGAGAACTTTTCTCTAAATTACCTAGTTAAATTATTAATAAAGATTGAAATCATTTATTTAAATATTTTCTAAGTATATCAAATTTAAACAATTCATCTGGAACACAATCTAAAATTAATTTCAAAACTTTCTGTCTTAGTAAATCTTGCATGATGAAAATCAAGGCATATTAATTAAAAAGTGATTTCTTGTTGATATCTAGGCATGCTGTTTTATAGCTGGATAAAGTGATGATTGAATTCTGGAAATGGCTTAAGTTAACTAGTGCAAACTTGGGATAATTTATCTATATGCACTTTCAGAAATTCCATATATATATATATATAAAGGATATCATAACCATAATGCTTGAAGAATTCATGTGTCATGACTGCAGTTGTTAGTAGATAATTAAATAAGAACATCTTACCTTTTTCAACAAAGCATCAGAATTTGAATGAATAGAAACAATTTTCCTATATGTAAGTCTTTTTTCTTGAATGCAACTCTTAAACAAAATTTTGGTTGTTTTTCATGTTTAACTGATTTTTTTATAATAGAGAATCAAAAAAACTTAAACTGGTAAACATAAAAATTAAAATATACCTTCAGTTAATTTAAATATAGTGCATCTTTTACAAGTCTTGAAAATTAAATTAAGACTGAAATTGTAGAATTTATACATTTGCTTTAAAAATAAGATAAATTAAAATTAAATTGGAGATTTAAATTTATTTTCTACTTATAAATTTATTTTTAATTATTATGTTTATATAAACTAGTAAAATTACAGAAGTGAATTTTAAAAAGTGTTTATAGAATTATTTATATTTCTGACTTTAAATTAAAATATTAAACCGATTTTCTACACACGTGCGCGTGCACACACACGCATATATATATATATATACTCATCATGTTTAATGATTACAGTTAATATACTGACATCTAAGATTATTCATTGTATTTGATTTTGTAAGAAGGTTGCACATTCTCAAATTATTTTTTCACATGTAACACCTGAGAAACTTGAATATTTGGATTTCCTTAAACTGGATTTGTTTGATAAATATATATTTCTAATATTATGCTCTTAATCTATCATTCACACTAGAAAGTATATTAAACAGTGGATTCATCTATGACTTAGCAAATGTTAAATATTACACTTTGTAAATAATAGGAGCAAGTATATATTGAAGATCTAATGATATAATTATTTATTTTAATGTGTTGATTAATAAACAAACGATGTTGTAATTATTTATATCGTAATTTAAAATAGACTTATTTTAAATATTGCAGCATATATCCAGTATCCCCATATTTTTATATATTTGTGAATAGTTTTTATGAATATTGAAAATATTATTGTAAATAACATATCAAATTTAATTTGTCTTATTTAAATTTCTAACAAATAGGTTTGAATGATGTATGTGCGAATATAAAACCACAATGAATTTATTAAAATGATAAAAGTTGATTAAATTCTGAAAAATTCTTGTATCTCAAAGCCTTTTTGCTTTTTTTTTCTCATCTTTATGATAAAATATTTTCTATTGTTTAATTCTTTTTGTATTTTTTTTTTTTTACATTTCATAATATTCCTTTTAGAACTGAGTTCTCACTATATTTTGAAAATGGCATTGTTTTCTTTTGATGTGCTTGATAACAGGTAACTATATGTTGAAAGTTCTATCCCTCCCCCTTCTAGGATTTTAATTTTGAAGGCAGTTAATATTCAAGAATAACAAAGTATTTCATAAATGCTTTTGTTGCAATGTTTTTTTAATAGAAATTCTATCATAAAGTAAATGAAAGAATTTTTCAACTAAATTTTATATATATAAACTTTCCGAAATTGTTTATCTCATTGGTGAATTTTTTTTTAATCCATTTTTTTCTTACATCAATTTCTTCTTGTTTTCATACAATTCATTTCTATGTAATCATTAAAATGTATTTTTCCTCTCTGTTTTATGTTATCTTTTTTCTGTTAATTCTGTTATCATTTCCAAGCTATTATATGTGTCATTTTAAAATTTGTTTTAAGACTTACCTTGTGCATTTACTTTCTGTCCTACTTTATCTCATGGTTCTGCTATGAGGTTAATGTTTAAATATTTTGAAAAGGAAAATTATACATAAAAATCATAAACTTAAAAAATTTTGAAAAGGAAAAATTATAAATAAAAATCATAAACTTAATAAATTACTTATGTTGTAAAGTAAGAAAGAAAATAGGATTAAAGTTTTCATATATTAATCTCTTACAATATTATATTTTATAACGTGCATAACCATTTAAAATAGGAATATGGAAATAATTATTGGAAGAAATGATAAAGTTACTTTTTAACTTTGAAAATAAACAAAAAAGAATTAGATTTCTATTAAGATAAAAGATTTGAAAATGGCAGAGTTTTATAAAGGTTTTTAAAAAAATTAGATGAATCAGACAAATCAACTATATTATTATAAGGACAAAATAAACTAGAAAGTTCTTAGTATACACTTGGACCTGCATTTATGAAGAATACATGATAATTAAGAGACAAAAATATTTCAAGAATAGATTTGAATAGAAAATAAGATCAAACAGATTGACATTTTATTTAAATGAAGAAAATTTGTGATAAAATCTGTGAAGTGAAAAAAAAAGTTTTTTTTTTTTTTTTTCCAATAAAGTATAAGTCAGTATGTGTTATGTAATCTTTAAGAATATATTTTTTATGTTTACTAATGCATGTTTTGTATGTTAAGTTCTCTAATCATTTGCTTAATTTAAACCAGATTCCTACTAATATATCATCAGATACTCTTGATTTTTGTAGTTGTTTGGTTTTTAATGAAAATGTAGTTATTTTTTTACAAAAATTTTCAACTCTATAATTTTCATTTATTTATTTATTTTTAATTCTTCCATCTCCATTCGTGAGCACTGTATGGTAAAGCAGTAACCATTTCATTATAAGCTGTTCAAATCAGATGAACAATTGTTTAAGACAGCAAATAATACTCTAGCCTACAATGCCATAAAACATGAGTTTCTCAGTTTGTCTTATATATATAGTTTATATTTCTGAATATATAATTTAGTCCAAACTGTCTATTGTTATTTCATTGAAGTTTAATAAATTGCATTGGAAATTTATCTGATAATAACTTTTTTTTATAAGCGAATTTTAAGATTTTCTTGACATATTTTGGAATGATTTAAATTTAAATTATTGCTGATGTCAAAATTTCAAATTATTTTGTTAAAAGAAAGCTACTTTACGTTTAATAAATCTTGCTGTCAAATCCATAAGATTGTATCTGAAATATCCTGTATATATATATCATTGTATGGTAACCATTTCTATAGAGTGCCAATATGACAATGTTCCTATTTATTTATTTTTTGTTAATCCTGTTCTCATTTATAGGTATATAGCATATGAATCTACATAGACTATTTTATCAGTATACAACGTTTAACAACTAATAGCAATAAGTATTTTTGTTAATGAATAAAAAAGCAACGATTAAAACGTTAATTATTATTATTATTTTTTATTTGCATTATATTTTTATTTTATTTACCCACAAATGTTTTTATAAATAATATCGCTAATTTTTTGATCAGAGCATATATCATTTGAAGCAGGGTTTTTTTTTCCAGGATGATTTTTATCTCCTAATATTTTAATCAAAATTTATTTCACAAAATCTTTTATTTCTTGTTATTCTCTGTACTACGATCTCAGCTTATCTCTTAAATTTTTTTTTTATAATTGGACTTTTTTTTTATTTGTCTATTTTCAACTTATTCCTTTCCAAACATTATTAATAAATAAATCTACTTGATTAACGTAATGGAACAGTTTGGCCCAATTCTCACGTGTGCTAAGTATAATTTTTTTTAATAATGTAAACATTATATATATATATATTAATTAAAAATTTTTTTGTTTAAAGAAAAAGTTATTGCCATCTCAGTTAGATGGCGTAAATAAATATTACTCCCGTCCTTCTCATACTCTCCATTAATTCAGGGCTGTTTGTGTTTATTCTGAGCAAACTTTTTAAACAACATTTTTATCATCTAAATATGTTTCTAAAAGAGAAATTATAATTCATCAATTGTCATTAAATAAAGTCATTGGCTGTTTGAAGATGGCCTAAATTATATTAGTATATAATTATAATCGGTTATTCAGAAGATCATAGGTTCGAGCAACCTAATGGCAGATTGAGTGCAACAATTCTATTCAATTAATGAAACAGAGTTTTTTTTATATACTTACTAATTAGCTCTGGAGTCCATTTAAACTACTCAAGACACTTAGATAAATATTACTTGTCGTTTACATCACCCTGCATATATGTCTCTCTATTTTGAATCTATCAATAATTTTTGTGATTCATGAAATATTTTTTTATAATGTCAAATTAAATAATTTTAATTTTTTTTTTTAAAGATTATTTTTAATAATGTCTGCAAATAATTGATTGTGTTTATTTTTATTTCATCTATGAATTGCTACATTTGTGAATGATCTATTGAAGGAAATGAAATTTCAAATTTTGGCTCATTTCTAGTCATGATATAATTCAACTTTTTAAGTTTTTGCATGGAATTGTAGCAAAAACTTTCTACAAGATTCATAAACCAATATATCTATAACATGTTAAAATGATCTTTTACACACCTCCAATAAATGTGAAAGGATCTATAAAATCTCTTTTTTTTTTTTAGTGTTTTTTCTCACAAAATTAATAATGGTGATAATATAATGGTAGTAATAAAGATTTCATTCTTTTCTTAAGTGTAAACACATGGAGTAAAGGACATTTACTTAATATGGATATTTCAAGACATTTAATTAGGACAATGATTGTAGCTAAAAAATTACATGATCTAATAGTGAGAGGAATGAAACTCATATAGCAGAGACTTGAACAGAAATTAGTTGTATTTAGAAAGTCAGTTTATATAACATAAGTAGGTTCAGTCATGTTGATTACATTTTGAGGTTTAACTTAGCATCTTCTAACCTGAAATTTCTAGATAAATCAGTGAAAGGATAATGATGTTAAAAATAATTTGTGGCCATGTTGTCATAGCTTATGTTCTAAACTATAATTATGGCTCAGAATTATTGCAAATTATGGTATTTATTCTACAAATTTGAATTGTATGTTATCAAAGTTTTCTACAATGCACAAGTGATTATGACAAATACTTTGCTTAATCCAAAAATAATCACCATCAAGAAACATAAATGGATTCATAATCAAAACAATCACATTTAATAGATTATGTTCTAGTTAGAAATCAAAATGTAAAAGTTAGTATTACATAAACAGTTATAGATCTTGATTGTTGGAATATCATAAATTAGTGCATTTCAAGATTAAAATTAGTGATATTAAAAGTATAATTTCCAACCTAAACATATTGGCAGGAAACTTTAAATATTATAATTATCAATTTTTATTTTCAAGCTGGTAATGTTATTGAAGCGTGGAATTCTTTTAAGGAAATCTATAAAAAGTTAATGTAAGTTATAAAACTAATTGGGAAATAAAAGAACTGCAATAATTATCATAGAATTTTATTGTCCATTGAAACTAAAGTATTTTCAAGGACTTTATTGAATAGGTGACTTGCAATTATAATATTATTGGTAACCAATGACTCAATACTCTTTTAAGGAATTGAGAAGCCCTATAGGTATAGTTTTTGTCACAGGAAAATACAAAATAAAAGGCCTAATTTATGTATTGATTTAGGATTTGATTAAGTATTTGCTTCAGCCCAAGTAGATTGACAAAGATTGAAACTTTTTCCATATTATGCAAATTCTATATGCTATAATAATTAAAGGGAGCACTATTTTTGTTGATTTAAAACTTTGAGGCATTTGAAATAAAAACTGGTATTAAACAACTTTTGTTTTTAGAATAATTTATCGGTGGCTTCATGAAATAGGTATCAAGATATGATGTAGGTTTGATGGTATTATTGGTAATTTGAATATTTTAAGTGTTCATTTTATGTTTTTTATATTTACATTATTCTAACAACTGAGTTATTCTCATCAATTTTTAGAATCATCTCATTATTTTTTCTTAATGTTGAATGCAATTTTTAAATAATTAATTCAGAAAGTCATTCATTTTATAAACCAATGATGTAATTAAATTTTTTAGTTACATTTATAATTTGCACTTCAAATATTAATTTATCCGGAGCCAGAATTACAAATTGACATAAAAGTATTATTGAAATGATGGAAAGTAATAATGGTAAAAATAACACAGAACATAACTTTTCAATAAATTTTATTGTTGCTAATCAATCCTTAAAGTCCAAATTATAAGAAATAAACATTTGGTAGTATATAAACTAAAATACAAAAATAACTTACACAACAAAAGATCCCCCCCCCCTCACAATATAACCTTATCTAAATAGTTTATTTTAATGTAGTATGTTGTACTATGATTATGATAAAATGGCAGCAGACTGTGACAAATTACTATTGATGAAGATCAGATATAAACTCTTGATTGGCACACTCTGTTACCTATCTGACTTTGCCCTGAAAACTTAACAAATATACAGTCAAATATATTATTTTGTTCATTATTATGTTTATGGTTTAATTTATATGTGTTGTAAAAAATATTTCTAATTTTTTTTTCTTGGAAGTTAGTAAAGAATTATTAATATAGTAACGTTCTAAGATTTATTTAGCCTTATTAGAACATAAAATTTGATAGGCTTAATTTTGATTCTATTTATAAAATAAAATAGTTTAAAATATTAAGTTATTTATGTTTGATAATGATTTTGAATTTTATTATGAAATTTATATAATTTGTAAGTAGATTTAATAATTTCAGAATTGTCATCATTAAATTATATGTAGAATTTTTGGTCGATTAAATTTCTATTAGCAAAACTCTCCATACCCTGTGCCAACCAGAATAATCAATGAATGCCAGAAGGCTTGTGCATAAAATCCCTATCTAATGCCTACTCATCCGATATCTCCATACTAGTTTCTGGCTTGTGGCCATCGTCAGTGAGGAGCTTTGGATCTGAGAGCACTGCACCTAGATCTTAGGATTTAATGCAACCCTCCAGCACCCACCTTTTATCTCTACTTAACTACAAAACTATGAGATAGTGATCATGTGATGCTTAATGGTTTAACACCAATCCTGCCTAATAGGATAGTGGTGGCTATGGTTGTAAAAGACCCAAAGACACCAAAATGTATGGGTGCTGAACTGAGTTCAGACCCATATGACTATATAAGCTATTGAGCTTGGATTGAAAATATTTTTGTGTTTTCAATTTCATTCTCATAGTTTTGTAGTTAAGTAGAGATAAAAGGTGGGTGCTGGAGGGTTGCATTAGATCCTAAGATCTAGGTGCAGTGCTCTCAGATCCAAAGCTCCTCACTGATGATGTCTACAATCCAAAAACTAGTATGGGGATATTGGATGAGTAGGCATTAGATAGGGATTTTATACACAAGCCTTCTGGCATTCATTGGTTACTCTGATTGGCACAGGGTGGCAATACTGTATGGAGAGTTTTGCTTTGTTTATAAACAAATATGTGCTAGTATAAGATAGTGATCATGTGATGCTTAAATTTCTATTAATTATATAGTGCATCCATAATTAATTTATGAATGCTTGATAATAAGTATGTCAGATGCAGCTGACATGATAGAATGTATTCTATGTAATTCTTTTATGCTAAACCATTTTGATTGATCAATGAGGAATAAATTCTTATTATATATTAGAAATCACAGATGCTATTTGTCTTTTGACTTGCATATATGCTCATTTTTAAATTATGTCAAAAACTTGGACAAAATGGAAAGATTTAATATTTTTGGCTTGAATTTTATATTAAATTAATGATAAAATTAATAATAATTGTAATGGGGAAAATAATGAAAAGGATTGTAAATAGGGTTTGGATTGATAATGATTATGGAAATTATAATTTTTTACTGTTTATTTATTTGTTCATGAGGGTGGAATGGGATTTGCACAAAATTTGTTTAAAATGTTAATATGTCTTTTATTTTATTTATTTTAAATGCCAACTAAAAATAAAAATTGAAATAGATTCTGAAAATAACTATTTACAAATATTAATGCCAGATAATTCTGGCATTAATATTTGTGTCAGTGTATTTTGACATTCTCAAATTATATACTCAAGATTCATGGACTTATTTTAACTTGTTATACAATTTTAGATGTATGTAATTTTTCAAAAAAAAATATTTTTTTAATTTATTTATCTATTTTTTCAATGCAATGTGTCAGTATTGATAGAAAAATAGTTCTATGTTATTTGACAACTGAATTTTTAAAGCTATCCTTAGAAATGGAAAGATTTGAGATGAAATTTGTTTCATCACAATTTTTGAAAATGTGAATATAGATTTTCTATACTCATTAAACTATAAGTTATAAATATTATACCTATTTAAATTATAGGTAATAATTTTATATTTATTACACTGTTTCAAATTGTTCAAAAAAATTTTTTTATAATATTGTCCAAAGTCAAGTAACAATTTGATTTTAATAATATAATTTTTTTTTTTTCTTTCAGTTTAGTTCCAAGAAATTATTACAAAATTGTTCATTATAGAAATTTTTTAAAAAAAAATACTATTAGAAGCTTGATATTTCAGATAATATGCACTCTGTAAATATCATGTATACTATATATCATTTTCATTATGGTAATGCTTTGTAAATACAATCATTAAAATAAGTCGCTTTTTTTTTCACAATAACATTAATTTTATGACCATTTTTAATGTCATGTTAAAATATTTAATTATAATATTTGACTTACTATGAAGTAGTCACAATTATAAAATTTAGAATTAAGAAAAGATTATTACATTTTGATGTCTCTTAATTATAAAAAGTTGACTATAGCACTTTGAAACTTATATAACATCAAGAGTCTCTATTGCAGGAGATTATCTTCTTTTATTGTGCTGATAGTGTATTATTTTTTTAAGCCTTGCATAGCTATTATTAGCTACTAAATTAGTATGATCATGGCTATAGATTTTTAACTAATATTAAAATTGGAATCTCCCATTTATTAAAAATATTTACCATATATATATATATCATCATTTTCAACTATTATCGATCCACTTCAGAATGGTCTCTCCAAATTCAATTCATCTTCTTCAAACTCTAACCTCTCTTCTCCACATCACCCCAGCACACTTCCATATTTCTTTCATCCATCTCAACCTTCGCTCTTTTTTTAGGTCTTTTACAATCTCTTGGAATCCAGTTTAAGATTTCAACTGTTCATCTATTATCATCTGATCTAGCAATATGTCCAGCTCAACTACAATTCACTCATGGATTTCATTTTCAATCTTTTCTTGTTATTCCTAACATGCATCTCTCCATATTTTGTTGAGTGGTCTGAAGTCTCTGTATTGGTCTTTTGTTAAGTGTCCAAATCTCAAATCCATCAGCAAGAACTGGTAAAATCCATAACATTTTTAAACACCTAGACATATTTCCTTTTAGTACTAAGTTATTTCTACTAAAAGCACTCCAATCAAGTTTAATAGATTAATTCTATTATTAATTTCATCTATTATGTTTCCATTCGTAATAATAATCTGATCATTATCATTATCAATCTTTCCATTGAACATTACTTTAGTTTTTTCAACATTTACCTTTAATCTACTTTCTTACTTTCATCTGATAATGATTGCAACCATTTCCTGAAACTCTAAAGCATTACTTGCAAAAACAATTACATCATCTGCAAAATCTATTTGACTTAAATAATCTCCATTTACTTTAATTCCCTTAGCTTTCCATTTTTAGTTTTGAAGATATGGAGTCATCTGGTCATACACCTTTCTCAATGGTAGTCTTTTTAGTATTATTATGTAATCTAATTATTGCTGTTGCATTTTTTAGAATATTCTTTAGAATGTGACAATATTCTGGGTCTACACTTTGATGATTCAATGCTTTAATCACTGAACTAATCACTGAACGAATGCTTACAGAAACAAATCCCTTTTCATATTCTACAAATCCAAAGGATAATGGCAACTCATATTCATTGGTTTTTTTTATAACTTCTCTCAACTTGTATGTGGTCCATTGTAGTAAAATTATTTTTAATTCCGGCTTTGTTTTTTTTTTTTGGTTGATTAAAATTGAAAGATTGCTGTAGACGAATTGTAATTATTTTAGTAAAAATTTTGTATAGTACTGATAAAAGACTGATAAGTCTGTAATTTCAAATATCTTTATCATATTTTTTAAATATTAATATTAATACTGCATTCTTCCAACTATCTGATACATCTTTATTATTTAAATATTTGATATATAATTTTTCCAAAAAAATTTCTATATCTTCATCTGTTTCTTTTAAGATATCGATTATAATTCCATCATTACCTGGAGCTGTTCCCTTCTTCATAAATTTAATTGCATGTCTCATTTCTTCATTTAAAATCCTGGTCCATTCAGATGGCATAGTAGTTGCAGGAAATACTTTTTCTTGTTCTTTATTGCCTTATAATTCTTGATAGAATTCTTCTACATATTTTATGATGTCATCTCTCTTTTTATTACACTCTTGAGACTTTTATTTTCCTTTGTAGCTTTCTTTGCTAGTTCACAAGTATACTTTTTTATATCATTATCAATCATTTCTCACCATTTTATAAAATTTGAGATATTCAATTCTTCTTAATGCATCATTTTTAAATATTTTCATATTCCTTCTTTTCTTTATAAATTGTCTTGTCTTAATAGAAATTTTACTGGAAATTGCTGCTTTAGGATATTAGATATCTTTTCATTGATTTCATTCAAATCTGACTCATGTTCTGAATCTGTTAATATTTGAAAACAATTTACATGTTCTAATTTAAATTTATTGGAATGTTTCTGAAGATTAGGAATTTTAGCTGTGAATAGTGGTTTTCTTAATAATTATTGTCTTTAGTTTTGTATTAACATATATCTTACATCTCTCTAATCAATGATTCTTTTGTTGAATTTATTAAGAAAATTACAGTCTTGAAATACATATTTTCTGTTAGTTAAAATATAATCCAATTCTGCTGTACCTATATTTATTTGGATGCTTACATGTCCATTTTAACATTTTCCTCAAAAATAGAATTCATAATATAAAGATTTTTTTTCCTTCTGCAAATTCCACATTTTTATTACTATAACCAAATTTATGTACAGCACTTCCATCCTTCAATTTTATATCAATTATAGTGTTAAAATCTTCTATGACAATTATAAAATGTTTAATCTTATCAAAAACCTTTTGTATATCCATATAAAAATCCTCTACTTCTTCGTAACCATGAGAATGTATTGGGATATAAACCTGAATTGTCTGCATTTGATATCTACTATTATGTTAAATAATAATCTTGCCATTCTGTCTGATACATTATCAATCTCTACAAATATATTCTTCCATTTTTTATTTATAATGATTCCTATTCCACTTGTACTTCTAATGTTTGTGTTTTTAAAGTACAATACATGCATGCCCACTTTTTTAAATCATCTCTTTTTTTCTTCTAATTTCACAAAATTCAATATGTCCCATTTAATATTAGACAGTTATTATTTCAATTCTTGAAATCACTTGAAGGTGATCTGCAGTTGTAAGTACCTAAATAAGCATCAAATGGCTGCCTGAGTCTGCAATCAGGAGATTCTTAACACCTTCCATTCCTTGCAGGTGACTTTGCAGTTGATGGGAATAGGGACCATGATTTATTTTTGTCTTTCATGCTTGTAAATATCTATTAGAAGAAAAAAAAATCATTCACACACATATTCATTCTGCTTCAAGAAAACTCAACTGATATTTCTATTGAGAGCTATTAGGCAACTGAGAAGAAAGATCATAAAGTTTCTTGACCTTAAATTCAGACATAAAAAGCCAATAAACTCACCACACTGACTAATGCATGTTAGTTAGCAGCCCATCCATGTTTGTATAGTGTACAAATAATTACATAGTTATAACAGATACAATGACAAGTCTCCTTTCAGTTAATAGCATATTAGTTTCTGCAGCCCATATATGTATAATATTTAAAGACTAAAGTTAATGTAATTATAAAAGACTTGAACTCAGACTTTCAAACTTCCCACAGCTATCCAATTCATCTTATACAACTGATACACATGACCACACACATGGGAAATAGATAAATGTCCTTCAATATTCATATTTTGGGCTGAACCTGCATTCATTAGTTGGTCCAGATCACCATCTCCCACACTTATATACAATCACTGCTCAGTTTAAAATAGCAAATCTTTAAACTTTAATGGACAAGCTTCAATCTATTCCACTTTCCAACTCTTCAGCCATCTGCCCATCCTTCTGTATAATTAAATGGACATATTAAGGTCCTATGTGTGAGGGGTCAGATTGATGTAAAGTCAACATGGGTATGATAATAATATTAGTATCAACAAGGGATTTAAGAATTTTATCCTTGGATTTTCAACGATATGGGTGGCTGAAGAGTTGGAGAGTGGAGTAGATTGAAGCTTGTCTATTAAAGTTTAAAGAATTGCTATCTTAATATAAAATGAGCAATGATTGTGTTTATGTGTAGGAGATGGTAATCTGGACTAACTGATGAGTGCTGGTTCAGCCCGAAATATGTATATTGGAGATCTTTTTTTTTTTTTTACATGTATGTGGCCATGTATATTAGTTGTATAAAGATAGATTGGGTAGCTGTGGAGAGTTTGAAAGTCTGAGTTCAAGTCCTTTATAATTATATATATATATATATTTGAGCATACAGATCAATTTATGTTTGCACATAAAGATAGATTCTAATATATTGTGAATAAATAATGATTATTTAGGATTGATGAATATAAATAATTATGTAAGTACATCAATATAATAAACATATATTTTTCCAATTATCTGGTTAAGCAAAAGGAGAATGATGATACAATTTAGTAAAGCAAATTAGGACTACATTTATCTACTTATGCAAATATACTCATAATGTTGGAAAGATTTTTGAAAAATGCAATTTTCAAAGCATTATATGAACTATTTTTCTTTCTTTCAAAAACAAATGATGAATAAAAAATGTAAAATTTAAATTATGAATGATACCTATCGATTTTATTTATTCTAAAAACATATATATAAGATGAAAAATAATAAATAAATATGAATCATCTTCAAGCTTCATCAAAATTGATACAGAGAAATAAAATATTGTTCTCGGTCTCATGCATTCTAGATTTCTTCCATCTTGAATGAGACACGCTAGTATTTTGACCTTATGCAATCATAAGGTCAAAATACTAGCGTGTCAGCAGAGTGAAATGGTTAAATGGCCTAAAATCTTCTCCAAGAATCATGCTATGGGTGTGAATATATTTTGATTATATACTTCTTAAGAGTAATGTAATTTTATTATGCTAATTAGAATTTTAAAGTTTAGCGTTTTATGCATTTTTTTATTATTATGTAAATAAAAAAGTTATCTGTAAAGCACCTTTATCACAAGAATGTTAAATATATAATATATACTGTTATAAATATGTGTCATTTAAAAATGAATAACATTGTTAATTAACTTTATTTTATTTTTTCTAGCAACTATTCATTCAAGGCCAATCAGAAGATTACAGCTTTTTTTAACAATTTTGATGACTATTTGTGTGAAGAAGCTATGTGGCAAATTTCAGAATCAATTAAACCGCGGGGAGGAAAGAAAAAAGTTGAAGCAACTATTCAGTCTTAACCGTCCGTTATCCTACCCTTTTTAAACCAGGACTTCCAAAACTTCAAGCCAAGATGATCATTGTGGGAAGTTTAAAGCTGTACATGATCATTGTTCTTGATGTGTCATCCAAAGTATACTCCTTATCTGCCCTCAGACATTTATCTTTCCACTGTTTGCTCAACATCCTGGTCAATTTTTGGTCTTTTTCTCCCTCTACTGATTGGTTTTTAATTAAATATAAAATTGATAATCAATATACAAACAAACATTTGAACCCTTCAGTATTAAATTTTGAATGTAGTATCCTCAGTCAATAAGTTACCAGCTTTGGTATCTTGTAAAACAGAAAGCTTATTATTATGTGGAGCCAATCACAATCATGAGGCTATTATTGTTAAATTAAAAGTATGCTAAGAATTTGATCTATGTTCTTATTTGAGCAGCTGTCTTTCTGAGATTTTATGAGTGTATGTCTCTGTGTGTGGATATACATATATTATTATATATTTGCTGGTATGTAGTGTGTAAGTTACACACAAATATTATCACATATGTAGTAATATATATGTATATACTTATATGTGTATGTTTATATATACATATATTACAGCCATAAAATATGTATAGTAATATTGTTTTTGCTGATTGATTTATATCATCTTTTTATTTCATCAGTAAAGAAAGATGCCTTATTTGTAATATAATTTTCTGTATAAAAATGAAATGTTTTTTCATCATAGAGGATTTTTTAATCATTTTTACATTATATAATCAAATTTTAATTTTTAATTACCGGTTATATTTTTGATAATGTTGTCTTGTAAAATCTGAATCCTGCAACTAATATGAGGTAAGACAACCTTATTTTACCTTTTTTTTTAAAAAAAAAAAAAATTCTTTTTATGTTTAAAAATTTTGATTATTGGAAGAACATATCCCTGATTGTGCTGTATACATTGTAAATAAAAACTGTATTTTGTGTGAGTTTATTAAAATTTAAAAAATAAATAAATTTCTCACATTATTATTAGTAGTTGTGCTTTTATTTACCGGACAATTATCTTTTTTAATCTCACTTTTTTACAAATATGATTTGTATTGATTATTAGAGCAAAACATACTTGAGCATTTAAAGAGTAGGTTGAACTCATTAACTCCATTTATTTTGCAGAACTTGAAGCTTTTTTTTTTTTCTACTTTTTTCAGCTGAAAATCAATACAGGAATTTGAGTTCTTTACTATATTAAATAGGTATTGCTTTGTAAAAGTTCTTTACAAAATATTTTCAGTATGACATTTTCTTCCCCTCCAGTTTCATTTTTTGCTTCTTGCCTACTGTTTTTTTTTTTATGTTTACACTTTTCTATTTTTATAACACCTATAATTTTTTGTAAGATCCATTAATAATATAATAATTGAACTGTTTATTGTTTGGGAAATCATATGACATTCTAGCACTGAAAGATCTAGCTGAGCTATGGTCCATTATGAAACTTTTTACTTCTTTATCTGGTAATTCAATTTTTTCTATTAGATTTAAAAGTATTTAGATATATTTTCTTTCCTAATCCTAAAAATGTTTACAATTTTAAAAGGTATCCATTAGTTTTTATTCTTATGTACATCTTTAAAAGTCTAAATATCAGGGTTTGTTACAGTTGATTATATAGCTCTGAATATGAGATGCAAGAATATCATATAATATTGAAATTTATCCTGTGGTTTTGATAATAAATTTTATACCAACAAAAATCAAATGAATCTTCTCTCCCAACAATCATGCTATAACTAAATGAACATTGTTTTTTACAATTACTATGATATAATAGAAAAAGCAGTATTTGGCTAGTTAATGCTTTGGGTCTGCATTATTCAATCCAATATTTTATAACAACTTTAATGAAAAATATTTTAGATTTTAAATAGTTAACATAGTTGCATGTGTTCTACATTTAATTTTTTGTTGTTAAAATTATTTATGAAAGCAAATTTTAATAATATAAACTTATGTTGCTTAAACAAATTTTTTTTAAATGCTGCAATCTTAAAAAAGTGGAAGTATATATTGATGTTTTTGAAAGAAAAATCTAAACTTATGGGGAAAAATCCTCCTTTTTCATACTTTATTTATAAATATTTGGAGGTTATATAAATGGAAAACAACTACAAATAGATAAAAAGTAGCTATTTATAGATGTAAAATAATAGTAACAATTTTTTCTAAAGTTAAACCAAACTATCATTATATTTATTTCTTGTTATGTTAGAGATGGAGTAGATTGAAGCCTGTCCATTACAGTTTGAAAAATTGCTGTCTTAATATAAACTGAGCATTGATTATATGAAACATGATGATCTAGACCAATTGATGAGTGCTGGTTCAGCACAAAATACTTATATTGGAGATCATTTATCTTTTTCATATGTGTATTGTCATGCATATTGCTTATATGAGATAGTGGATAGCTGAGGAGAGATTGAAAGTCTGTGTTCAAATCCTCTATAATACATTTAAACTCCATATATATATATATATCAGTAAACAATGAAATCAGTATCATTAATTTTGCGTTTTGTATTAAAACATTTTTTTTATAGATATATATGATAAAAATAAAATATTTTTTTAAATAAATCACTACTTTTGGAAATAGGAACAAGGTATTTTCCTTCTCCATAGCTTGATTAACTTTCACTTTATAGGGTGTAAAAGAAGACTTACCAAAACATTACAATATACTCAACAGTTTTTTTTTAATCCCCCCTTTTTTTTACTGATGCCTTGAAGATTGTTTATTAAAATTTTATCAATTTATAGTACTTTTTGATTTTTTTAAATTTTTTTATCTCATTTATAAAGCAATGTAATTTTTCAATTTCATTTGTTGATTTCTGGAATTATTTCTTTTCTAGCATATAAATGATTTATTACTCCTCATTTTTACTGTATTTACATTATTTACTATTCTTTAAATATGGATACTTTCAATCCGTACAAGTTATTATTAAGTTGTTCTGATTGGTTGATTTTTATTCTCTAGACAAGAGAGTGCCTATCAACAATTTTGACAGTTCAGATATCTTTGCTTTGATTTCAAAGTGAAAACATGTTTTAAAATGTTTGTAAAAATATAAATTATTTTAGAAGATTGATTCAGATTTTAATAGAAAAATTTACACAAAAGCAAATTGAGAAAGAAATTAATGACACATGCCTGCAATTTTTAATTGGATGATGAAAATACACTTTATGTTGACTGCTATAGATTATTTTTGCCAATTATAAAAATAAATTTATTTTTAAAAAAAACTTCCTTTACTTTAATAATCAGACAAATTACTAATTTGTATTTTAGAAAAGGTTTTTAATCAAAAGAAAAAAGGTTTATTGTAACATTAAATGTCAATACCATATTTAAATATTTTTTTTCTTTGAAAAAAAAAAAAAAAAAGTTATGTATTTACCCTAAAAAAAAAAAGACTTTGTTATGCAAGCAAAATAGTATTGTATAATTTGAGTGTGTTTTGCAGTTTTGGGAAGAAATTATCAAAAATCTTTCTTAAAATGTTGCATTTCTAATGATTTAAATGGCCTGAACATGATGTAGCCTGGTGGAAAAGTGAAGATGAGAATCCAAGTTCTGAAAGTGAAGATATAGAAAGTGAAAGTATGTCTGAAGTTTACTATAATTTAGGTGAGCTTATTGTATTATATTAGTTTCTATTTAAGTAAATAAAAATGATTTTTTATGTTTTAATAAAATCATTTAAATTTTTTTTTCAAATATTTCAAGCTTGAAAATCCTATTGCGTTTTAAATTCGGGGTTATCTTATATTCGAAGTAATGATATTTGTAAGTTTAAAACTTAAAAACATTATAGTTTTTTAAAAGTTTTGCAATAAATAATATTCTATCCATGAGAATATATAAATGATAGATTTGATATTTTTGCAAATGAATTATGACATAAATATTTAAAATTAGTTTGAGAAATCCTTGCTTACATGGTCCTGCTTAATGCTAATAATTTAAATCTTTTGCTATTATTTAGCAATATCCTTTGAGCAATTTCTCTAATTATAAATACAAATTTTTCAGTCTCAAACTTAGAAATATTTTGTCTCTACTTTTAATATAAAATCTGAATTTTGAGTTGAAAGTGATTTTCATTTACTTAAAAAAATACAAGTGATGTTCACGTGATTCATATTAGGACTAGTAATTAAAAAGTTGTTGCCTAGCAACATCTTCTGGATACTTTCTCTTATTAAAAAGACAAATTTCTTAGTTATTATTTATATGTCTACTCACCATATTTAAATGATTATAGTGATTTTCCATAAAGTATAATTAAATGTCTATTTTCATTTTAAAATTAATTTTAAACAATATTATTAAAAATTAGGGAAGCAATATTTTAATTTAAAATTTAATTTTATAAAAATAATGAAAATATATTAAAATCTACTTTAAAAAGTCTTCCTCTTTTTTAAAAAATCTATTTGAAATTACTTCAAAGAATAATAATACTGTTCTGAGTTCAAAAATTAATTGATTAATTTCCAGATTTAGTCTTCGATAAAAAAAAAAATTAAATATATTTTAAACTTCAAAATATAATTAAAATTCAGGCATATTCTCAGTTTCTTTTAATAAATTGAACACTTTCTTTATAATATACTATATACATGAAAATATATTTTTTTAAAATTTGAACAAAAAATAAAAGAATTTAGATATGTATGTATAAATTAATATATATATACACACATTTTGAAATAGAATTTTTTTTTTCCAGGCATATAAATTTAATTATTGGAAGTTTAACGACAATTTTCTTTTTTAGTTTTATAAATAATTTTCAACTATGATATAATGAAGCAAAATATCAATTAAAAACAGTAGTTGCCTGCTGAAATTATATCTTCTAATAATTGATATTTGTCTGAAATAACAAACCAAATACAATTACTATTTGTAATTTCAGTTACAAGGCCTGTTGTTTAATTGATACTTTGATTGATTATGTCATAGTTGAAAAGTCATATTAAGCTTCTAACATTTAATACAAATACAGCAAACATCTGGCATCTGTCTTGATGAACTGTAAATAAAAAAATAAACACTATTTACCAGACTACTTAATTGTCAAGTGATGTTTTGTTTTCTTGTTTGTCTTTTCTTGTTTTATCTTCTAGCCAATAATTGACCAATATGTCTTTACTGGCCAATAGTTAAATGATTGTATAACCTGTGAATTAGCTATATTAAAAATAAATTTAAATTTAATTGGGAATCAATCCTAAGATTTATGCAAATTCAAACTTTAATACATGGGTATAATACAGGGGTGGGCAATTGTTTTGGCTCGGGGGCCGCATAGGTTGGTGGAGGGCCGCATCAGGGGCCACTTTGTGGAAGCGAAGGTTAGCAGAGGGTCGCATCTTTTTTCCATGACACAATAAACATACTGCTTTATTCCCTGTATTACAAAAGAAATATTTGTTTGTCCATTCTTTATTAAACACATGACATTCATTACCAATTTTACATTTTTTTCAGAGGATTCATGGTTTCACTAAAGTTGGAAACATATATATTTGCTAATGCAAAGACAAAATTGAAATTAACCAGATCAACTGGAAAAGCATTGCATATCGTATCTACACTGCACATGTGTATTGATGTGGCCATCCTAGTGGAAAATACGTGATGAATATTCAGTCACGCAATGGGAAGGAAATCTCAGTCCAAGGCAGATTTTTCTGATTGGCTTGGTGGGCCGCATAAAAACTCTTAGCGGGCTGCATGATAATAAATTAATCAAATAACCACTATATCATAAGATGTTTAATCATATATGTGTCATCATCATCAACCATTATCAATCCACTGCAGATGAAGGTCTCTCCAAGTTCAATCCATCTCCAATCTTTAACTTCTCTTCACCACATCACCTCTGCACACTTTCTCATTTCATCCATCCATCTCGTATATATAGTCTTTCTGGGTCTTTTACAATCTCTTGGAATCCAGTTTAAGATTTCAATTGCCCATCTATTATCCTCTCTTCTAGCAATATGTCCATCCCAACTCCACTTCAGTCTTTTAATTTTTGTTCTCTTACTTATATATTGTGTTTTTTATCTCTTCTTGTTACTCCCAACATGCATCTCTCCATACTTCTTTGAGTGGTCTGAAGTCTCTGTATTGCTCTTCTGTTAAGTTTTCAAGTCTCAGACCCATAAGTAAGAACTGGTAAAACACATTTATTAAGAACCTTCCTTTTCAAACCCATAGGCATATTTCCTTTTAGTATCAAGTTTTTTCTACCAAAAGCACTCCAAGTTTAATTCTATAATGTTTCCATTATGTTTCCATCTGTATTAATAATCTGACCAAGGTATTTGTAGCTGTTGACTTCTAACTCATCATAATCAATCTTTGTTTTCATATTTCCATTAAATATTACTTTAGTCTTTTTAATGTACACATACATAAATTACAATTTTTTATTGATCTGTTAAAAATTTTCATAACTTATAAATAACACAGATGGTGTTATATATAATGTGAATAGAAATTACCCCATTATGTGTAAATTTTATATGAACAATTAAACACCATACATTTGATTGCAAATATATTCAACAAATTGCAATCATGATAGTTTTATATTTGAATATAGTGTTCCAAGTATTTAGCTTACTTAATGGGTTTTATTTAAAAGTAGTCTGAATCATTTTTGTAAGTAGTTTGTAATAGAGATTTCAAAATAAAGAAAATGCTGAAAAATCTGAATTCTGATTGGTTACATGTCTATATATCCTAAAAATTAAAAATACACACACACACACACACACACACATAAATAAATATATAATTTTATGTAAATACAACACAAAATATACATTTGTTTATAGTTGTATGTATATGATAATATAACTCAAGCAAGACTGAAAATTAACTCTAAAAATTGATAGGGAAAAGCTTCCATTACTTGTATGTATAAACTTTTTTTATTTTGTATGAGGGGTGCTATTGTTACAGCAAACAGGTACTATACTTTAAATAAATTGTAAAAATCATATATGTTATGATGATGTAGACCAGAATCTGAACAAACTAATGTTTGTGCCAGAAATGTATCTTGATGATGACGTGCTTTTATATATATTTATATATTTTGGGGATGAGTCGAATTTGTAAATTTTATTGTATATTGAAAATATTTAACAAAAAAAAAAAAAAAAAAAAAAATTTCTTTTTTTATTTATATAAATTTTATTTTTATATTATTTATATAAATAAAAATAAAATTTAATTTAAAAAAAAAAAAAAAAATATTTTTATTTAATTAAAATAAATAAAATATAAAAATAAAGTAAAAATAAATTTTTCTTTTCTAAAAATTTTTTTTTTTATATTATTTTTTTTTTTGAATAAAAAATTAAAAAAAAAAATTTATTTTTTTAATTCTTTTTTTTCATATAAAAAATAATTTTTATATTTTTTAAATTTTTGTTGAATTTAATATTAGGAAATTTTTAAAGTTTTTTTTTAATTTGGGAATTGGCCCATAAAAAAATTGATTTTTTCTGACACCAGAAAAATTGCGGTTAGGGTTATACTTGTTTTAAAAAAAACTGTGTAATACGATTTTATATTTTGTTCACAGGTGTAAATAGTATAGCTATAGACACACGGCTAAATGACATCTATTTACAATAAACATGTATATACAACTATATATAAAAATGTAACAGCTCTTCTACTCCATTTTCTCTCTATTGGTTTGGTCAGCATTTATAATGAAACAAAAGAAATTGCCCTACAGGTTTTAGACAACCATTTATTACTGACACAGAAATAAAATGAAAGATAATAAAGAAATGTCCTTATAGTTTAAATGAATCAATAAATAGTAACTATTATAACCTGTATAAAATTATCAATCGTTAGTCACATTATGCAATACCAATGTTTCCAATAAATAATTATTTAGATTGTCCACTACACTAAATTAAAATACTGGTGACAATCTTTATTAAAACCTAATTTATTCAGATAACATTTAAAACAAAAGAAAACAAACAAGATCATCACTTCAGATATCCCAAAATAAACTAGAATAAGCAGTGAAATCATATCATTGTCCTAAGATATCCATTTAATTTGTAATTGAATAAAATCAAATCAATAAACAACTAAGTTCTGATATATTTTACTAATCAAATATTACATATAGTAATGTAAATTTATGATAAAATTTAATGATATTCCCTAACTAAATAAACTAGTTTATAAATGGTTATAATAACTGAGAATGTTTTATAAACCCACAATATCTATAATGTTTAAATAAAATAAATCACTTTTCAGTTTTATATCTAATTTAATAAAATGTTAAAAATAATAACTTATCTATATCATACTTTACTTCAATGATCTGTTATTGTTTAAGTTATATATCAAAATGAAATACTTTACAAGAACACATCAATGAACCATTAGATAATCTTGTATTTATAATATCCAATCATATCATTATATCAAATGTACAGTAGGTTTCTATTGGATATCTACCGAATCATAATCAACTAATCCTATTCATCTATTTTAAATTTCCTGTAAATCAATTATTAAAATGGATTTATAACAACTAAACCATATAAAACAATTATTGGTATTTATTTACATCAAAGAGAGGTATTAAAATGTAATAGTTAATTAAACTTACAATCCACCTCAGTGAAGTTTAAAGATAATTAAGGCAGATCATTCTGACTAATGACAGAAAATCTATCAAGTTCTTTATAACTGGACAAGATAAGCTCTTAATAATTAACCATGAACTAATTACATTATTTATACAATTGAGATTAATCTAGATCAAGAAAACAAATATTTCAGTATAATAACCATATATAGTTTATCTCTAAGGAGACTTAACAATAATCATATAATAATAATAAATATATATGACTGTATTTCACTTAATGATATTGGTTTAATTTGAGATTGTGATTTAAATATCATAAATTACTTTGCACACTTAAAAAAATAGACAGGCTTATTAGATTTCGTTTAAATTTATTAATTTATAAAAAGTAATTATTAATATAATATTAAAAAATGTATGCAATTGACTAAAATTGTAGCCAGTTACAAAGTACAAATACTATTTCTCTTTAATATATAATAAATTTGATTGCCTACTACTGTATAAAAATTAATAATGAATAATAAATAAATATATATATGGATCACAAAATATGTTGTATGACAATGAACTATATAAACTGTTGGAGAAATTTCAAGATATCTTTCCTAAAAATGAATATTTGACGATATTTGAGTCAAGAATTAATTTATATCATCAGATAAGAGTTTAAACTTAAAAAAAAAAAAAAAGAATCTCCAATCTTTTATTGTGTAGATAACTTATCAATCAATCCCTAAATATACACATTGTTTATTCATAAATAAATTTTATATTTTAAAATAAAGGTAAACAAAACTATTTTTTTTTAAAATAAAAATTATATATAATATATAACCTACCTTAAAAGTTTTATTTTTCCCTTTTACTCACTACATTCCATTACAACTCCTGGTTTCCTTGTTTATGATCTAAATGCAAAAAAATGATTCTTTAGGTAGAGAAGAATGAACAAGCATGAATAATAATAATCGAGGATTTGAATTCATTTACTTTTTCTTTAAATTCTGATAATTTTCTTTCAAACATAGATATATCCAACCTTTTAAAAATAACAGTTACTTAGTCAATGCAAAATGTGCACATCACCGGTATTCTTTATTTGCAATGATATATGAAGAGACATTTTTTCATTGACAGAATTATGATTAAGACAAATAATAAATGCTAGCATTTTTTCCAAGTCAGTAAGATGAAATTTCAATTATTTAGTATCGCATAGAAATTAGATCAATTGATCTTGTAAAATTCCTTAATCAAAAACATGACATTCATTTAGATATGATGGTGTTTGTATTCATCTTTAATATATAGATGAAATCCCAAATTTTAATTATGAAATATTTTATAGCTTAAGTGAAATAATGAATTTTGATGGCTCTTTCTTTCTTTTATAATATATCCTGCTGTTTCTCTTGGAATTTTATCAACAAACTGCCCTCAACTGAAAGGGCAGACTGTTTAAGTTTATTCTTCCATTATATTTTATTAATGACTCACTTTTATAGTAAAATAATTTCTAAAGATGAATTGAAAAGCGTCCATTCTAGGCAATAACAAAATATAGAAGTCTTGAGTTAAAGTGGTTCAGTTCTATTTATAACATATTTCTGCACTAAGGTAACTTCAATTGAACTCAATGGTCGCACTGTGGTGTAAGGAAATTGGTTTTTTTATGTAATAAAGAAAAATTAAGACCTAGAAAACATTTGATACAATAAAAAAAATTTGTTTTACAATTTTAATATTTTTCATTTCAACTAAAAACAAAGAATTCTCATGACATTTTCTATACATCCTAATAATATATATATATTTAAGATATAACTTAACTAAATAAACATCCCTTGTATATGTATTAAATGGATTACGTCCTATACATGAGAGGTCAGATTGACCTTAGGTCAACATGGGTGTGACAAGAATCTCGGCCTCAGGGTGGCCTTTGAGCATTCCATCATCAGATTTTCAATTGGATGGACAGTTGAAGAGTTGGAGTATGGAGTAGATTGAAGCCTGTCCATTAAAGTATGAGGATTGGCTATCTTAATATATATCTGAGTACTTATAGCATATATATGTGGAGTTGGTAATCTGAAACAACTGATGATTGCTGGTTTAGCATGAAATACGTATATTGGTGATTATTTATCTTTTCAACATATGTGTTCAAGTGTATCAGTGTTACGAGATAGTGTGGAGAGTGGTGGGTCGTGTGAAAGTCTGTGCTCATACAGCCTATATATTAAATAAACATATAGGAAATATTTAATTTTGTAATAAATAAGTTGCTATGGTAATGTAATAATAAAAGTTGAAACGTAATAATTTTATTCAAGTGATCTAATTTATGATTGATTTATTTTTCTTTTAAAATTGACTACAACCAATTTATGATTTGATAATAATCTTAACAATAAATAAGATTATTATTTTAATATTATTATAGTTGCCATAGTTAGTTAATCTTTATAATTCAATACCTCCATTATCCATAAATCAAATCAAATAGAAAAAATAAGATCAATATATATATATATATTTTTACATATACTGTAACATACAACTCACATTTGAGTAGATACAATATATATATATATATGCCAATACATAACTCCAAAAATAATATTTAAATATTACATGTATACAAATTTATGATTAATTCATTTTATAACTTTACATGTATGGAAGTAACAAAACAAAATCTGTAAATCAATAGGTTATTAGGTGTGTGAGGGGAGCTGTTCTTACAGTGTTTAAGAAGTGAAAGATTGAAATTTAAAAATAGAATTTAAAATGCCTATTTATTTTTGACATTATTTCTTAGTCACATAAAATGTAATAAATTCTGAACCAGGAAAAAGCTTAATATTAATAAATTAAAGAAGATTAGCATTTTTTTTAAAAAATGTATTGGATACCACAATAAGTTATAAATTCAAATGGTAATATTTAAGATTATTAAAAAGAAATTAATTATATCTCTTTTCTAATCATACTTTTTCATTTCTTTTGTTGTACATCTTAATACATTGTTAATATTTTTATACAAACTGCCATACCATTTTATTAATCATTTTCTTTTAAATAATTCTTGAATATTTTCTAAAAACTAGAAGGAAAAAAAAGTATGTAAGATTGAATTTATAATAGAGTTCAATGTTTTTAATGAGTAAAGTAGATGTAATGAAAAGATAGTTCTACATAAGACTTGTATGATATAAATAATATGACAGTCTAAATTAATAGAAAAAATATAGTGTAATGAGCTGGTTGTCATAAGAAAAGGGGTGTGCATCTAACTATGGTCGGACCTGGGGTCTTCAGGTAGGATGCTGGCAATAGTGTGAAGAAATAGTTTATGATCACATCTACCTTCAATGGGCTATCTCAATATCACCTCATTAAATCTAGATGTAATTTGGACTAGTTCATCCACATCTCACCCCCCTTTCTGACTCCATTATGCCCCAGTATTCAAATTCAGGGAGAATTCATAATCAGCTCTCTTCAGGGACAGCATATTCAGGTTAACAACTACTGTGTCTCTATATAAGTGAGAATCAATTAAAACACTCAAAATGTTTCTAATATTAGTATGCAGATAAGGAGTGTTGTGGGGACATTAATGTTTAGCATATATATTTAGTGGTGTGAATGCATAATGGTGATGACAAGGCAGAGACTAAATTGATTTAAATAACTTAATAACATTTATTAAATAAATATAATTTAACATTATATAATTATATGAGTCAAGGATGGTTTTCTATCACCTTAAGAGCTAAATACAATGGATACCCAAATCCCATGATAGAAGTCCATACCCTGACAATTTTTATTTACAAAAGTTTAAAAATATATATAAAAAATGTCAAAAGATCTTCAATCTGACTTATTTACAGTCACATCATAGAGTAATATTTTCTGTCTGATTGACAATGATTATGATCATCCTTTTTGGAGGAGAGGACCCCCTATACTTACATGTGATTCCTTAATATTGATAGAAAACATCTCAAGAAAGTTAGTCATATATATAGAAAAACATAACAAATTTTAGCAAAACATTGAATAAAATGAAAACTGTTCTGTTACTACAGTATGCTCTTAATGTGAAACATCATCAAAATCTTACATTATTTCACATTCAGTCAGGTGATGTCAAGCTACTGGAGGGGTATGTAGACCTAAATTTTATTTAGTATGAAACATTTATTCAATCTAACTCCCCCATTAAACTTAAAATAAACTCTTCCATTTTTTGAAGCATAAGTTTCCAAACATGAAAATAAAAATAAAATGATAAATAATTTTTTTAAAAAATAAGTCAATTGGATTAACAAAAATTCCTGAGTCTGGCAAGCACTCTGTTATGTTCATAGTCTTTTATTTCTAGTAATAGATCTTATCCAGTGTACTGTCCATAGGTTTAGTAGCCACACACTCCAGGATTGTAGATCATTAGCACTGTGGTTTGTTTCCTTTGAAGAAATCACAGAAAATCCACTGAAGATCATCATTTTTGACCACTGCTGAATAAAAAAGGCATCTCATGTATAATAACACTTATGGCATGAAGAGCTGGGGTTTGACCTCCTACGGCATAGTTCTTTTAGCTATACCATATTGCAATACTGTCATTAGTATATGTAATTTTTACAGTTGTTTCTATACAGAGGGAAGTGGCATAAAAAAGAACTACTTTTGATGATTGCTAGTTTTTTTTTTTTTCTTGTGATGATTTTGTTGAAACTTGGAGTTCTTTATAATTAGTTTAAACCATTTGGTTTGTTTTCGTAACTTAGATGTATTTACATTTTGATTTATATTATTGGACAAAACAAATTTCTTTTTACTCTTGTGTAATTGAAATTTGTTCTAGAATCGAATGTATATGTCCATCTTGCTTTGTTCTAAAAATATGGCTATCTAGATGTTGACTTTCTCGTGCAATCTTTTTAATTATAAGATGAAAGTGGTATATATGCCTTTGTTTTGTTTTAATTGTGGTAGGACCTTGCGATATCTTTCAATTCCTGTGCTTGCAGTATTTGTTTATTGTTGCGTAATGTACATCAATGTAATGTAATTAAGATAAATATTTATTGGAATTGTCTTTTCATTTTCAAGCCTGGTTGCTTAGTAATATGCTTAACATTAGGTTATCGTCTTTGATGTTTTATCTATGTTCATGTCAAAATGTTGGTTAGTTAACAACATTTGTGGTTAATCATATGTATATATGTGAGTGTATTTATTTTCTCAATGTTTAATCTAAAACTTCATCTTTAAAAAAATAATAATAATTTGCTTATCACAGATGTTTTGCGATATATATATATATATATATGCATTTGACAAAGGATAACTGTTATTTGATAATTATTTGGTTAGGCTTAGAATGGTGTAGGTTAGTGCAGGTGGGTTGTTAGTTGTAAGTCACCCTTACAACTCCTTTCAGAAATATCTCACCACCCATACACAAATTATGAAATTTTGATCTACCCTCCAGTTATTGGCAGATTAAACTCTATCCAGAAGATTGCCAATACACTGCCTTCCGATATGAGGGTTTTATATTTCAGTTTGGACTGATTAATAGTGGTCCAGTCTCATGTTTGAACAAAACCCTGTCTTTTGAGATCAAACATATCACAATCATTTATGTAGATGATGTAATAATTGCATCTGCCATGATTAAAGAACATCTTCAATACCTCACTATTTTTTGAGGAGTGCTATAAAAAAGGGAACAAGGTCAACTTCAAAAAGAGTACATTAGTTTGCAACCAGGTAGTCTTCCTTAGGTTACATCATTGGTTGCAATGGGATAAGACATCCAGTCAAAATTAGTGCCATTCAAAACTTTCCAAAACCCATCAATAGAAAGCAAATTCGATCATTTTTATGTCTATGGAATTTTTATAATTGTTTCTACCGGAAGTTCTCTGATTACATGAATCATTGCTAAGACATATTAGGAAAGGTGAGTGATGGAACTGGACCAAGGAACAGGACAAGGTGTTTGCAAATATTAAAACGATTTTTAAAGCAAACAATGTTAGCCTTCCCTGATTTTAATAAACCATTCATTGTCCAAACAGACAGTAGTGGTTACAGATTAGGGGTAACTCTATCCCAGAAGGATGGCCAATCTGGAATCTTCTACTTTATCATCCAGCCCCTGAAGAGTCCAGAAATAAATTACATGGTTACTGAGCAGGAAGCAATAGTGATAGTGATCACAGATCTCAAATTCCTGAATCGCAGCTACCTGACCATTGTTTTCTAGTCAGATGGATTCTGCTATTACAGGAATTCAATTATCCAGAGCAATACTATAAGGGATCTGAGAACATTGTGGCTGATGTGCTTAGTCAGAACCCATGTAGATTAAAACAGAACCACATTGGTAAATAATGCCTACATTACAAATGTCAATATGATGGCTGATAGTAATGTAGAGAACAATTTGGAGAACCTACCTGAGATACAATTTAATGATCCAGAATTTAAACTCAGTCGTGAATGTTTTAAAAGGAAAGAAAGTTTTGAATGCGCCAAAAGATCATACTTGTTTTAAGTTAAAAAAACAGATCTTACTATACAAAGTTAACTGTGATACCAATGAGTAGAGGGTAGTAATACCTAAATCCTTATGAGACCCATTATAAAGTATTACATTGCCTATATGGGTGTTATGGTGCCTGCAAAACAGAACACTCTTAAAAATTGATTTCACTGGCCAAAAATGTAGAAGTACATCTTGAGATCACTCCAAGACTGTCTAGTTTGCTTAAGGGCCAAGCCAGTAAAACAGAACTATATTAACTTTACTAAATCAAAATCATTTATGTATTTATTTATCAACTGATAACTGAGTATATATATAAACACACATTTCTCTTATATAATAACATAATAATAAGCTTGGATCTTTAAATCAATTGGAACCTATATAGAGGTGTGACAGTTGCTATTTAATGTAAGTTCACCCCTGAAGAGAGATGAAGGCAGATTTCTCCCTGAGTTCGAATACTGACACATAACAGAGGGCTGAGATATGAATGAACTAGTCCAAATTGTATCTAAATTTAATGTGTAAACACAGAGCTATTCTACTGGAGATAGATGTGATCATAGGTTAGGTATTTCATCACATCATTGATAGCACCTTACCCAAAGACCTTAGATCTGACCATAGTGAGATGCATCCCCCTCCTATGTGATAAAACACCGGTCCCTGACAATAGTATATGAAATATGTTATGCAATAATGAAGCATGAGATTGTAAAAATTATAGCTGAAATAGACTGACAAAATTCAGTGAAATAATGAAATTTCACCTTAATTTTTTTAAGCTACTGGTGTGGGGATATGTGACAATTAATTGGTGTAGTAAATTAATTTACGACTCGGGCGAATGACCAGCGATTGATTTTCTTTTAAAGGTTAAGATTCTTTTATAGAAAAGATTTAATGATAAAGTATGAAGATTTTAAAACAGTAAATTAATCCTATTTGTGAGAAGTCAATCACACCAGTATATATATACCAGTGATTCCCAACATGCCGCACATGAAGAAGGGCCATTAGAGAATGAGTTATTAACTGATTTGAAAAAAAGAAAATTGAGTTATTAACTGTAAATTCGGAAGCCTATTAATTGTTATTATATTTTATTCAAATTAATGGCTTTTTAGGATTTCACATGAATAGGAGTTCACTTTTTGAATAATAAGAATTATGTGTCTCAAGAAGATCTGGGTTTTAGAGATGCTTAAATGGCCAAAAGAGTTGGTAACCGTTGATATACAGATATTGAATTTAAAATTAAATAGACACTATATATTAATTGAATTGATATGATTATTGTTGAAAAATATATTAAAAGAGGAAGAAGGAGGGTAATAATTTTTTAATGTATTTTAAACAAGGGTTAATAGAATAAATTGAATTAGATTATGTTGAATTGTTTTGAAAATGCAAGAAAAGAAAAATAACTAATAGATAATTTATATAAGAATCAAATGTGTTTTTTAATATTTAATATTTTTGTATATAAAAAAAATAAATATAATGCAAAGATGTTGACTTTTTCTGTTTGCTTACTTGGATTTAAAATTACAAAGAGAAAGCAGAGCAATAAACTACACCATGATTATTAAACCATTTTAAGTTAGAGATTGAATCCATCCCAACTCTAATTCTCCTAAATCTCATAAATTCGCAGGTTTGAATGCCTTCATGTTTAGAAATTCATAATTATGTAAATTTGAGTTGGACAAAAAAGACAACATTAATATTTATATTAGAGATTTATTAAAAGCGGGTTTCAAATATAAAACCATTACTAGCAAGATCAAACAATTTTATAGAAGAACAGCAAATAATTCCAAAAGAAAGGAACTTCACCTTATTACCCTTCCTTACATTGCTAAAGTGTCATATTGACTAATTAAATCCTTATCAGACAAATTTGTAATAGGTTTCTGTACACTGTCCAATGCTAACAAACTTATTAACAATGCAAAGGATAAAATTGACCTCACCCAAACACCTCGCATGACGTGCCCTTGGTCTGGATGCCAGGACATTATGGGGAGGTCTGGATGCCAGGCCATTATGGGGAGATGAAGACAACAATTAACAACAGAGCCTATCAACACATGTACACATATAAAAGAGCACAGAAGAACAATGACAACGCTTCTACATTTCTTGAACATCTAAAAAAGACTGGCCATGACTTTTTCCCTCCAATTCCAAAATTGTATGCATAGAAACAAAAATTGTAAAAGAAAAAGAGGCATATTTTATCAATGGCAATAATAATGCAATAAACAGATGTGACACCTGCTTTGATATTTCTAAAAAATGGACAACCTAATTCATTTGCATATATTAAGTCTAATACATATAATACCACAGTTTTCAATATGGCTATGATTATAAGGCATGAAACCTCGAATGCGCTCAGTCTTAACTGAATGATTAATATTTTTCAGGCGTATAGCTTCTGCAACTTGCACAGTGTATATGCTTTGTAAATTATTAGATAAATTTTGTAAATGCTGTTTGTGGTATGATGGAATTGGCATTAGATTTGTCTTCCAGATGACACTTGGAAATAAGAGAAAGAACTTTATAAAATGAGTAGGTTTACAAAAACTTGCAGCAAGTTTGAAAGGAACATAAATACATTTATATCTAAAGCAATTAACTAGAAGCTATAAATGTTAAGAGTTTTAATTGGCAGAAATATTTGCAAAACTGCAATAACCAAATACAGCTTTAATAAGATTGGATATTATTTTGTAGCTGTTTTTTTTAAAAAAAGACAAAATGATTTGATTAGACTTTAATTTTATATGGGACCTTATATTTGTACAATTAGCACAAGAAAGGCAAAAAAGTTTGGAGGTTTTTGACATGGATTTGGAGAAAAGATAAAACGTGAGTTTAAAAATGATACATTAAATAAAAGATTATTAAAGGATATAAAACAATGGAAATTGAATTATACTTATGTAGAGAGCCAGAAAAATTGTGAAGAATATATTGGAAAAATTTGTGAAAGATAAAAATGAAAAAAATTGACTAATGGATAAAAGAAGGGAGTAATTATAAGTACTATATTTGAAAAATAAATATAGATAGACATGGAAAAAGTGATCAAATCAATGTTGAGAATATCTTCGGTTTGGTAAATAAATAATGAAGTTGAATGATAATACTAATAAAGATGGTAAAATTTCTTTCAGCTTTCTTTTTATTATGACTGCCATTTCTGAGTTATAATCTGGTATAAGTCATTTTTTTAGAAGGAGATATTTTTAAGGTTTTAATTTTTATCAAGGTTATGTTTGAGAATATATAGACCACTTTTGAAATAATTCAGTAATTACATATTGAAAATAAAAAAATAATAGAGATATATTTTGACACTGCGTAATTTATTTTATTGCTAAAATAATTGTATAGGTGTGTGTGTGTATACATATATAAATTGCTTAATATTGTTTGTAATATCTTGTTAAGATTTATGTGGGCATATGCCTATATATTTGCAATCTGGTAAGAGTAAATTTATAGTATTAGATTCTGATTAAAATAATATTTTAAATATGTTTAAATTTTGATTTAAATTAATGTTTTAAACATGATTGTTTTAATTCTAAAAATTATTAATCTAAGCATATTTTTTCAATGTTTTCTACATCTTATTGTTTATTTGAATTTAGGAAGAACTATTTGTAATCATTGATCCTGGAAGTGAGGATGTTGAAATACTTTCAAATGGACATGCATTTATAAGCTCGGGTTTGAACTATTTCTACAAACACTCAGCTTTTAAAAGTAAAATTTTGTTTTTGGATACATCAGAAATAAAAATAAACAAACTTAAAATCATTAGCAGTATTAATATAGAATCTGTCAATGTTCATGGATTAAGTTATTGGACAAACGAGTCTACTGGAATGGTTTTTTATCATTAATCATTCTCCTGCAGCTGATTCAGTTGAAATCTTTAATTTTGATTATTCCAAAAAAAATGTTAAGGCACGTTAGAAGTAACCATGACAACAATATACTATATATTAATGTATAATAATATAGCAATAGGATTAGAAACTTTATTTTACAAATGATGATTTACTTTCAATTTCTAATATTCTTTTAATTTTTATTTTTAAATTCTTACCTTTAGGAAGTATTGTTTATTATGATGTTAAAAAGGTACAATTTTAATAAATTATTTATCTACACCAAATGTCATTAATGTATCTCTGGACAAAAAGTTTTTGTATATTTCTAGTTCTTTAAGTCGACCATTGCTTAATTATGTAATAAGACAATGGATTTATTGCTTATACTAATCAAACATGACTATATTCAATTTGGGTTAATATTAATGTCAATTCTACTTCTGGTGATGTTTGGATAGAATTACATCTTGTTTATAGATCTTTACTTCACATGGTCTATGATCTAACTTTACTATTACCTTCACAAATTCTGAAACTCACTTGTGACAACAATAACAGGTATATTCTAATGATGGAAGCCAGTTATCAGTCAGCAGTGTTGATGCCTTGTATATATATATAAAATAATCCCAGTGCATAATGCTATACTGAAATAAATATACAAATATTAAGCAATTAAATCATCCCACATGATTAAGAAATCCAGTACTGCCCTCTGTGAACTAATATATAAATACATTAGAGTTCGTATTTCAAAATAGCCAGGTTAAAATGGTATATATATATGATAAAACAAAACAAGTTATAAATTTCATAACTTGCTCTTAGCTTGCATTTTATGATCACTAGATGGAGCTTTACCAATAGCTCCTAACAAGCTTTTCAGACCAGAAACTGGTCTGAAAATTAAATTTCTATATCAACCTGTAAATTCTAACTATTCAAACTTACAGTAGAAGGTGCTAGGATAGTGAAAGGACAAATGCTTTTGCTGTTGCTGTAAGCTAAAAAAATTAAGTAATGTTATTTATGGTATATACATTTAAACATAGGGAGTAATTTTAGTTCTATGTTTTATAGCTTTGTCATATATTTAAAAAGAGTGTTGTATGGTCTAGTAGTTTTTTCACTCCCATGGCTGAGTTTTGTTAACCTTTATATGTATAAAAAAATTAATTCTGATCAGCCTTTTGGGTTATTATTTAAAAAAAAAAAAATCAAGGCAGATGTCACATGACCTAATTTAATAAGCTTGTATTTACAAATGTTATATATAGAGCTCACAAAATAAGCTCTTAACAAACTTTGAGAATATCCCCAACTTTAGACCGGTTTCTGCTACTGGCGTCATCAATGAGGTGCTAGGATATTCAAGCATTTAGTATGCAAGTCTCAATGACTGTGATTTGATATTAAATCTAAGGTATAGGTAAAACTTTTTCAGCCAGCTGCAACAAGTTTAGAATTTTTTCCACAAATATGATGTGCATCAATTCATTATTGGTGTAAATAGGTATGCATTAGGTATTCCTTTAACTTTAAAATAAATTAGCAAGGAGACAGTGAATTGTGAGGGAGTTGACACACAATTTATGTCACTGGATAAGTATGAAGTAATGATATTTACCCATCACTCATTAAAAAACAATTCTTGTTATATACATGCTTCAGAAAGTAAAGAGAAGAAATCATATTTTTAAAAAAACATAAACTAAAAACATAGGATAAATGTATGCTATAGAATGAAATGCCATATAGTATAAAATGCAATTCTAAGTAATTACAATTTTATAAATTTTATAAGTTTGCAATTTGACAGAAAAGAAGTTTACCATCTGTACAGTCCTTAATAAAAGTTTATATATATACTAGATGGGAATTAAATTGCATTGCCAACTAATAATCACTGCTTATTCAACTTTACAATAGATGGCGCTAGGGTAAGAAAGAAGAAATGGTTTTGTATAAAAAGTTAGATTTCAGTCTGTGCTTTCACATTAATTATGATTGAATATTTAAACATATATCAGGACAAAAATAATTTAAATTATAATACTATTAAAAATTGTATTACTTATTTACATTTAACATGTAGTTCTGTGTGTTTTAGTGCAATAGTGGAAAGGCAAATTCTGAAGCTCAAGATATATGGACCAGGGCTTATTCTGACACTTCCGTATTCGAACTACATATAAACTTTCATGCAATAAACCATTCGATTACATTTTTTATTTAAGACAGATTGCTTTTTTGTTTAACTTTAACATTATAAATAGAAGAAAATCAGTATAAAAAAGAAAAAGATTTCAAACGTCAAAATGTCTATATTGAAAGATTTTAACATTTAAAAGAAATAAAACGTTCATATCTCAACTCGAAATTAGATTGAGTTGTAAAAGATCATAAATTTTTACTTATTTGAGAACTCACTTTTACAGTCCTTGGTTAAAATGGACATATTAAATTGACTTGGTTAACTTTTTAAAATTTCTTATTTTCAATTTAGTCTCTACAACAGTTATCTAAGTTATTTAATAGCAATAATGCCGCAAGTAATAGGTTGCTATATTTGCCTCTGTATATTTATGTATATATATATGCTTTGACTAGATTATTAAAACATAGTAGATGAAATTAATAATAAAATTAAACTTGAACGCTTTGGATAGAAATAATGTTATTAAAAAGAAATATGCCTATGTGATAGATGGTAAATATTTTTAATAAATGCATTTTTATCAGAGCTTATGAATCTGCTTGGAAACTTAATAAAAGGGTCATACATAAGAGTTCAGACTACAGAATAAAGTATGGAAAAAATATATGAATGTGGTAACATAAAGACCAAAAGCAAAATAGATGGATGAGAGAATAAACTGATACCAGTGAAAGAATTAGAGGCTGAAAAGGAGATAAAATAAATATGTTGCTAGAAGTGATTACTTTAAATGGACAGCTGAAGTTTTAAACTGAAATTCAAGAGATTGTAAAAGACTCAGAAAAAGTCCATATATAAGATGGTTGAATAAGTTAAGGAAATTTGCTGAGATGATGTGAATGGATATGTATTATTAAAAACATATACATATTAATATTTTATTTTTAAGCAATTGGCTGGAATAATATGCAGACTTAAATATATGTTGTAATTATGTTCTTTAAAAAGCATGATTTATAATGGAATGGAAATCAATTTATTATTGAATTAATTAAAATGTATTATGTGAGAGATATACTCTAAATCACTAAAAAATTTGACTTCGTGTTGCACATACAATGATAAAATATATAAAAAAAATATATAAGTTTTCTTTAAGTAAAAGTTCTACAATATAAAAAAACCTTTTGGATATTAAATACATTTATGATTTGTCAACTATTATTTATGATACTTTTATTTTAAAAGACTGCATAGCATCATCGTCATTATATTAAAGACTTTTTACCATTATTAAATTTATTCAATGCCAAAGCAGCCATTGTTAATAATAGATTTAATAATACTGGCCAATTTAAAAAAGTTTCTTAAAAACAACTGATAAGAAGACATTCTATACATTAAAATTTTATTAAGTGTTTAGATTACATTTAAGTAGATACTTTATACATTGTACAGGCTTAACACCTGCATTTATATGTGTAATATATGCTGGATTCGAACTAACGTGGGCTTTGAACATTCCATCATCAGATTTTCAATGAAATGGAAAGCTGAAGAGTTGTGGGTTGGAGTAGTTTGAAGCCTGTCTATTAAAGCATGAAGATTGGTTATCTTAATATAAAGATACTGATTGTATATATGTGTGGAGATGATGATCTGGACCAACTGATGAGTGCTGGTTTAGCACGAAATACTTATATTGGTGATTATTTATCTCTTCAACATGTGTGTGATCAGGTGGGTCAGCAATATAAGATGGCACTGAGAGTTGTGGATCGTGTGAAAGTCTGTAGATACTTTATATAGATTTTAAAGTCATTAGAATTATTTTGAGAGAGAAATAAAGTAAACGAATATTTTTTTTTACTTCAAATTTAACCTACGAAAAGTCGATTGTCAAAAGTGACGTTACTTTATAAAGTAGTTCATTTAAATATCTTTAATGCTTTTTTGACTGGACCCACATTTACAATTTTCTGTTAGACAAACAGTTAAAATTTGGCATAACATTCTCAATCTTTCTTTAAACATAGTAATTTACAGATGTATAATTTAACAATTAGTCTTTATAAATATAATTTTTTTTATTTTTATTCTCTATATATTTTTTGAAAATGCAATAAAGATCCTCACTTTGGTAAATTGCTAAGCTAAGTAATATCAAATATAATTAAAACAGACGGCGTTTTCTACCATAACATAAAATTCTATATCCGGTATGCTATCACCTTTTTGTATGTCTAGGTAGATTCTAGAATAAAATGATTACTTTATGGTATTATAATCTTTAGCTCTTGTGATAATCCATAAATGGATACTCATCATTTCTTGTACAGCCTCATTATTATATTAAATATTTTATTTTTTTTACTATATTTAAATCCAATTCATTCACCTGACGAAAAATTTTCTTATGAATGTTGGAATAACCCACATGCTACAAGATATTTTTAATTCGTTGATTATTATTATGTCCATAATTATTATGAAAGTGAAGTTGATCATATTATATGAATAATTTTAAGCTAGCTAATAATAATATCGACAGTTTGTTTTGTGATACCACTCCTAGGCAGTGGTTGGACTATCAATCCAGAGATAATTATATGGCACGAGTGTAATATAATCTAATTATATCCATTGTTTCACTCACTTGTTGTTTACAAAATAATATTTCCTCCAAATTTAAAATTAAATAAGCTAAGTTAGATTATTAGAGCAATTGAAGATAAGTAAGCCTAATATTATAAAAATAATAAAGTATAAAAATCCAATTTCATAATAGTTAAATGAATTACCATTTAATTGAGCTTTGATTCAAATCCTAATGAGCCTTTTATTAATCTTTGGAGTTCATAAAAGACTAGGAACTATTAGTCAAGTTTCATATTCCAACTCTGAGTAGCATATTATTAAGCAGTGAGTTTATGAAGATGATGATTTTATACCCAATATACCCATGTTTTGCAAATTGTAAGTAATATTTACTGAGGCTATAACCTCGATAATATGTGTGTAAAAATACGATAGTAGGGACCTCTACTAGATACAAATAAATCTTCAATGTGTTAGTTGCATTTTTTTTTACTTGAACTAACTACATTATATGCATTTATTTATTCAACTAGAGTCCCATGTGTCTTGCTGATCTATGGAGATGAAAAGAGACAGTGGTTGGCATAGTCGAGTATTTAAAGCCAAAGGACTATCAACTGTCATGAGCTGCAGATTTTGACTGTTACAATATGTTATGCAAATTTATCACTTCCAAAAAAAAAAAGAAACATGTAAACACATTTTAAAATCATGTATGCAAGTTTTGATAAATATTTTCTATCAAAAAGGGAAAAGAATTTAAATCACCATCTTCTGATGTAGTCATTATTATTCAGTTTAGTATTTTTATAAAAAAAGTTTTTAATGTTATAAATGTGAAAGAAGAATTATGAATAATATTACCAAACTGAAGATAATTACTGCATTTTCAAAAGTATATAAAGAACAAAAAAAAATTCAATTTATAAAGTTGTATTGTTGACATGTGATAGAGTGTTGTCAATGACTGGAACAATCTACAGATTTTTGACTATGTGAACCAGAGATGACAATTTTCTAAATTTTCTTTTGTAACACTGCATTATTTATCATCAGATTTTCTGTTGTAAAATTCTAAATATGCACCATATTATGGGAATCTGCATGAAAATTGCGAAGTCAATTTGAGATAAAAATCTGCAGAGACTAATCATTTTGGGCTGAATTAGAAGTAAAGGAAACTAAGTATGGTGAATTGTCATACTAGACATATGATCATTAGTTAAGATGAGGAATATTTTTACAAAAATTCAAGGATTTATTCCAAATGGTAAAAGGTTTTTAAAGTCAAAAGATGAAGTGTACATTGAACTTTGTGAGGACATTTGGTTGTTGGATTTAGTTTTCATTGTTGATATAGCTAACCATCTTAACAAATTGAATTTATAATTACATGGGAGGAACAAAACAATAGCTAAAATGATTGGATATATTATTACTTCTAAATTAAATTTAAGCTGTTATCTGTTCAGTTGATGAAAGGTAAATTGGAAAATTTCAAAAATGTTTCTTAATGAATTGTCAAAAAATTGTAATATATTTGACAAATATAAATATTATGAGGAAATAATAATTCTTCACTTCCAATTGAGAGATGTTTCCAAGAAGTTTACCAGACTAGATCCAATAATTTTCACAACTTATTCCTTTGGTGGAACAAATGACTGAAGATATAAATAATGCATTTTCTTTATTTGTGAAGGAAAATAAAATTCTTCTTGTGCAAAAATGACATAATTTAAAAAACATGTAATTCAGAAACTAAAAAAGTCTAATGGATTAAGAAAAATTAGAAATTTAAAAAACAACAACTAGCATTTAATTTAATATTGAGTTTTCATTTTATCTATATGAATCTACATTTTCAATAGTAAATATAATTAGGTCAAAACCTCATCCCCATATCTAAGAAGACCACACAAAAACCTATAGAAGAGTAGTGATTATTAATTATATATACATAAATATTTAAGATTAGTGGAGAAGTGCAAATTTTTAATAGTTTAAATCTTCATGTTTCTTGGAGTGTACATTTTATACCTATTTTTTGTTTGATATTGAAGATTTATTAATAAATTAATATTCTTTGAAAGGATCTTATTATCATCAGAATCATCATCATTATTATTGCATTAGATTGGTAGACCATAATGTATGGAGAAAAATAGATGTAGCTCTTTATTTGCAAAAGTCTACCCACCCCTAACTTAAGCCACACACACACACACACACACACACACATATATATATATATATATATATATATAAATACTATAGGGATTTGCTTTGCCATGCTTTATATATCCATTTCTATATATAGGATTTTGATGTTTTTTATATTAAAATATTCAGGTCATGTGAAGATATATCTTAAGATGCTGGGGCTTCCTAAAGTTTGTAAATCTAATTGTTTTATATATTTTTTTAAATGTCCTTTACTGTTTTCAGTTTATTTCAGTAAAATATAAATTTAACTTTTTTTAAAACAGTATTCACAGATATTTCTAGAAAGCTTTCATTAGAAAATCACCTATCAAAGAATTATATATTTATAAAAAAGCCATATAATCACAAATAAGCCAGACAAATAAATTTACACTAACCACAAGCAAAAGTCATTTTAACATTAGGAAAACTGTAATTACACAACTTTCTATATTAAATTTATTTATTTTTTAGTAACTTCTATTGTTGATTATTATTTTTTCTGCTGAAAGACTCTTTTAGGGTAAAAGTCAGTGTCTTTCTTCAATTATAATGTCTGAAATAGTATCAGCTGAAAGTGACTCCAAAATAGAAACTGCAAGTTAAAACTTAAATTGATTATCCCGATTAATCTTGAAAACTTTTTTTGTAGCCTTGTTAGTTTAAGCATATTGTTTTGAAACATATTCATAGGCGTTTTTGTTTATTTTTATATATATTTTTTTTTTCTTTTAGGTGTATTTTTAATGGAAAAAATAACAATTTAGTCAAGCGTTTGCAAGTGGTTAGCACAGCTGCCTTACAAGCAGTTGTTCCAGGGTTCGCTTCCCGGCCGACACTTTGACATATAAATATGTATATAACAATTTATTTTTCATCAAGTTTTAAGATAAATTTATTTAAAAGCATATGTGCCAATAACAAATCTTAAAAATAAAATAAAAATAAAAAATAGCAATAATGTTATCAACACAAATGAATTTATACCAGTCTTCAATATAAAAATCTATTTAATGAAAAAAAAAAAAAATCTTAATGAAATCTTTGTCTTTTAATTGAATTTCATTAAAAAGAATATGTGCAAATAAAATCAATAGTACAAATATTAAAAATTAATTTTACCATCAAAAAATATAATAATAAAGTTATTGGCAAAGATTATTTCCTATCTGACATACCATATTTTCAATAGGCTCATTTTTTTTTAAAAAAAAATCAAATATAATCAAATAAAAGTTATATGTAAACATCATGATCTTTTGAGAAATAAATAAGTAATGGTCTTTTAAAAAGTAAACAAATGATAAATATATTTATTTTTCTGTGAACATTAGCTAAAAATGTTATGCAAGCATAGAATTGTTTTTTCTCCCTTATTATACTAATTATTGCTTATATCTAGAAACAATAATTGCACCAAAAATCTTATTTTTTAAATAATTTTCAGTTGTGAACTTGCTAAAACATTAAATTTTTATTGAAAGTCTTTATTGAAGTGATGTAAACAGATCTCAGATTGCATCTCCAACCAGAGTTGCGTTAGATTCTATAGTTTAAAGTTAATACTCAATTTATAGTAAGAAAAAAATTTAAGAGTATTATCTTTTTTTAAAATTTACAAATATAATTTTGATCATTTTTCTGATGATAAATTTTATATTATTAACTTACTGGATTTTTTTTTCAGGCTAAAATTCTTAATCTATATAATGTATAAACATTATTAATTTATTTTTATATAAAATACAAACGGTATATATATTTCATTAAATGTAGTTTTTTAAGAACTACAAATACATATAAAAATAAGAGAATACTGTCACACAAAGAGCAAAACAATTTTTAAATTTTCCTCCATATTTCTCACTTTATTAAAATGAAATACAAACTTTTTTTAAATTTTACCTGACACTTGAAATTACTTTAAAAAAGAGTTTACTATCTTCTTTTAAATTAATACACTGTACAGGCTTACACACACCTGCACATATATAATGTAATATATAAGGGATTCAAACTCAGACTTTCAGACGATCCTCAGTTCTCCATGCCATCTCATATTGCTGATCCACCTGATCACACACATGTTGAAAAGATAAATAATCACCAATATACGTATTTCAAGCTAAACCAGCAATCATCAGTTGGTCCAGATTACTATCTCCACACATGTACAATCAGTGCTCAGCTTTATATTAAGATAGTCAATCTTCATACTTTAATGGACAGGCTTCAAACTACTCCAACCCATAACTCTTCAGCCATTCATTTCATTGAAAATCTGATGATGGAACGTTCAAAGCCCTCTTTAGTGCCAAGGTTGTCATCCTACTCATGTTGACCATTTAGTCATTCTGACCCCTCATATCTTCTTTTAATTAAACCTATTTGGCTGTATGTTTATTTATACTTTATATCAGAACACATTTTTTTTTTTTTAATTATCAAACTACGATTTACTTTGTCATCGTTCTCTCAACTTAAATATAAATGTATAATTAGTATTTTTTTTTTTTTTTACCAATCAATATCTTTTTATTGTAAAAAAAAATATTACTGTCTATCACAATCAGCTATATTTACTTATATATATATTCATTTTCAGTCAAGCATTTACAATAATTGCTTTATATTTTTTAATTATATTTGTCAAAGTTTGTATTTTATTTCTTACGTAGAACCTACGAGATTGTGTGCGCCTCAATATACATACAATGAAACATTTCTGAAAAAATTACCAAATAATACAGCTTTTTAAATCTTATCTATGCATGCTTAAAAATAGATAAGATCAAAACAATGAAAACTTTATCTTTAAAAGAATATATATTGACTTTTTGAAACTGTTATATAGATTCACTTTAGTAAAAATGCATGTAGAATATAATTTAAGTAACTGATATTAGGAGAAAAAATTATATTGTCTTATTAAGATATATAATTTTATAAAAGCACAAAAATTTATTGCATTATATATCAGAAACAAATTCGCTACTCTCTATAGGGCCAATTTGAAAATTCTCTATATTTCGAACAACCCTAAAGTGTTATTGAATGTTTATTTTATAGTATGAATGATAGCAGTTAGTTATATGTGAATTCAAAGTATATTCAAAATATACTAAACTTTAAAATAGCTGCAATAAAAATCGCTTAAAATGCTTCACATATATATAAAATTATTCCATAACGCATGTTTATTATATATATATAAAGAGAGATAGAAAGGTATAATAACATTTTAAATACTTGATGACAGTGTAAAGTCTATCTAATTTAGCTCTTACTCTCAGAGAAGACCAGCAAAAAGACAAGGCATTACTCACAGGGATTGTAAGTTGCTAGGTGATGAAAGTTTTTGATATTATATTCTTGTTTGTTTTCTAATTAAGAATAGCTAGATGTCTATCTACGTACCAATAATTGGATGGATTACTAAACTGGCTACAAGTTAGGTAATTTAGATTTTAAATAACCCATTGCAGAACAAAAGCTTCTAATAACCCTCATTTCACAGAAGAACAGTGATTAAAAAAATATTTCATAGGCTTGCCAACTTCTGAATGATGAAATCTCTAATGGTATTATAATTTTTTTTTTTTTTGCTAGCTAAAAATATAGCTAGCCGTGAACTGGTTACTTGAAATAAAATCCTTTAAGTTTGCATCCAGAAAAAAAATCAAATTTTACTCAGCCGAAATTTAAATCTAAAGTTATGTGAATGGTAGGAAATGTGTTAAGCACAATGCCGTAAGATTCGTTGTACTAAAGAGTTGTAGTTTTTTTCACTGTATCGTTGATGGTTAATTTTTTTTTATTAATGAAATAAAAAGTAATTATAGTAATAAAAATATAGTGAAAGCTGAAATCTTAATGTAATTATTCTCTGGAATTGTTGCAAGAGATAACTAAGTTAATAATACGGTTAATAAAGAAATCACATGCAGGTAAGGTTAATAAATGTCATTTAAAAATAAAATCACGAATTTTATGTAATAAAAAAAGAGTCTGTACTTTTGTAACGAATGTGAAAACAATTTATAAATAAATGAACATAGAAAAAAAGATAGAAATAAAATCCTTGGGAAAAAATGAACAAGAAATACGGATGAAAACAGTTTATTGCGTAATTAAATGTCATGATTAAATAATCTATGTAGAGAATTTATTACGTATAAACGCTAATGTGGTTATTAATAAACGTTCTTGTTAAAAAGAAAAGATACAAACGTAAATAAAGACAGTCGAATGTAAGATTACATGGATATTACATGTTTAATTTTTTTATTTAAATAATTACAAAATTTGAAATACCAGGCACTCTTAAACCTGGAGTCTAATTGTAAATGTAGGAGATTTAAACTAAGATTTTCAAGCCCCTTCACTATGCACACTATCTCATGCTACCGATGCACATGACCACACACGTAGAAAAAATAAATAATCACCAATATAAGTATTTCGTGCTAAACCAGCACTCAGCACTCATCAGTTGGACCAGATTACCATCTCCCATACATATATATAATCAATGCTCAGTTTATATTAAGATAGCAAATCCTTACAATTTAATGGACAGGCTTCAACCTACTCCAACTTTAAACTTTTCAGCCATCCATACCATCGAAAATCTGATGATGAGTGCTGGTTTAGCACGAAATACGGATATTGGTGATTATTTATCTTTTGTATATTGTGTGGCCATGTGTATCGGTAGTATGAGATAGTGTGGATAATGAAAGGGCTTGAAAATCTGAGTTCATATCCCCTATATTTAAATAATTACACTATTGATTTTTTTGATGAATAATAATTTTTTTTAAAATTATTTTGGTGAGGGGGGGGGGAATAATAGTAATTGACTAATAGTTTTTGGTAGAAAGTTTTTTTAGGTGGACTTGCAGACTTGAATATTGAGCTTCAAAAGAATTTATTAATAGTAGTTAAATTAGTTGAATATTAAGGTTATTATTAGAACAAATTTAATATATGATAGCAAAGTTAAATTCTGGAAACAAATTAATTTAAGGATGCCATATACCATTCTGAAAATGTAGTCGTAAAATTATAAGACTAATTGATATTTGTTACCTTGTTAGATGTAATGATACCAAACAAAAATAAGTACAATTTCATTAGATTGAGAATGTAGTTAATTCGAGAAAGTTTTCATAGGAGATGCAGATCTCACATTATCACATTCAGTGAGAATATATATTGATATATTTGAATATAGAATGCAATATTGTTGGTATTTGTTACAAAAGTTAAGAAACAGTGTGTGATGTATATGCATCTTTTTATGTATGTTTCATGGATTAATTAATGTCTGCAGTATTTCTTATATTTTAACCTGATGTTTTTATCTAGTTGAAATCAATCCTGTTAATTTTTCAAGAAAGTATTTTTAGTGCATTTGAAAATAAAACATTATTTTATATTTCTGAACTTGTAATAATTTTATTTTTCTTATTGTCTTTTGATAGTTGCAAAAAAATCTATAATCGTACTCATAATTTGATACAGAAATTGACCAATATGTCATTTATTATAATTTGATGATCTTAATGATTGATTGGAATTTCATTATTTCTTAAGGATTCGTCTAATATTCCAATTTATAAAAATAAAAGAATTAAAAAAAAGAAAACTACTTGTGTACTATAGTAAAAGTATTTTGAAGGTTTTGTCTGAAAATATTGGTTCTATTATAATTGAAAGGCTACCATAGACTCAGTTTGTTTTTTAGGAAATGAGCTGCTAAGAAAATTTAAGAAAAGTTTTATAATCAGAAATGTGATTTATATATTATTTCCAATAATTTTATTAAAACATTTAATTTAATAAATTTAGAAATTATTTTTGCAAATACTAGCAGATTTAATTGAGATGAAACTCTTTGATTTCTCTCTGATGCCTTAAAGGAACTGAAAAGAGCAAATTTTTAATATCTATTCCATACATTTTTTGTCACTGCATCTATTATTATTATAAACAAACATGGAAGAGTTGTTCACCGATATGAATCAGACAAGTGAGTTTAAGATCAAGAAACATTATGGTCTTTTTTCTCAATTGACTGATAACTTCTAATTGATATATCAATTGAGTTTCCTTGAAAATAAATTTTTTAATATAAATGTTTACAATTATAATAAACAAAAACTAAATTGTATCAAGCATTGGTGGTTGAGAGGTCAACACAGCCGCCTTACAAGCAGTTGTTTCAGGTTCGCTTCCTGGCCAATACTATGACACATAAAAAAAAAAACCTAAATTGTGTTTTCCTGAATATTTGTGATGATCTATTTTAATTGTATTTATATATTGGACTATTTCTATTAACTAATATAAGTATTGAATGTCTTTAGAAAAAGTTAACTTTATTTGAATATTCCAAAACATTTAACTGCTTAATATATGCACAATATTTTGAGAAGTGAACCTAGACCCTTAGATTCTTAAATATTGAACTCTAAGGTAACATACTAACCAACCGAGTCATCCTGCCAAAAGCAATAGTCAATAAAAATTGTTTATATCTATCTATGAAGTTCCTTCTGAGTTCTCCATTTTTTCCTAAGAGCAAAGTTAATTAGTTGTTTCCATATATTATGAGAATGTTCACCATTGTCATGTGAATAACTTTTTTAAATTTTCTTTTTTGTACCTTTTCTTCTCTATCCAATATTTCTGTATTTTCCCAATTGAACATAGATCACTGGTACATATATAGTCTGGTACCTTAGACATATCTGATGATTAAAAGAAAGAAAACAGATATGTCTAAGGTAGCAGACCAAGTATGAACCAGTGAACTTATGTTCAATTGGGAAATACAAAAATATTGGATAGAGAAGAAAAGGTATAAAGAAAAAAATGAAAAGAAGTTGCTTACGTGATAATGGCAAATAACCCCATAAGTCAACTTAGTGTGACTATACAAAATGTATAAAAACCTCTAATCAACTTTTCTCTTAATAAAAAGTAGAGAAAGCTAAAGGAACCTCAAAATTTCTACTGACTGTTGCCTTTGGCAGGATGATTCAATTGGTTATCTTAAAATTCAATATTCAAGAATCTAAAGGTCCAGGTTCAATTCCCATGCTAATACTATCACTAGTCAGGCCAACAACACCTGAAGAAGAGGCTAGAACAATACCCCTCAAAACATTGTGCACAAACTAACCTGTGTGCTAGTACTAATAGTTGAATGTATTTTGAATATTTAAATAAAGTTAAATTTTTCTAAAGACATTCAATACTCATATTAGATGATGAAAATAGTTCAATATACAAATACAACAAAACTAAATTGTGGTCCTTATTCATAAGAAGTTATAATATTACTAGGCAAAGCAGTGGTTGGCAGTCAGACAAACAGTGCTAAGTAGCTTCTGGTTGTGAATCTAGGTTACAACTATATATAGATACCATCAGCTTCAGATCAATTTCAAATGAAGGAAGATTGCACAAATTGTAAGAAAATGTCTAAAATTAAATGAGATATTTTGCAAAGTTAAAAGAAAAGGTGAAGAGAAAAATGATTTAAAAATTGGTTAGATACTTTAATACAAAGACACTAATACTGAAGTAGAAGTGGAATGGATTCATTATAAATAAAAAGTGGAAGAACAATATTGTGAAGATTTATGATATAGCAGATGGAGTTATAATATTAATTATTTAAATTAATGGAAGATTCCAAATGCAGATAATTCAGGAGTATCAAAAAATTCTCACTGTGATGAAAAAAGAATTTGTATATAGATGTACAAAATGCTTTTTATCAGATCAGACAACATTTTAAATTGATCATGAAAACTTTAATGCTAGAATTGGTGAACACCTGAAAAAGGAAAGCATTGTGGGAAAATTTAGTCATGGTGATGAAAATGAGAGAGGACATAAATTTGTGAAGTTTGCAGAAAAAACAAGCAAACTCATGAAGCATTAAAAGAAAGGTGACTAACAAAAAATATGTACTTTAAGATTGTAATGTTTTAAACCATTCAACTCAGAAAATGATTAGCAAAATTGAAGTTATGCATATGATTAAAAAACTGTATTAACAGTTGATATTTCTAACCTTCAGAAATACTACTGTATTTAAATTAGAACATGCAAATTATTTAAAAAAATTAATAAGGTAGTGCAGACCTAACTGAAATCAATAACAAAACAATTGATATTCTATGAAAAACTATAAGAAAGATAGTTAATATAAAAAACAGCAATATATCAGTAAATTTTCAACTGAGACAAGACTATGACTGAAAAGAGAAGGAATTCAAAAAAATATATGAAAATGATCCACTAAAAAAAATTGAATATCTAGAGCAGCATTTCTAAAACTATATTTTGTGGAACATTGGCATTCTATGAAAAGTCTAATATAAGTCTCACATGATTTTAAGTGCTGTATCAAATCAAAATGTATTTGAACATGTTGAAATATGCTGGTATGGTGTCCTTACCCAATGCATCAACAATTGTTAGAAATCTGTAAGAAAAAATAGATGTTAGCTTTGCCTGCTAAACAATAATTGTGTATTAAACACATTATTATATTATTTTGCTTGAATATATAAATTTATTGCTATTACAAGTTTTTGTGATCGAGCATTTTTATTAGTAGTATAATTTTTCTTTTATAATAAATATAAATTATTTCTTATTGTAACTATATTAAAGTAATTATATTGGCATTACAGTTTTCATTTATTTTATATTTCATTTTATATATTACAATCGTATTTATTTTGCAGTCTTTAATTTTTATTACTAAACATTTTATCAAATCATATTTATTACAATTGCTTTAGCATTATTGACATTTTTTAGTGCTTTATTTTCATATTTACTTTTGTATGTTGCAGTCCTTTTTGTAATTAATATATATATATATATATATATATTAATTATAAAAATATACTGTAAATATATATATATATATATATATATATTATATATATATATATATATATATTAAAACAGGCAAAACTCTCCACACAGTAGTGCCACTCAGTGCAAGCCAGAGTAATCAATAAATGCCAGAAGACTAGTGCATAAAATCCCTATCTAGTTTAGTGCCTACTCATCTAATATACCCAGATTAGTTTTTAGCTTGTAGCTTTCATCATTGAGGAACCTTGGATCTGAGAGCCATGAACCTAGAAACTAATTTGGGGGTACTGGATGAGTAGGTACTAGATAGGAATTTTATACACAAGCCTTCTGACATTCATTGATTACTCTGTATTGCACTTAGTGGCACTACTATATGAAGAGTTTTGCCTGTTTTAACAACAGTTATGAGCAAGCATAAGAAATGATGATCATATGATATTTAATGGTTTAATATATATATATATATATTATTTCTGATTAATATTAAAATTTAAATATTATTTAAAAATTGCCCATAGATTCTTGATTAAAGAGAGGAAGTTTAAAACAAGGAGGAGTAAGTATTTCTGACACATCTATAATCAGAAAAGAACCTGTGGTTCTTCAAAATTTAATATTAAAAAATATCAAAAAGTAAATTCAATGAAAGTTATTTAAATTGGGGATTTACATGTATTGGCAATACAGATGCACCTACTGCACTGTGAATTTTATGTAATCAAATAGTAGCAAATAGTTCACTGGTTCCAGCTAACTTTGTAAACACTTTGAAATGAAACACATTGATTACAAAAAAAAAATATATACATTTTTAAAATTAAACAATGCAAACATTTAGACAAATCTAAATTTGAAATGGTTATAATAGGTAAAATAAACTGAAAATGCAACCAAGCATTGTACTTAGTGGTGAAGCTTGTACAATTTGAAAGACACTCATTAATTCTCGTGTGAAAAGCATTTTATTATGCATATTAAACAAAGAGTCTGCTCAAAAATAGATACATTATAATTAACAAATATACTGTTTCATGACACATCAAATATCTTTCTGCCAATATGGAAAAAGATCTAATTAATCAACTTAAACTTTGCAATGAATATGTATTGCAAATGGATAAGCTTGTAGATATCATAGGGTATGCTGTACTACTGGTATTTATTTATTATGTATTTGATAACAGTATTGAAATTGATTTACTCATGTGAAAATATCTTCAAAAACAGCTAACATAGAAGTTATATTCAATTGTATTGATAATTACATTACAAAATAGAAAATTGGTTGAAAAAAGTGTATTGATATTTGTACAAATGGTGCTCAAGCAATGATAGAAAATTGTGGATCAATCCAGATTATTTAAAATTATGGATAATGAAATGGGTAATAAATTACAGTACTTTTTAGTTGCTAAAAATAAGTCGTACATCACATGACTTATTTTTAGCTACTAAAATAGTTTTTGCTTTTTTTTAATGTGTCATAGCATTGGCTGATAAGCAAACCGACTAACCTGGGACAACTGCTTGTAATGCAGCTGTGCTAATCACTTGACCACCAATGCTTGACAGATTTTTCTTTTAAGTCTTAAGTGATGTTATATTGCTAAGACTATTAATATATGGTATGGCTGAAGAATTCTCAGCTCCATATAACTGTTTAAGTTGGATAGTTGGGTTTGAATACATAGGTGTCTGAAAATTTCAGATTGTCTACTTAAAAGCTAACTATCAGATAAGTGCTGGCTGTAAATTGGTATTTTTGATCTGATGCCTGGAATATCCTAGTACCTCACTGAGCACCTTACTGAGGAATGCCAAAAGCATGAAACTGGTCTGAGGATAGGGGTGATTTCTAGATAGAGATTTTTTTAAATGCTTTCCCTTGCCAGCATTTATCAATAAAGCTTGTTAGAGCTATTGCATGCTTTTTACAGTACTTTTATTTAATACCAAAGTGAGATTTTTATTCAAAGGGAAAATACTATTTTGAATTTTTATAATGAGTTATTGGTTTTTTCACATTTAATAATTTAGGATAGAATTTCATTGAATTTTTAACAAATGCTTCATCTTTGATGAGTCTTACATATTTGGCAGATGGTTTTACCAAGTATAATAAAATTAACTTATCATTACAAGGAAATAGTATTACAATTTTAATACAAAAATTGTCTTTTGATAGAAAGTTACAATTCTGAATTGATACAGTTGAACAGAATAATTTTGATTGGTTTCCTACTTTGCATAAATTGATTAAAATAAATTATAAAGTAGATGATGGTGAAGTTTTCAACATAATTTTAAACACTTGCATGACTTACAATCAATCCTTGGACAATATGTGACAATGTCCAGTGTGAACAATTCCTGGGTTCGAAATCCATTTCTAATGACAACTAATTGATTTAATCTAATTGGTTTAGTAATGACTCTGATTTAAATCAAAAATGCAAAAACTGCCATTAAATGATTTCTGGACAAATTTAACAGAAGAATATTCAATATGTTCAAACTAGCTATTTTTATTTGCTTTTGATATACTTACATGAGGGAGGTTTGTTCATATTATCTGTAACCAATTCAAAGTACAGGAACAGGTTTAATGTTATGCATGATATGAGAATTCAGCTTCCTACTATTGTGCCTGATATCAAAAGAAGTTGTAATTCAAAGACTCCAAAACATCAAAGTCATTAAGAACATAATTTTACTATATATTTGCTACTTTATTTTATTATTTTTATGTATTTTACTTTACATAATTGAAATTTGAGAATAGATATTTGTTTTATTCTCTTAACTCTTATATTTCAAACCACCAAACATCACACAATCACCACCTCCCATGCTTGCTCACAATTGTTACTAAAACAGGCAAAGTTTTCCAGACAGTAGTGTCACTCAGTGCAAGCCAGAGTAATCAATGGATTCTAGAAGGCTTGTGAATAAAATCCCTATCTAGTGCCTAATCATCCAATATCTTCAGACTAGTTTCTGGCTTGTGGTCTTTGCCAGTGAGCACTATACCTAGTTCTTAGGATCTAATGCAACCCTCCAGCAGCAATTGAAAACACAATAATATTTCCAATGTAAGGTCATTAGCTTATATAGTCATATAGTATTCTGGCTTGCACTGAGTGACACTACTGTATGGAGAGTTTGTGAGCAAGCATGGGAGGTAGTGATCGTGTGATGTTTGTGGTTTTATACCAATCCTGCCTAATAGGATCATGGTGTCTATGGTTATTAAAGAACCAAAGACACCAAAATGTATGGTACTGAACTGAGTTCAGACATATATGACTATATAACCTAATGAGCTTGGATTGAAAATATTATTGTGTTTTCAATTTTATTCTCATAGTTTTGTAGTTAAGTAGAGATAAAAGGTGACTTCTGGAGGGTTACATTAGATCATAAGATCCAGGTGCAGTGCTCTCAGATCCAAGGCTTCTCATTGATGAAGGCCACAAGCCAGAAACTAGTCTGGGATATTGGATGAATAGGCACTAGATAGGGATTTTATGCATAAGCCTTCTGGCATCCATTGATTATTCTGGCTTGCATTGAGTGACACTACTGTATGAAGAGTTTTGCCTGTTTTTTTAAACTCATATTTACTTGCTTAATTTATTTACTATTAATATATACATATTCTCTAAGTTAAGCAATATATTCTGTTAAAATTTCAGGATTTGTAAACCATTCCATTGAATGAAAAGTTAGGGAAACACAGATCTAGAGTTTTGTGAAATGTTATGCAAAAGAGTTAATGACAGCATAAGAAAATATAAGTGTAATTTGGTGAGGAAACCATAGAAAATAATGAAAATCTATCACATGAGAAAAATAATGAAAAGCTAAAAAATGTAAAACAATTTATTCATATTGGAAGAAAAAAATATTTCTATAATAAAAGGAAAGATTGAAGTATTATTAAAAAAAAAGATGCCATCATCAAAATGTGAGAAAGAGCTCTACAAAGACTCATATAATGGTTCAAAAAATGTTAACACATTTTCAACAGCAAAACAGATTGGAATTTGTAATAAACAAAAATTAAAGCTGAGTGCTTTCAATACTGAGGAGAAATATCATAATCATAGCATCATGTGACTAAAGACTTGCTCAGCACAAACATCTATACAATCAGACCAAGAAAAGCAATGAATACGTTTGCTTTTCTTGGATCATGAGTTGCAATTACTTTATTCTGAAAGAGATAACAGGAAGAGAAAGGTGAAGGAAGCATGGTCAATAGCTAAAGATAATCAAGCCATCAATAGAAAGTACTCTAGCATCTAAAAAAATGGCACTTGTATCAACCAATTTTGTCATTAATATGTAAATCTACTCCTAAAAATTCAATTTTATGATAATCTATTATTTTATATACAAAAGTAACTTTAAATCTAGATCTCAACTTCCTTTAGTCACATGATTATGATACTAATCAGTATTGAAAGTGCTCAGCTTTAATAAAGATTTCTTTATTACAAATTCAAACCTATTTTGTTGTTTAAAATGTTTTAACATTTTTTGAACCATTACAATTATTGCAGAAAAAGAGGGAGGGGGTATTAAAGAATTATATAGTAATAAAGAACAACAAAGCAAAATAACCATACAGTTATTACATTTTCTAAATTTCCCAGCATTTAAAATTAAGAAATGAGACATGCAATTAAATCTATAAAGAGGTGAAAAACTACAGAAAATGGTTGTTGGCAAAGGTATGTACTAAATGTCTAAATAAGGGGTCCCCAACCCTATGCCTGCAGGCACCATGGCATCCGCAGACCATTTTATGTGTACCCACCACTATCCTAACACCATAAAAAAATATTTATCTGATACAAATAAATTTAATTTTTAAAATTTCTTATTAATTATTATATTATATTATAATCAAATTGTAGGGCATCCTATACTTTTACAGCGTATAAATATAAATGTTAACCATATATTAAAATTTTATTTTTGAAATAAATATTTTTTGTACATTGTATGTATTATTAACAATATCCAACTATAAATTTACATTGAAAAAATAAATGGTGCCCGCCATCTGGCCGGTATTATAGAATGTGCTCTTAAGTGCAAAAATGTTGGGGACCCCTGGTCTAAATGATAAAAATATATAACATGATTGGAAGAATGTAGTAATAATATTGATATTTAATAAAGATGATAAAGAATATATTAGAAATTACAGACTTTGTAGTTCTGTACAAAATCTTTACTAAGATAATTTATCTGCCGCAAACTTCGGATTCTAGGTAACCAAAAGAGCAAGCTGGATTAAAAAGTAGTTTTAGCAAAGTGAACCGAAAATATTAATGAATATGAATTGTCATTATGTTTTGGATTTGTAAATTGTGAATAAGGTATTAGACTCTATAAAAAATTTTATGGTTATTAAATCATTGATTCATCAAAATATCCAAAGACATTGTCTTATTCTGAAGAATACTTATCAAATTGCAACAGAAATGATTATATGGAGATACTAAAAAGATTAATGTTGAGAAGAGTATATAACCATATCTCCAAAATTAGGATTGTTTGCAAAAAATATATTGTGAATTAAAATGAAAAACAAAGGGAATAAAAATAAATGTAGATTATTTAAATCATCTACATTTTATAGATGATGTATCATTTTGCAAATAATACTTCATAATTGCAAAAAAATGTTGCAAGAATTATCAAATAAAAATAAGAAAGTAGGATTAAAAGAATAACTAATGTTTAATGGATTTCTCAAATGATAAAATTTCATAATTATGATTTAGAAGAAGTTAACAATTACAAATATTCATCGGTCATTTTATTAATGCAGATGGAAATATAATGGATGAAATTAATCATAGAATTAATTTTGGATGAATAACTTTTTATGGGAAAAACTTAATATTAAAAGGGAATATTCTATATGTTTGAGAAGTGAGAGTATTTAATAGATACATTTTACAAGTTCTTACTTATGGATCTGAAACTTGGACACTTGACAGAAGGGCAATACAAAGATTTCAGACTATTCAGTGGTATATGGAGAGATGTAAGGAGCAACAAGAAGACAATAAAAACAAAATACATGGGTGAGAAAATAAACAGATATTACTGATATTGTTGAAAGAATTAAAAAAATATTGAAATAAATTGGACTTGGCATATTACTAAAAGAAATAGTAATAGATGGATATCTGAAATTTTAAATGTGAGCCCCAAAATATTGTAAAAAATCCAGAAAAAGACCATATGTGAAATGGATAGATGAAATGAGGAAGTTTATTGTGTGTCATGGAGAAAGGAGACTATGGTTTAGAAAAACTGATTTAACTTTAGCAAGATCTTTATCCTGCAGTGAAATGATAATGATTGATGATGAACTTTGGAATTGAGTAGACATTATATATTTATGGTAAGTTTTTGATTTAAACCAAATAAAAATGAAATTAGAACTCTTTGCAATATCCATAATTTATGGAAAGAATATGGGTCTGTAATCATTATAAATTATGAAAATTTGTATTGGGTACTTTATTCTTAATGAAGTCATAGATATTAATAATGTGCTAAATGATTCCTATTTTTTTAACCAGAATTAAATTTATTATTAAGCCTTATTATCCGTCTATGATGCAATTTATAATGTGTTTTATGCTGTATAAAGATCGTAGGTGATTCAGTACAGTTTAACTGCTGTTTTCAAGGATCATGGATTAACAGATTCTCACTTCCAATGGTTGAACTTTACCCAAGCAGGAAACCACTCAATTATTTGTATTTTTTGTTTCATTAAAGCTGTTGTTGTGATAACGCTGAAATTTCTGATTATTTGATGGTTATAATTGCCTTTTCATCTCAACCTCTCTGATTTTGATTATAAACAAATTTGAAAAACCTTTTAAAATCTTGGAAAAATTAAGAAATTTAGAATGTGAAACAATACTGTAACTGTAATTTACTATAGATAAAAGAAATATAACTTTAGATTATAAATACAGAGACATATTAGTTAATATTTGAGAACATTGTTAAACTGAATAAATTCTGTTTTTACCACCACATTTTCCCTTGTAGATAGCATATCTATTATTAATAGCTTTGGAGATTTATTCCACAACAGCTATAACATGGTTTAGTCAGGTAAATGCTACAAGTGATACCTCATATCACTCATAAGAAGCATATTTTATATAAATATCATTCATTTCAAATTTGATTTTTTATTATAAGTATTATTTATAATATACATTAAAATATTTGTATAAAAATTAAACAAATATAGCCATAGATTTGCAAAAACAAAGAAATAAAATGACTTGTTTAACTGGATTCAATTGATTGCTTTCTTACTATTATATCATCAGTTACAATAAGTTTTATATTTGTTTTAAAAAGTAGCAAAAAAAGATCATTTAAAAAACATGAAAAAAATGTATCCCTGTTTAGACTACAAGTGGTATGAGATACTACTCTTCCAGAAAAGGCAGCCATAAAATTTAAATTATATAAGCTAAATTCAAACAAATCTAATTTTTACGAAATAGAAACATACTTAGGAAAGCAGAGAGCAATAACTGTTTAATTTAAAAAAATAATATGAAATTAAAACATTTTGAAATTGATAGTAATATAATAAAGCACTTGCAGCCATTGAGGGCTAATCTAAAACTTCATGAATGTAATCAGATATTTTTTATAGATTTTAATATTTAAATATTGAAAATGTTTATAAAATTATCTGCTTCTTGTAATTATTAAACCTACTTGTTATGATGTAAATAAACAAACAGCTAATTAAAAACTGGAATAACAAATCTGAAGTCATATCATCTAGTAATACTATTTATTTATATGATTCATAAAACTAATAGTAGAATCTACTTTTAATTTAATCCCTAGTTTTAAATATGAGAGCTAGTTCAGACATCAATACTTTATATATGTGAAAACTTGATTATTACAATTGTATTTATATATTGGACTTTTTCCATCATTTAATATAAGTATTGAATGTCTTTAGAAAAATTTAACTTTATTTAAATATTCCAAATACATTCACCTGTTAGTAATAGCATACAGGTTAGTATATGCACAATGTTTTGAGAGATACTATTATCCCATCTTCTTCTGATGTTGCTAGTCTGACCAGTGATAGTACTAGCATGGGAATCGAACTTGAATCCTTAGGTCCTTGATTATTGAATTTAAAATAACACTTTACTGTCACTGTCAGGCCAGCAACACCTGAAGTAGAGAGGAAAATAATGCCTCTCAAAATGTTATGCATATACAAGTCTGTGTGCTATTACCAACAGTTGAATGTATTTGGAATATTTAAATGAAGTTAATTTTTTCTGAAGACATTCAATACTTAATACTAGATGATGGAAATAGTCCAATATATAAATGCAACTAAAATACCATCATCAGAAACCTTAAGGAAAACAGTGATTATTACAACTTTGCAAAATATTTTCATACAAAAAATACAAGTTTTCCTACAAAAAGTTTTATACAATAATTAAAAGATTTTTTTACAGAATTATATATGTAAATATTGAAAATTTTAATGAGATTTTCTGCATATTTATTTTTTAAATAGAGTTCTGGCATTGATATGAGCAAGCATGCAACTAACCAATTAAAAATTGACTAGAAAACTGAAATTACATTATTTAGTGATAAAATTTATTTGAATAATCCTTGGTTAAATAAATAAATACTATTACTAGATGATGTGATTTCAATTTGCCAGTTCAGTTTTAACTGGTCGGTTAGTTGCTCGCTTTCTTACATCACAGCTGAACTTTATTTTAAAACAAATGTATATAGAAAATCTCATTAAAACTTTCAATATATGTAAATATAATTTTTTTTTTATTTTTCACTTATGGATTGGAAAGTTTTTTTTAACTCGTAAGAATGTTTTAATTTTTTATCTTATATATATATGCGTGTGTGTATGAAAGAGTGTGTGCATGTGTGTTTAAAAATATTATATTATTAATAGTGAGATTTACATTTTAATATATCTCAGATGATACTACATAACATAAAATAAACATATTGAGGTTTTATGCTACATATATTGTGTATAATTTATTCATGATGTACTTAGTTCAATGCAATAATAGAGGGATATATACTAGAGATCTAACAGACCAGAAATCACTACTCAATTCTGAGATTTCTGATGAATGAATATCTTATGACTTCTTAAGTGACAGAGACTTCGCTTACTTTACTACTTTTATTTATCCACGATATCGACTCATTTAATATGCGTACATTCTGAACAATTGTACAACAGAGCGACTGGTCCACATATGCCATGTGATATATGTCATGTGATATATTTTATCTATACATATAGTTTGCTTTTCATAGTGGACTATTATTTTGTTTCGTATTTAACTAAATATATGGTATTTTTGCTATATATATATTAAAACAATTTTATTGATGCTCTATTTAAAAGAAACATCAATAATAAAGTCATTAATTTTTTAACTATTTTTATATAAATTTATTTTTTAATACAGACATATTATTTATTAGATATTAAGAGCATCAAAAGTAATAATAAAATGCAGTTTAACAAAGTTTTATCTTAAACAAACTGAATTACTGATAATATCCCACTGCTTAATATCTAAACTCATTTAAAATACAGCACTAAAAGAAAGAAATTATTTAAAAAAGGAAAACAAACAAAAATTACTTCGACTTAATTCTCCAGCTTCTAAATTTTCAGAATTATCTGTAATTCCAAGAAAATCTGTTTCTAAAAATAAATCTCACTCAATCAATAATAAGCTTGGCTGTAGATTTATAAATTTAGTCAAATGGTTAAAAAAAAAAAAATACAAATATATAATTCTAATTGCATCCTAATGATATTAATAGCTTTTTAAAAATAATAATAGTAAACTTCGGAGTCCTATGAAGTTTGAAACATTAAAATCTATTCTGATAAGATGAAAAATGTTGAAAAACTGCTATAATTGCATCAAGAGTATATAATTTATTCGATTACTCTACTCTAGTGCCATCTGCTTCCAACAAGTAATTAATAGATGATAGATGGTAGTGTCAAACAAATTATCAGATTAATCTCCGGCTAATGAACTTCATCAAACTCACAATAGACGGCTCTGAGTAGGGTAATAAAATGGATTATGTTTTTATTGCAGATGTTAAATGTAAGCTGAGAGAATTTTTGGGTGTTATTTGACATAAAACTACTTTAAGTGATGATCAAGTGTCAACTACATCTGGTCCTGTCAACACAAATTGACTTAATAAACAATTTTATTATATAGTGTACACAAAAGATTACTGTAAAAGTATTTAGAGGATCTTTATTCAAAATATTGTACATATCAAAAGATGTAGAAAAGAGAGACAAATTCTTAGATGTTACATACTTGTGATATGATGAATATAATAACTTATTTGGTGCACATCACCACAATAATGCATATTCTTATTCTTTTCAAGGATGATTCTTCCAATAGTAGTAATAGTTTTGTTGATCTGCAACTTCAAATTAGGTAAATCATGAGATGAAAATTAAACAAACAACTTTGATGTTTCTCTCTACAATCTCACTCAGATAAACAGAAGCACAGTCATGAAGAAATGTCATTCTGGGTCATTTATAAGTTTCACAGTAGCTATTAATTATTTGGATACTGATACATTTGATGAGTGAAACATGACAGTATTTTACTTTATAAAGATCAACAATTTATTAATTATTATTAAATTCGTAGTTTATGTGGTTTATATTTAAATAACTGTTGTTTTTTAACTTGAATCACATATGAGTGATGGGTTATAATGCACAACTTGTTTTTATCCTTGATGAAAATTAAAAAACCCAAAATTGATTTCCTTGGTTCTATTTTGGCAATATCATTTTATATCTAGTGATCATTTATGCATACACAATAATTATAGAATGAAAAGAAATTTCTGTTCTCACATTTAGTGCTTCTCAAAATATTTTGTCTTCTTAATGAGCTTTCTTTAGTAACATCTCAATGTTTAGAGCTGCATTATGAATTTTAATAAAGACATATGGTAATAAAGCATATTCATGCAAAAGAAAATTGATAGTATAAATGCTACTGAATTCATAAATGATTTTAAACTCTTCCTTTCTTTGCTTTATTTCTGCTTACAAATCCATAATATCAAAGTGCTTGTTTTCATTTTCTGCTTTTAATAACAACCTAAACTTAGTTGTGCTTAAAATTTGTAATGTAATCCTAATATTGAGATGTTAAAATAAATTGTTAAGGGGTGGAAAATTAATAGTAAATGCTGATATGATTGGACTTATTATTTATCTAATTATTCTATTTGTCTCTTATCAATACAATAACATTAAATCAACTAATGCAGAATTAATCCAACTAAAAATGAAAGCTGAATGTTACTCTACAACTCTAATTTAAATAATGAATATATATTTTTTCATTCATTGATACAGTCTTTTTTTTTGATTCAAGCTTTATATTATCTTCAATTTTTTTTTTTTTAGTAAAAATCCTAACTTAAAATTTTAAATGGCTTCAATTCAATTTTATTATTCACAATATCTCGGTATCATATTTGTTTTGAGAAACTATCTTACAACAGTATATTACTTATCGATTCAACCTAATCACATTCTTTTCACAATAAATTATATGAGTGTCTTCTCCTATGCAATTGGAAGAGAAAATTATTGTCAGTAGATAAGTTCTGCTCATTATTTAGTCAATATATAAGTGACACAATATATTTATTCTGAATTAATTACTACTTACTCTTTGTAAATGACTAAATAATACTATTTACAAACTATCATCTCAAGTATCAACTTTGGGCTGCATAAAGAAAGCTTCTTATGAATTAGTGACATCAAAGTCATTAAATTTATAGTTCCTATAAAACCTAAAAATAATTAGTATGAGTATACGTATGTAGATTTAGAACCAACCAAACTACAAAAACCACCTTCATTTAAAAGGTAAAAGAATTCATAAAATTAAATCATCAAGAACTTGATCAACTTAAATGCAAGTTATAATATGTTATTTGAAAATTTCCAAGCAAGAAAAAAATTGCATTAGTCATTAATAACATATGTATATCTTAATTCTTGATGCAAAAGCTTCAGCTCTATTTTTTTATTTATATTTAATCTCCTAATACAAAGTAGTTCAATATGTTTTCATGGAGTTGCTTGTTCCTTATTGCTCACAATGTAATATTATGAAGTTTGATATAAATCCTATAGTAATACACAACATATTCATGCTATTTTTTGGTTTAACATATGCTTATAATATTCAATCATTGATTTGTGAAATAGATATGCTAATTTATCTGAGTTTTTTTTTAAAATTATTCTTCAATCCTGTCTGCAATATTATTTTTTTTATTTATTGTAATTGATAATGTATATAATACTATTTTTTTTTAAAAAAAATAAGTATTCCAATAAAACTAAAGAACTCTAATTTTCTATTGCAGATTTTCAAGATTGTAATTTTTTTTATTCTTCTTTTTTATTTTATAATCAAACTTTTATTTTCTCACATCAACATGGGAATGACAATAATATTGGCATTAACAAGGGCTTTGAGCATTCCATCATTAAATTTTCAATGAAATGGATGGCTGAAGAGTTGGAGAGTGGAGAAGATTAAAGCTTGACCATTAAAGTAAAAGATTTGCTATCTTAATATAAACTGAGTACTGATTGTATAAATGTGTGGGGGATGGTGATCTGTACCAACTGATGAGTGCTGATTATAATATGTATATTAATCATTTATCTTTTGCATATGTATATGGTCATGTGTATCAATTGCATAAGATAAATTGGATAGATGTAGGGAACTTGAAGGTTCGAGTTCAAATCCCCTATAATTACATTAAGTTTAGTATAGACAACATACATATATTTAAATATTATTTATATTACAATAATATATTATAATAAATAATAAATGAATAAACTTTTTTATGTCATATGTTTTAAAATATATGTGTTACCTTTTTTTCTTACTTAAATTTTTTTTTCTCATTATATTTGCTACAGTAGAGAATATAATTTTTTTCTATAATAATATTTCAGTTTTCATAAGGTAATAGTAGTGATTTAAGACTTTTGGTTTTAATTTTGTTATATTTATATTCTTTATATATTTTTTATGAATTTATTAAATTGTTTATACCACATATATATATTATACCGGGTTCGAATATGAGGCATTCGAAACACCGGTCTCTTAGGCAGAGAAGAACATACTCAGAGAGTATGTATGTCCAAACGATAGCTATAAAATATATAACTAGTGTTATATTTCCAGGACACAACTTCTTCTCGACTGTTGAATTCAACACCAAGTTCAAAGCACTTTTTTGTTTGTATAAACACGGGCGCCAGCTATTTCTCCAGAAAATAAATAACGCACTTTGAACAATGGCCACTAATTCAATGCCTATACCCAATGACTAGCTCAGCTACTTGTAATCACTAACAGATTATACAAAATTAGTGGTGAAAAGAATTGATAAAAGCATTGATGGAAAGATTGGTAAAAGGAATTGATGAAAAGATTGGTAAAAAGAATTGACCGACAAAATAAAGCTTAAGTTTAAAGACAATTTATTTTAATTAACATTTATACTCTAACTTTAAATATTTTTATAAATCTTATTTACTAATATAATACTGGTATTTTAAATATAATGATCACACACATATTAATTCACACACTGACATATATAATAAAGCATTAAAGAATATAAAACACATATATTTAGAACACACAAATTAATAGTTCCTTTTTATGTGCTATAGAGTTCATATAATTTGAATCTTGAGTTTTTATGAATGCGATGGCTACTATATAAATGAGAATAAAAAAATGTTTTTTTACCTAGGATTTTAGAACGTGGATACTTCTTGCTGTTTGCTGCTTCTAATGAAGTATATCTAACCGGTTAGATTTTAAGTTTTTTGAGGAGGTTTAATGCTTATTCATTGGTATTATCTTTGGAGACAGTTAAACATTGGCAGAGATTCTTCAAGCTGTTACACAGACATTATTTTCATGGGCAGATTTTGCTGTTTTACTGGACTTCAGGATAGAGACAGGTGTATGTTTCCCATGGTTTTAACACTGCATTCTTGATTGATTCATAATAAACTGCACGATCTAGATTATACTCTTAACTCTCTGAACTGAACTCAACTGTTATCTCTGAACTGACTCAAACTGAACTGATTGTCCGATAAAAATTTACTATTTATTCTTGAAGCGTGCTTTCATTTTGATATCCTCTAGCAATATCTGTTGTCGAAATTCCTTTGATAGTCCTTTAACTACGTGTTTTTGAGATCGTTTAATTAGTAGTAGCCATGCAAACATGTTGTTTATATTTTTAATTAGTAGCCACCACTGAGTGTTTTTTAATTTTTAACTTTCATTTATTTTTTAATATTATTTTAACACGCATATATTATATTTACATTCGCACGCACATATGTAATTTTATTCTAAAAATCAAAACTAGTTTTAAGATTACTTTTTTTTCTTTAATTTAAATAAAAGAGATTTATATTTTTAAACTCTTAACTATTTATTTTAATGAATACTAATAAGAAAAAACTCTTTACTTCTTTTATAAAACTTTTAAACTTGATGCTTTTAAAGAAAACCCTCTTCTCCCTTTTAATTAACTAACTGTAACTTTTATTTCAAAACTCTTAAACCTTTACTTTTACATTTTTCTTTTACGAAATATTTTTTTTATTATTTCTAATAATTTTTTAAACAAATTATTATGTACCAACCAATATTGGTATTATATATATATATATATATATATATATATATATATATATATATATATATATATATATATATATATATATATTGTACCTATATTGATATAGGCATATATAATTTTATCTAAAAAATTATATTATTAAAATAATCTTTCGTTAAAGAAAAACATAAAATTAAATGTTGAAGAGTTTATTTAGTTTGTTTTAGAAAAAAGATAAAAATCAAATAGTTTCCAATCATTAGTTTTGAAATAAAAGTTAGAAAAGTTAAACTAAGGTTTGTTAAAGGAAGTAAAGAGGTTTATTAGTATTCATAAAAATATAATTTAAAAAGTTAAAACATACCAATCTCTTTTCATTCAAAAAAAATAATGTTAAAACTAATATATGTGCGTATATATGTGCAAGTGTCAACAAGAGAATAAATGTTAGTTAATAAATTATCTTTAAAATTAAACTATATTTGTCAGTCAATTCTTTTTATCAATTCTTTTTAACAAATTCTTTTATTAATTCCTTTAATCACTAATTAAGTATAATCTATTAGTGATTACAAATAGCTGAGCTAGTCGTGGATTTAGGCGTTAAGTTAGTGGCCACTGTTCAAAGCGCACTATCGATTTGTTTTAGACTAGACAGCTGGTGCCCGTGATTAAACACAAATAAAAGTGCTTTGGACGTGGTGTTGAACTTAACAGCTGAGAAGAAGCTATGTCCTGGAAATGTAATGCTAGTTATATACTTTATAGCTATCATTTGGGCATACATACTCTCTGAGTATGTTCTTCTCTGCCTAAGAGACTGGTGTTTCGAGTCCACATATTCGAACTCGGTTCAAATGGTGCCCAATGTGGGGCCTGATTTGAACCGAGTTCAAATATGTGGACTCGAAACACCAGTCTCTTAGGCAGAGAAGAACATACTTGGAGAGTATGTATGCCCAAACGATAGCTATAAAGTATATAACTAGTGTTACATTTCCAGGACATAGCTTCTTCTCGGCTGTTAAGTTCAACACCATGTCCAAAGCACTTTTATTTGTGTTTAATCATGGGCACCAGCTGTCTAGTCTAAAACAAATCGACAGCGTGCTTTGAACAGTGGCCACTAACTTAATGCCTAAATCCACGACTAGCTCAGCTAATTGTAATCACTAATAGATTATACTTAATTAGTGATTAAAAGAATTAATAAAAGAATTTGTTAAAAAGAATTGATAAAAAGAATTGACCAACAAATATAGTTTAATTTTAAAGATAATTTATTAACTAACATTTATTCTCTTGTTGACACTTGCACATGTATACGCACATATATTAGTTTTAACATTATTTTTCTTGAATGAAAAGAGATTGGTATGTTTTAACTTTTTAAATTATATTTTTCTGAATACTAATAAAACTCTTTACTTCCTTTTACAAACCTTAGTTTAACTTTTCTAACTTTTATTTGAAAACTAATGATTGGAAAGTATTTGATTTTTATCTTTTTTCTAAAACAAACTAAATAAACTCTTCAACATTTAATTTTATGTTTTTCTTTAACGAAAGATTATTTTAATAATATAATTTTTTAGATAAAATTATATGTGCCTATATCAATATAGGTACAATATATATATATATATATATATATATTGTAACGGGATGGGGTGGGTGATAGGGGTGGATGGAAAAGTCATCATCAACCCCAGTAAATTTAAAATCAAAAATCAATAATTTACATAGTATAATAAATAAACATTTATTTTTAGCACTGTTTCTAATTGTAATAAATTTAATCAGCCATTTATTTAAGCTATGCACTTTTTCACGAGTGTTAAATAATAAATGAGTACTTCCCCTTACAACACAAGATATAGTATTTAGGAAAGAATAAAATGAATCACTTATTCAAAAGGACATGAGATTAGAGAATCTCTGAGATCATTGAGAGATCAACCAGTTAACTCAGAAGAGCAACTAAAAGCATAATTATCCACCAGCATTATAATAAGTCAAAATAAGTATGAGTAAATACTCAAGAGAAATAACCGTCCATCATCATCATTGATGGGTATAAACAAATTAGTACAATAAATCAGAATAAAATCAACAGTCCATCTTGTGACTGGATTGGAAATGGGTCTTCTGTAGATCAGGCTAACTATTGAGCCTTTGCTACCTTGGGCAATTATTTAAACATAACTTGGATGCACCAGCTTAGTGCCCATCCATTAAAATACACAATAATCAGAAATTGAAACAATAATGCTCGGACATTAAAACATGCTGATCATCATCAATGCTCTGGCCACTTAAGCACTATTAGTGTACTGGCCAACTATAAACTTAACTTTTAATAAGACTAAAATAAAAGATAGTGCATGGGCTTTAAAGAGTATTCTCTTTTGCACCAACCAGGATGATGATTGATCATCTCTGGATGCCCAAAAGCACTAAATACACATTCCCATTTATATATTCATCCTGTGCCCAAATCTAGCTCAGAGAACATAAGCTCTATTACTGTATGTGACCAAGAGATGATGGAAACAATTTTTAACAATTAAATACAAGTTTATTAATAACAAAAAAATAAATGATATTTAAGGCCTGATTTTGGTTACTATACAAAATTTCAAATGATTACATTGCAATTTATATAATTATTATTCAAAATTCAAATTGTTACATTGATTTACATATATGTGTGCACAGACATACGATTTCTATTATACAATTAATCTATTTCAATTGATATTCAATAATAACAAAAAATGATTAAAATTTACATATATGTGTGTGCGTATGTGCGCACGCTGATATTTACATCATATTTTAACTTAACAACAATAATATTATATTTTTATAATTAATTTCTTTGGAAATATGCATAAATTTCATACCTATAGGTGTGTATCAACAAAATATGGATATAATTTAAAATTAGTACCAGTTTATAAATTCTCTTTTTTTTTAACTTAAAAAAAAAAATAGTCATTTTTTGACAAATACTTGTTGATTAATTATCAGCATTTTTAGACCAATTTAAAAGATTTTCTTTTTTGATTTTAATTCAAACAAAGTTATGCTTGCATTTAAATTATATATTCTTCTTTTAATGAATATGAAAATTATTTCTTTGCAAAATATATAGAGCAAATCTTCTCTCTTTTAGGCATTTGACTCAAACAAATTATTTACTTGCTTTGCTTTTAGTTGTTAATTTATAATTTTAAAAGTCATTTTAAAGAATATTAAAATAAAATAACTCACTGTATATACATGTGATGTGTTTATCTGTGGTTCCCTGCATGTATTGATAAACAGCAACATAAGTACAACAATTTTGTCAAGCTTTCTCCTGGTTAGCTTGGTTTTAGGGATCATCATCATCAGGAAAAAGTATAATCCATGTATAATGTTATTCCACAGTTGGTCTCCCATCTGTGTAGAACTGTTCCAGGCAAGCAGATATCTTGGTTTAATAGATTTTAGGCAAGCAACTGTCCTCTCCATGTTTAAGGCTATGAATTTCAGCACCAAGAAGTGGGTCATTTTCTCCATGCGAATCCAAACTCCTGCCAGGAAACAGTAGTGGTTCCTGAATTTACTGTCTTGTCTTCAGCCATATTACTTTATGGTAGCTATTTTTCCAATTCTCTGGTCAGCTAAAACCAACTGCTGCAAATTTCAACAAGTTGCCAGAAAATATTGTAACCAACTTTGCACTGACCTGTTCTTATAAAAAACAGACTGTTCTCTTCAAATATCACTATCCAGACTGGAGCTAATTTTTTTATCAGCCCTTTTATAGAATCATCTAAAGTGATAATAACACCTTGATTGAAAACACATTTTTATTTTTATCTCTCTAATCCCTTTGAAAACATATGTTTTAATTTAAAAAATTTTCAAAAACAAGTATTGTGTTTTTACATTTCACAATCATAATAATAATAATAATAATACAATATATATATTTATTCAGACCTTTTAAGTTTAATTTATAAAACAATATTTTAAATTAGAGTTATTATTTATTTATTTCTATTTCAATGAATGTAGAAAATATCTACTACAATTTTTGTCTGTTTATTTATTTTCCTTTCAACTTTATATATATATATATATATATATGCACACACACTAAATTAGTGTGTGCTATGTAATCCAACTGGTTACAATATATATATATATAGTTTCAACATAATATTTTGGACTTTATAATTTATAAATAGTAATTCAAGACTTTGTGACTCTATTTTGTGAACATATTCACAAAATAAATAGATAATTTAGATGAGTGAGTAAATTTGTAGATAGATAGGTAGAGGATGAAGAGGGTAGGTAGATAAATAAATGATGGATAGATAAAGGTATAAGTAAGTAAGTAGATATAATATTTCAACATTTTGGATTAATTTATAGGAATATATTCTACACATATATTCAGGGTTTATAATTAAATTTGAAATTTTTGATTCTGTTTCTATGTGTTTGTGTGTGTTAGAAATAAAAAAAATGGTATTATTTCTTAAAGCCATCATTGAGTCTAATTACTACTATCACTGATATCTTTGACACAGATTATAGTTCATTTCTCAATAATATGACAACTCAAATGATGAAGATGCAGGAATGAAATTTATTGATGAGTACATTAAAGATATAACAAAAGAGGCCAGATCATGATTGGAATTAACATAAATGCTATTCCTCTAGAACCCCAAGATGTTTCCATATCATGCATTATAATTTTTAAATTGTTTTTTTTTCCATATGCTGGAAAATGTGTACTAAAGAATATATTCAAAAGATTATATTTATAAGATTTTCCAAAACTAAAAGCATAGATACTCATTTTAGTGAAAGATTTGCAGCAATAATGCTTTGGGGTCAGACTGCCATGCCAGAAATAGGCATGGGCTAACAAAAATAATATTATGTATTCATATTTTCTAAAATTATAACTGATGAAATTTGTGCATTTTCTAATAATAAAACTTGAAAAAGATCTGTAAGTTTTATGATGTAATGAGCATTTGAGAGGATTCTTTACTACTTTATATATCCACAAACTAAATATCAGTATAGATGAGAGTTCATTCTCTACAAAGGGCAGCTAATATAAAAAAATGTGCTATATCAAAAAGAGAGCTCATTTTGGTTTAAAATTTTTTGTAGATCATATAGCAACTATGACTTTCTTTTATACATTGAGAAACAGCATTTAATAAAACGTACAAATCTATCATAATTACTAACCAAATGCGTAATTTATTTGGGTGAGAATATTTTGTAATTGTAGATAATAAGAACCTATCTTTTAAATACCATTCGTGAAGCATCCTTTCAAGTTATCAGAACAAACCTGGAGTAAATGAGGTGACCCTAATCATAATGTGATTATAACAATACTATGGGGAAAGTGATCCCTGCAACCAAGAAGTGTTATTTAACCACACATCCAAACTTGGCAAATATATATAGACACTTTATCGACCAATCATTTTTGAATGACCTTATTTTTTTTATAATAACGTAACAATAATTGTACTTATTTTTTGAAATTAATTTTACATATATATGTGTAGAATAATAATGAGCATATACCCGTAGATAATATGTAATAAAATAATGAAATAATATTCCGGCAGAGAGATTTTATAAGTTTTGATATATTTTTTATTTCAAACTTATCAAATCTCTCCGCCGTAATATTATTTCATTAAATTTATTACATATATGTGTGTATATATAAAAATGATCTTATATTATCGCACAAGGCAATCATTTCCATTACTTTAATTGTAATTATTTCAAGTCCATTAATAAATATGACAATCATTTCAAATATTTTTTTATTTAGTTGCTATGGAAATAACATACTACAATTAAAATATATGCAATTTTTTTCTATTATTTGAGAAGCATTTCGCTTTATTTTATTTGAAGAACAAAATGTCTTTAATATTAAATATTTTCCCTTTTAATATAAATAAAACATAGAAAAGTATTTACATTTAAGATTTTTTGTATTTAAATATTGTATTTTTAAGGCTAGTTAGAAATTTAAATGAAGTCTATTCTTTGTTTCTAAGAGAATTATCCGTCAAGTATATTTATAAATCCTGTATACACACACACACACACAAAAGCATTTTGAATAATTTCTGACGAAATAAAAAGGATATATTCGATTAACACTGCCAAAGCGTTATTACTATAATCTCTGACATCTTAAAAATCAAATCTTATAACAAGATTATTTTTTATTGCTTTTTCAATGGGTGTAGTTTGAACAAAGATCCATTTAAATATGGCTGACCGCTCAAAACTGTCACTCATGTGATTTATGAAAAAGTAATAAATTGCATTCAGTTTCATTATTTCTGTTTTCTAAAATCATTTTCGAGAATTTTTTTTTGATTTAATTATTGATACTTCTCGATCCTTCTCTTGATATTTTAAAATATACAAACCATAAAGCACTCTACTTGCGTTGTATTGTTCAGGAGTTTTTATTTATGGGTAGTTCATTTATGCTCATCTGATCAACGCAATTAATCATGAAATCTTTATTTTCCAGCTTTAAAAAAAACCTTATAACCATTTATTGATAAACATTAAATAATCAGCAGGAATTGGCTAGCTTGCTTGATAAATCCTCAGCTATTCGGGGAAAATTTTCAAACTTCACACTGATTTTCACCTTAATTCATAGGAATGCATTAATAACTATATGATTAGAAAATTAATGAAAAACTAATAATTCTGATTATCGTGTAATTGTCAAGAATCGGAGATGGCTACACTCGCCACGTATGACAAATTAATTTTTTTTAAAGTTTGATAAATTAATAAAAATCTATTATATAATTTGAAAAAGCAAAGAACAGATTTTGATCAGGTCTGCAACTTTATGTATTGATGGTTTCTTCCACTTTAATACCACCCTCACTATAAAGTCGAATACAAGAATACAAATTCATGTTAATAATTGGTAATCACTGTGTCCCACAGTTTGTGTATTTGTGAAAATGCTATAGACTCTGGTATAAGTATTTTGTATTTAAGGTAAGATTTTTCTATTTTCTAATAATTTAGTTGTTTATTTTAAGATTATTTATTTTCTTTATCATAAATTTATATATGTATTATGCAATATCAAATTTAAAAAAATAAAATAAAATAATTGTAAGATATTTTTTTCCTGTATAGAAATTAAAATTAATCTGATATTTTTCTCATTTCTTGTAATATAAATAAAAATATGGCAAATACTATTATAATATTGTTTTTATGTAATAGTATAAAAAATCTAAAATCTTTTGCACCCAGATATTGGCCTCATAGCTTACCTATAGCATAAACCAAAAGCTAAGTTTCATTTTTTGACAAATGAATGTATTAATAAAAGCAGACTTATAGGGAATTTGAACTCAGAATTTCAAGCACCCTTTAACTATATACACTATCTCATACTACTGATACACATGACCCCACAAATGCAGAAAAGATAAATAATCACCAATATACACATTTCATGCTAAACCAGCACTCATCAGTTGGTTCAGATTACCATCTCCCATATATATATATATAAAATCAGTTCTCAGTTTATATTAAGATAGCAAACCCTTATACTTCAATGGACAGGCTTCAATCTACTCCAACCTCCAACTCTTTAGTCATCCATACCAATGAAAATCTGATCTTAGACTGCCCAAATTCCATGCTGATGCTATTGTTGTGCCCATGTTGACCTTAAGTCACTCTGACCCCTCATGTATAGGACTGTACCCATTTAAATACATAGAAGAGGGATGGGCAGAATGCAGACTTAATATGAAAGATTTGAAACACCAAGCACTTTTATACCTGGAGCCTAATTATAAATATAGGGGATTTGAACTCTGAATTTCAAGCCCCTTCACTATCCATGCTATTTCATACTAGTGAAGTGGCTTGAAATTTTGAGTTCAAATCCCCTATATTTACAATTAGGCTCCAGGTATAAGATTAATCCTCATCGAAAAATACTTGTATCATGAAGATATATATATATATAAATGCAGTTAGAGGAAAAGTTTAAAACTATAAATTCCTTTATAAGAAACTGTATTAATTCTGTTAATTTTTTGAAAAAAGAAAGGAGCTTTCCATGATTAGTTACATAACTTTTATACTAAATAATCAGAGAGTGAGGAAATATCCAGTGTGACATTGTGTTTGAGTTTATTCAATAAGTGTAAATGAATGATTTTTATAAATATATGAGAGTGATTTGTATTTCCAGTGCTATCTACAAAACAAATTTTACACCAATAAAATAAACCATGTCTGAATAATTAAATAGAAAATCTCCTAAAAAAATTGAGGATTGATTTTTATTTAATCTTAGTATTTATTTTTGTTTATTAAAATATAACTACACTTTGTATTATTTAAATGTTGAAATATTTGATTAGTTGAATGACTAAATTGGTAATCTTCTCATTTCTATTCTTTATTATAATAACAATTCATGGATATATTTAATTTAATATATACAATTCTCTAGAGAAGATTAAAATATTATTTGCAGAATGTCAAGAAAGATATTATTACTTAACATTAGTACACCCTATAAAAATAGTTTCCTGGATTTAAGTCCATATAAGAACTTGGGTTTGAAGTAAAAGACAACTCCTTTTACTTCAACAAAAATCTCCAACAAGAGCTATTATAGGTTAATCAAAAAAGTTGTTCAGCCTCGGGGATTGTCTATTAGTAGAAATTGAAGGTTTTTTTGGTAATAACAAAGGTTAAAAGTTATCTCTGTTTACATGGATATAATGTCATTTATATTCTTTATTATAATAACAATCCATAGAAACATTTAATTCAACTTATCCTTTGATTCTTTTTGCTAGCCTTAAAGGAACCAAACATGACAAACTTCTAATGTCCACTCCATATATTCTTGTTGTTCCAGCTGTTATTACTATCTGATTATTCATATAGTATACAAACATAGATGGCCTGCTCACCAAAACACATTAGACAATGTGAATTAATTTTTTAATAGATATCAACAATCATGAAAGTGAAAAATAAATCATAGCACTTGTTCCTAAGAGGCTATAAAGCAGCCAGCCAAGGCAGTGGTTGGCAGCTGAAGTCAAAAAATGCTAAGTATATCTTGATTGCAGACCCAGGTTGCCATTTGAGGACAATGCACAATTGATTTAAAAAGTGGACATGTATTGGATTAAAAAGGCATAAACATTGGAAGTATAAGTGAAATAGAAATTATTATAAATAAAAATAGAGCAATATTGTTGAGAGTGATACTGTATGAAACAGATTTGCAAGATTAGATATTTAACTTAATAGCAGATATCAAATGTAGATAATTTAGGTTTATACTCTAACAAGTTCTCATTGTGATAAAGAAGTAAAAGATTTTTACATGAATATTCAAAAAGATTTTGAACAGAGCAAACATTTTAAAATTGTCGTGGGAGACTTTAATGCTAGAATTGGTAAACAATTGGAAAATGAAAGTGCTGTAGATTAGTTTGGTTATAGTGATAGAAATGAGAAAAGTCATAGACTTGTGGAGTTTTCAGGAAAAGAAAAGCTTTATATTGTCTTTTTTTGAGAAAAATGTTAAATGAAAATAGAAATGGAAGCATTCAAATGAAGATGGAACAGGATATTTTGACTAATAGAAAATGAATAATTCAAGATTGTAATATTCTTAATAAATTCAACACAAGAAGTGATCATCGATTAGTAAGATGTGAGATATATATTAATGCAAAATTAGAGAGACATTTAAGAAAAACAATATTCACAGTTAATATTTCTAAATCTTTTGAAACATGTTAGTGAATTCAAATTACAACTTGTAACAGATTTTCAAATATTAATAGATTCTGAGGATGATTCAGATTTGAATGAAATCAATAGAAAGATAACTGATACACTTTTAAAAATGCAACAAAGATAGATGACACAAAAGAGCAGCAAGTGACTAGTAAAATTTCTACGGAGACATCAATTTATAAACAAAAGAAGGAATATGAAAATATAAAAAAATAATGCATTAATAAGGATTGAATATTTCAGATTTTGTAAAATGGTGCAAAAAAGAGTTGATATAAGAAAGTATAATTGTGAACTACCAAAAAAAGCTAAGAAGAGAATAAAAGACTTAAGAGTGTAAAACAACATTTTAATATAGGTAGAAAACATTTCTGCAACAAAAGAAAAATATAGATCTAATACTAAAAAAAGAGATGATATTATGAAATGTGTAAAAAGTTCTATCGAGAATTATATAGCAGTAAAAAACAAGAAAAAGTACTTCCTACAATTACTATATTTTTTGAATTGCTCAGCATTTTAAATAAAGAAGTGAGACATGCAATCAAATTTATGAAGAAGGGAAAAACTGCAGGTAATGATGGAGTTATAATTAATATTTTAAAAATGCAGGTGAAGAAATAATTTTTTTTGGCAAAGTTATATACTATATACCTAAATGATAATGATGCATCAGATAACTGGAAGAATGCAGTATTAGTATTAATATCTAAACAAGGTGATAAAAATATATTAAAAATTACAGACCTACCAGTCTTTTATCAGTTCTACATAAAAAATTTTTACCAAGATAATTATAACTTGTCTACAGAGAACTTTGAATTTTAACTGATCCAAAGAACAAGCTATAATTAAAAGTAATTTTAGTACAGTGGATGATATCCAAGAATTGAGAGAAGTTATAAAAAGTAAATATAAATTGCCATTATGCTTTGGATTTGTAAATTATAAAAAATCATTTGATTCTATATGCATTTCTTCAGTGATTAAAGCATTGGATCATCAAGATATAGTCCCAGGATATTTATAAAAATGCAACAGCAATAATTATATTATACAATGATACTAAAAAGATTAACATTGAGAAGACTGTAAGATAGGGTGCCTTCATAACTTCAAACCTTTTTATTGCAGTGGGGACTAAAATAGGAAGTTAAGAGAATAAAATTAAATGTAGATTATTTAAGTCATCCAGACTTTTTCAGATGATATAGTTGTTTTTGCAAATAATGCTTTAGAATTTCAGGAAATATTACAATGGTTATCAGATGAAAATTAAGAAAGTAGATCAGAGGTAAACATTAAAAAGACTTAAATAATGTTCAATGGATTTTCTCAAAAGCTAAAAATAAAGATTGATTATGATGAATTAGAAGAAGTTAACAATTATTAATACCTTGGTCAGATTCTTACTACAGCTGAAAATATAATGAATAAAATTAAACATAAAATTAAACTTGGTTGCAGTGCTCTTGGTAGAAATAACTTAACATTAAAAGAAAATATGCATTTGGGTTGGAAAGAAAAGGTTTTTATTAAATGTGTTTTACCAGTTCTTAATTATAGATCTGAGACTTGGATATTTATCAGATCAGCACAGAGACTTCAGAACACTCAATGAAGTATGAAGAAGTGCATGTTAGGAGTAATAAGAAGAGAATCAAAATGAACTACATAGGTGAAAGAACAAACAGATATTATTGACATCATTGAAAAAATTAAGAGACTGAAGTGGAGTTGGGATGGACATATTGCTAGAAGAGATGATAATAGATGGATAGTTGAAAATTTAAACTGTATTCCAAGGCATTATAAAAGATTTAGAAAGAGACCACATATGAAATAGATTGATGAAATATGAAAGTGTGCTGAAGTCATGTAAAGAAGAGAGGCTAGAGATTGGAGAAAATGGATTTAATTTGGAGAGACATCCATTAAGGTTGATAAAAATGGGTGAAAATTATATATATATATAATAAAGACTAGAAATAAGGAAATTATATCCATGCTGCTTTTGTTGTTGCTAGAAAACTATCAACAAGTTTTCTCCATTAACCTATAATTGCTCCCGACAAAAGAGTTATTATATGTTAATGATGAAAACCCGTTTAGCCTCAGTGCAACTGTTAATTAGCAGTTATTTATAGTTGTCTGGCAATAACAAAAGGCAACATGGATATTATCTTATTTTTATTCTTTATTACAATAACAAACCATGAAAATATATTAATTCAATATGACATTCCTATGACATTATATTTACACAATGTTAAAATATTATTTGTCATTACATATATAAATATGAATTCTTATTGCTAAAAGGGGGTTGCCTTGACAACAGTTTGAGATTGGTGGTTGATATTGGGATTACCTAAGTGTTGAGTGGTTCTTAATGATATATATCATCTGATATAAAACAATAAATCTTGTTTGAATGATAATGCATAGTTTGTAAAACATTCTAATAATAAAAACTTCTGTAAGTGATTGAAAAGACAGTGCACCTGCTATATCAAATAATGTAAGGAAAATTAATAGTAAGCAGATTGCTTATTTGGCTTTGACCATAAAAACTAAAGTAATGAATACTATTAAATTTTTGGTTGGAAAATGTAATGAAGACTGAGTATCTCAAGTCATCCAACAATGTAATAAAGAGCTATTGCCAAGTATTATTGCTATCTGGTCTCAAGCATAAGCTGTTTCAGAATATTGATAATATAAGTTGATGAGTAACTATACCAAGTAAAAGATCTTATGGCATAACATCTGTCCGCTATTTTTAGACTTAGAGTTCAGGTGTAATCAAATAAATATTAAAGTTCTTTTAGGCAGCAAGAATATTTAGAATTGTCTTTCAGATAGGTGGATTATGGTCAACCTAATTAACTATCTACTATTAGATCGGTATATAGATATGCCACTACTATTAGCTGAATGATAAAGACCACATACTATTCTGTATTAGTCAAATAATATCGAAATACCAAATATAAATCAAAGAATAAAGTTTGCTGTAATTTGGACTAGTGCCATAATTTTGCAATTTATTTTCATTTTTGCATAAAAGATTGATAACTGAGGCAAATATGATTTGTTTTATAATAAATAACATATAAATTTTTTACTGATGGACATTGCACATGCAAAATTTGGAAAAAACCCTTACATTTACAGAGAGTTTATTTGAACATTTCCATATTATTAAACCATTGTATAATATAAGGAATAAAACAGAATTGTTGTTAAGCAATGGAGATCAAGAAAAATTTAATAGACAAGCTGATTTGAATACTCCTCATAAGAGGATTTGATTTCAAACATTTGCCATGAAAAATATGTCAGCTGTCATGAACTCCACATGTGAAATTACATTTGTATGCAAATTTTTTACTGACATTAAGTCAAGGATATCAAATTTGACTAGAATAAGCAGCAGAAATTCACTATGTTTAACATAATTAAATATACCCCATTAATAATTATAGTTTTTATCCTTACACACTCTCATAATAATTATGTAAAGAGTTGTAGGTTAAAGAGAGCATATTGAAATAGATGAGTTATGCTCTCATTAATCTACAACTCTTTACATTTTAGTTTAATCTTATAAATAATTTAAATGCCAGTGTGCTGTTAAATACTAGAATATTCTTCAACATGACATGATAATTTTGATAGTGATTGTAAACTGATATTTACATGGATTAAAATTTGTTTAAATTTTTAAATGTATTTAAGTCTAATCTTAGTAAAAGCAAGACACTTACATAGTTTTAACATAGTTTTAACAATATTTTATCTACATGTCAATTCATTTGAATCATTATATAATAGTTATTAATACTATTATCTATATACATAAATATTCCCCATATTTTTTCTCTCCAAATTTTGCTTTATTATACGAATCATTTCTTTTCAAGTCTTTATGCGCGTTATAGTTCAATATCTTTCTTTTTGAACCTTTTTTTATGGCTATTTACGAGGATCAATCCTTTTTTTTTTTTTTCATATCTGTTCTCCCAGGAAAGATATTATAATGTGCATAATGATATTAAAATAAATAGTTTATATAATAAAACAAAGTTTAGAAGGAAAAAAAGGTCGTGAATGTCAAGCATTGGTGGTCAAGAGGTCAGCAACAGCTGCTTTACAAGCAGTTTTTCCCGTGTTAGCGGGTTCGCTCCCGGTTGATGCTATGACACATGAGGAAAAAAAAGTTCGTGAAGTATTTACATATGAAATTAATGAGTCATTTTAAAAAGAAAAAGAAAGCATACTTATTAATAAAGTTATTGAAATATTAATTTATTAAATTTTATTATCTGAATATTTGCTTTTCATTAGTCGCCTATATTAATAAGTATTCTGTATTAATTCGAAACCAATTGGCTGAATTAAAATTGTATAACAATATTGATATAACTGAGTGAACTAATTACATTTATAAGCTACTTAAAGTCAGTTTCATGTCATAAAAGATGTTTATTGTTTGACAAAATGAGCACTACGTAATATAATTCCCAATAGAAATTTATAAATACTGAGAAGAAAAAGTGAAAACATTTTATATTCTCTAACATTTATAAAATAATAATGATGAAACAAATATACTGGGAAATTGATTTAACATCATAAAAATATTTAATGAGTTAGAGCAAAACATTTTTTAAAAAAATCTATAATTTATTCAATACTCAACTAATATAATTCTATTGAGAATAATAGACGTAATATTATCGTAAAATGTATCATTGCAGTGCTGTGAGTGACTAATTTTTTAAAAAGTCTGTAAATTAATAAAATGCAAATTATAATTTTGAACAAAATGTAGAATTTGTGAAATTTGTTTTGAGTGTATGTGTGTGTGATTTTTAGTAGTATCCGCATCATCATCATTATCAGCATCTTATATACGCTTATGTCCTCATATATCACATACTTGATATATGATGACTTCTTATGATAACTTATAATTTTTGTCAAAGAGGCAAATTTGATTTATAATATAAACATTATCTCAAATACTTCCATAATAAATGGATATGTCTTATTCCAAAAAGAGAGCAAAGTTTCTTGGTATCACAATTTCTTTAATGCCCAGCTGAAAAATAAACACTATTATTTTGTGAAAATAAGTTTTTTTTTTTTTTTTAGAATAGTATTATGCCACTGAAACGTAAAATATGAAATTTCAAATATTTATAAAGATGAATAAAAGAGGAATATTATTTTACCCATCATGCTCTTCTTTGTTCATATTTATGTATTTAGGATAGTAAACATTTTTGATTAATGATCCATTATTTCATTAAAACATTTTGCATTATAAAATGTTTTAATGCATTTTAATTTTCATAAATATTGTGAATTCTTTAATTTGAACTAACATTAATTAAAACAGTAACAAACTCTCCATATAGTAGTGCCACCCAGTGCAAGCCTTAGTAATGAATAATTGCAGAAAGGTTTACGTATAAAATTCATATTCAGTGCCTATTCATCTAATTTCCTCAGACTAGTTTCTAGTTTGTGACTTTCATCAGTGAGGAGACTTGAATCTGAGAGCATTGCATCTAGATCTTAATATCTAATTCAACCCTCCAGCAGCCATCTTTTACCTATTTAGTTAACTATAAAACTATGAGCCCAAGATGGAAACCCAATAAAGTTTTCAATACTAGATAATTCACTTGTATAGTAACATAGATCTAAACCCAGTTCAGTATCTATACATTTTGGTGCCTTTGGTTTTTTAAAAATCACAGTCATCATTATCCTATGGGCAGGATTGGTATAAAATCACAAAACATCACATGATCACCATTTTCTATGCTTTCACAACTGTTAAAACAGTAGCAATCTTTTTATACAACAATACCATCTAGTGCAAGCCTTAGTAATCAATGAAGGTTTGTGCATAAAATCCCAATCTAGTGCATACTCATCCAATATCTCCAGACTAGTTTTAGCTTGTGATTCTCAAGAGCAGTATTTCTCTTACTGATCCACGCCATTTTAAATTTTACTTTAACACATGTTAAATATATATTTGAACTAAAATCTTAAAAATTTACAAATTCATTATTATAATTGAAATAAATTATTATTTAAATGAGAAATTAAATAAGCAGTAAAAATGCAATTTAATTAATTTAAAATATATTTATGTTGTTTTAATAAGATTACCACACTCTCCATACAGTAATGCCATCAAATGGCCTTCATAATCAATAGAGGCACTATTAGATAGTTATTAGATTGAGGAGTATCAAAAGAATATACATTAAGACTCTCAGGAAAAGAATAAATCTAGTAAAATATATAATATTTTCTTCAGAACACAAGTGATCATATTGAAAACTTTTAACTGCTCATTGAACTGAAGTGCAGATCATCCAAGTTATAAGAAGAAAAAATACTTAAATTGTAACAGATGCTCATTGGCACTGATTGGTGTATTATTGAACAGCTAGCTGAGATACATTGGATTTGTGCTGTCACTGAACAGAATGCTTCTATCATAAAGAAGGCATAAGATGTTTTAATCAATAGAGTAGTGAAATGAAATAAAGTGCATGAATGTGTATGACAGCTACAGATTCTGTCCATATAAAAAAATAAAAAAAGAGTATAAATAGGAGATCAGAATCTACCCAAGCATAAGACACCAATGTATTCCTTCCAGATTGCCATATCCAAGTATTAATTCTTTGATAGCTGAGGAAAGAAGCAGAGCCAAAAACCGAAGAAAGAAAAAAGTCCAGCATGAAGAAATAAACAGCGATTTTGAGGATGGCAAAAATATTCTAAATTACAAATAATGAGAACGCTGTCACTGCTGAAAAATGTTCTAGACAGGAATAAAAGATAACCTTTAGACAGATTATAAGAAAAGCCTACTATTTTGATGACCCTGTACCTGTTTTAAAAATGAACATTTTTGCATATTTAATAAATAAAATAACCTACCTAAATACAAATACTGGAAAATCGAAGTATGCCAAAATATTAAAAATGGCAAGCAAGAATGGATTTAAAGACATTCAGCAAAAGACAAGTAATACTAGTTGGCGTAAAAAAATTCAAGAGTGACAAATCACAAGATGTAAAAAAATTAATTATGAAATAATAAAACAATTCAAAGAAGTTAATGTTGCCAACTGAGAGGTGAATAAAACAAAAATAAAATAAATATTATCTGAGAAATGTCAAATAAAAACTGTTGTATGGAATGTAATTTTAGTATCTTGAGAAAAAGAGCATTGATTATATTAAAATAGTGAGGTGTGCTGATATACTCTCAGTTTATTCTGTATAAATAATAAGGGACTACATTGTTTAGAAAAGAAAGTAAAATGTTAAACCCTTTCTCTTCTGAGTTATAAATTAATGAATTCAAATAATTTTTTCTGCATCAATCTTTATGATTATTTGGAAGATAAATGTAGATGGAGTTATTCTGCATTCCTTGAGTATATGCCTGAATCAGTTTGAGTAATTATGTGTGCATACTTACTGTATTGTTGTACTTGCGAGAGGAGGCTTGACCACTCTTCTGTCAAGTAGAAGCTCAGTTGAGATATTCAGAGAGAACCTCAGCCGAGATGTCCTGAGGTTATATGGATACCAGTTAAGCATTCTTCATATTATTTTTTCTATAAGAGTATATCTGTGACAGAGACCCACAATACAGAATACATCCAGTTATTATTTCTAAATTATCAAATAAAATATACATGTGAGTATTGTAATACTGATTTTTAATTCTTATCCATACCAGATTGATTATAGGAATGTTTGGTGACATAGTTATGCATGCAATTGCCAATGGTGTGGAGATGATATATAATAATAACAACATTTGAAGCAACCACAGAGATCCAAATATATATAGGGAATGGAGAAAAGAAATAAAAAAAATATTGATTTGATTTGTATTTAAAGACATTAATAACCAAAGAAAATGATCAAGTGAGGAAAATGACGTTAAAATTTAAATAATGAGAAATGAAATGTTCACTCTCCCCTTTCACTTTCTCATCACTTTAAGGGAGAGGTATTGTGATGTTATAGATTTGACTATCACTAGTCAAGTTTTGAATATAGACATCCTCAATTATGTGATATTAAAATGGGAGCTAAACTATATATATATATAGTTTTGAATAAAATGCAAAGAAATTTAATGTAATCAAAAGATTCCCTCAATTGATATTTCGTACCCATCTGAATATGTAGTTTAAAATGTATGCATAAAAAGATGTTATCTGTAAAACTTTGTGTGTGCCTAATACACCAAATTTTATAACAAAATTATATATTTTGCAACCATGTTTAAAATTTAACTTAGGTTAAAATCTATCAAAATAAATAAGAAAGAAATAAAAAACGGAATCAATTAACATTAATAAAGAAGTTAAAAATTAAGGTTAAATTCAAACAACAACAATGTGTAATTATGGGTAATTAAAAAATTGACAGAAAAAAACAAATTAATAAAAATATTTAAAAAATGAACAAACAAATAAGTTAAGGCATTTTGAAAAGAATTATTCTTAAGAAAAAAGAACAAAGCAACAACCATGTTTGTGAAGAGCCAAATGACACATCACTTGGATTTCTATTCTATGTGTAAAAGTGTTATACATTGCTAAGAAATTCACTGTTGTGGTACTTTTCAGTCCTGACACAAAACTTAGATAGAATGTCAAACTTATATGAAATAAGAAGAACAAACATGACATTCTAAGTCCACTTGATGTGTTCTATTCAGTGCCCAAATATAATTTTTTTGACTTTAAGAAATACCTAGGAGAATCCCAGAAATGATGGAGATGCTAAACAAAGCTTTTGGCCATAAGAAAACAGTTTCTAATAGTCTGCATTCATATTGCCTGCATATGTAATCAAGAGACTAGACATGACTTCCAACACAAAATTGCACCAGAGTCAACCAATAGAGGTATATCATACTTCAAACCCAAACTTATTCAGCAGCAGTAAAATTACTAAACTGACTAGCAAAACTGAAGTAAGAATTTAAAGCTATATGTACATATAAGAAACTTTCTTAAAATATAAATATAGTATGAATATTTTAATAACTATATTTTTAATGTATACATTGTTTTTTTTTTTTTTACCATTTATCAATAATAAATTTTATTAATATTGTGTTACATTTATAGTTAATCTCCAATATTTTTTTATGATGTTTGCTAATTCACTATTTTAATCTATTAAATAATAAGGTTTGGTAGTTTCTGAAATCAACCAAGATTATCTAAAACATATAATATTATTATTTGTCTTATTTAAAATTGTCTGCACAACATGCATACATATCAGTTCTCCATTGATTCTGAGCACTCAATTTCTGGAATAAGAAAAAAAATCAGGGGTTATTACCATGACAACAGCAATGCTAATAACAGAGAATAAAATATTCATATGCAGTTTTTCTTAGAAGAAAGTGGTATCCTGAATGTAAATTAAGTTATTAACAACTGTTGAGACTCTCTGAAATAGGATTTGGAGTAAAGTGTCCAGGAGATATAACCACTATATCTTATAATGTTTGTATTGGGGACAGAAGATTTGATCACAATCATCAAGGTACATTTTTAATTAAATATCATTAATTGAAATATTTATGTCAATTAATCTTTGAGTAAACTGAAGTTATATAAATATATATTGTTTGAAATAATTCATATATATGCTGAAAACATTATCTCTGTGTTGATATATATATATATATAATCCCAGTGCATAACGCTATACTGAAATAAATATACAAATATTAAGCAATTAAATCACCCCACATGGTTAAGAAATCCAGTACTGCCCTGTGTGAACTAATATATAAATACATTAGAGTTCGTATTTCAAAATAGCCAGACCAAATAGGTTAGTATATGCACAACATTTCAAGAGGTACCAGTGACAGTCTAGTATGGGAATCGAACCTAGACTCTTAGATTTTTGAGTATTGAATTTTTAAGATAACACTTTAACCAACTGAGCCAACCTGCCAAAGGCATCAGTCAAGACTCTGTCATGGCAAAATCAAAAATACAGTTTATTGAAAGCCTACACATACAGGAAAATACTTAGCCTATACATCCAATCATACCAGAAACACAAAACATGGAGTTATACCATCACTATGGAACAGAGCAAAAGAACGTTCAGAAACCAGTGATTTGGAAAAAGAAAAGATCTATATAAAATAAACTCTTATGAAAAACGGTTATCCATCAGCTGATATTAAGAAAACCTTGAATAGATAAAAAAAGAACTATCAAAAGAAAAAACAATTATTGGTACTGTAGTGAACATATACATACAAAAAATAGCAGACAAATTAAGAAAAGTCTGCAATCAGTATAACAACCGAACAGCCTTCCAAAACCATACCATTCTATGAGAAATTCTAGCATCTACAAAGCTTAAACTTGAAATGCAGAAAAGAAAAAACTGCATCTATGAAATACCATGTGAATGTAGAAGAACATATATTGGTGAGACCAGTCATCCCATTGAAAAGTGCTTGGAAAAACACAAACTTGTGATTAGAAGAAAGAAAACAGATGTGTCTAAGGTAGCAGCAGTCCATGTATGTACCAATGAACATATGTTCAATTGGGAAAACACAAAAATATTGAATGGAGAAGAAAAGGTACAAAGAGGAAAATTTAAAGCAGCTGCTCACATGACAATAGCAAACAATCCTATAAGTTAGATTAGTGAGACTATAAATAAAGTATGGAAAACACTAATCAACTTGGCTCTTAACAAGAAAAAGTGGATAAATCAGCAGGAACCTCATAGATAATATAAAATTTCTACTGAGTGTTCCCTTTGGTAGGATGGCTCAGTTGGTTAGAGTGTTACCTTAAAATTCAATTCTCAAAAATCTAAGGATCCAGGTTAGATTTCCATGCTAGTACTATCACTGGTCAGACCAGTAAGAGCTGAAGAAGATGGGAGAATAATACCTATCAAAACATTGCACATAAATTAACCTGTTTGATGTGCTATTATTAACAGTTGAATGTATTCAGAATATTTAAATAAAGTTAAAAAATTTTTAAAGACATTCTATATTCATATTAGATGATGGAAATAGTTCAAACAATAAATACAACTAAAAGATCATTATCACAAACCTTCAGTAAAACATGAGTCATAAGTATTAATATCAGCAGCAGCAACAATGAAACAGTATTATTTAGCCATCATCCTGTTTCACCTACTATGTTCCATAGTAGTATCTTATTTCCTACTTCAAACCCATCCCAGTCCACATATATAAGCATTTAATAATTTATTTTAGATGTAATACCATATATTTATGTGTATGTGCATGTATTTGTATAGGTGCGCATGTCCAATAATCATATTAATATTTGTGTGTGTATAATGAATATGCATTTATAAATTTAAAATTATTGAAATGATATAGTTTAAATTAAGTTGTGTGAATATTGTTATATGTGTGTAATTACCTACATATATAGGTGAAAGAAGCCATAATGCAATAGATTTAAAAGCATTATAACTCTTTTAAATTAATTTAAATTTGCATTATTCTTAGTTAAAAACTCTTTATTTAAAGGCATTGTATATAAATTTCAATTCCTGTGGTAGTCCCACATATATATATACTAAAAATTTTACAGATTTAAACTCTTTAAAAAAATGTTATGTTTTTATAAAAAGTTGTAATTCTTAGAAAACGATCTGCAAGTAATTAATCAAACTTGGAGTCAAAATTTTAATGTCTTTTAAAATAAAAACTAAGAACAAGAAGTGACAAGAAGTGACTGGTTTGAACTTTATTGTTTTAGCCAAGAAATGACCAAAGGTTTCTTTTTATGCATTTTAAATTACTGAGAAAATTTTGTAAAAAGTTATAAACAGGACACTCAAATTACCAATTCTTCTGGTATAAATAACTTTAAATTTTGCTATGGGGGGTTCACTCGTTAACTTTTTCTACCATGAGAACCTTTGGGTAAAGCAACCACTGCCCCCCTTCTCAGGAAAATGGTCCATGCTCAAGACAGAGTTAAAGATCCACAGCCTGCCCAGAAGACATCAGAAACGGATCAGCCCAACTGAGAATGATGATGATCAGCTAAAGAGAAGCCTCAACAAAGAAGACACAGTAACAAATTTTCATGCAGAGCTCTTTAAAAATAACTAATAAATTTATAAATGAATCTCTAAAATTCTAAGCTAGCTAATCTATAGTGTGCATAAACTTTCAAATCTAAATTGTAATAATGTTTTAATAAGCTAAAAGCTAATTTCCAGCTGTAAAATATAATTTAAAATGCTGATAAAAATGATATCTGCAAACTTGCCTACTTGTTAACTTAAAATATAAAATTCTAAATGCTTGTTAATAATAACTTATTCAGTTATTATTCTATCTTTTAATCTGCGGTCCTGACTTTCTTATTTGTTTTATATTTTATAATTTGCCATGCCCAGTTCAAAATGGAAATTGATTTTATGAATAAAGTTTGAGGGTGGAGATGATTAGAAGCTTTCCTAATTAAGTAATGTTTCTCTTTAGCACACACACACAAATCTTCGCTCTGAAAACCTATATATATATTATTCTAAGCTATTATGTTTAGCTTATTATTATTACTGTTGTTAAAATTAGGTTTGCAAGTTAATAAAGTAATTAGTTAATAAATGCAAGAATGAGTTATGAAGCATATTATACATATTACTTAAGTCCCAGATATGCTTTGACCCTATTTTTAGTTATAAACTATGCAGATTGGCTAATAAAATTAGATTGCTTTTAAGTATTCCTTTTAGCATGTTTAAGAATGCTAATTATGAACTGGTGTATGGTAGTTTCATGGAATGAAACTATAGAATTTTGCATACATTTAGTTATTAATTAATATTATGTTTAGCGTGGTGAATTGTCTTTAGGAAGCACATACATGCATTTATGCCTTGCTGTATATTTTGGGTTTGGTTTTAGGCCCCCCATCTCCTTAGTTCGGACAGCTCTTCTTTAGAACTGGAACATGAGGGTCCAGATTGTTTTTATAAGCTGCTCCAATCACTGAACTATGTATTCAATTTATTCACAGCAAGTCATATGGTCCATGGGAACAGATTATTTGGTACTGAATCCCCTGAGTAACTACACATTCGGGATGCACACTTCTCTAGTAATATATATAATACCATAGTATCTGAAGTCATACTACAAAGCTCCAGTTCATCCCTCCATAATGTAATATTTCAGCATTGATCTGAATAGGTAATCAGATTTGTACATATATAATCTGCATACAGAGCTTATTGCAGCTCATTAAGTATTATTAAATGACTTTTTAAATGTTATGAAGATGAATCATTATTCTTGCACTGACTTAACCATCGCAAACCTAATATGGCAGGCATAGTAAAATTAAGGCATGAATAGACCATAGATTATTAAAATTGTAATAAACTCTTTGAAATTATAGTGCATCAGATGAGATTCTGTTCAAACTTGCTCATCATTGTTTACACCTGCGTGTGTCCTTCAATGCACTCTTGTTTATTTGATTTATATTTATTAATTAAAATATATTAAATTATAACAACTGTGTTGCATATCATTTATAATCCATCCTAAATCATAGTTAAGTTTTTTAATATTAGTGTTACTTATTAATATATGCATTATCTAGCCAGCCATACATGTGTATGTGTATTTAAAAAAATAGTAAGTTAGTTAATATTCCCTGGGTCTCTTGATCTACCCTTTGCTACTTCTGGCATGCAAACTAAGAAACTCTGAGTGTAGCCTTATATATGTCACTCATAGGTAGTAAGTTATGGAGTGTTGGTGGAGGAGCTGAGGTGCGATCAGATTTGAGTCTCAACCCCTCATCTAGATCAGCCTTGGTATAATTTGCCAGAACTCTAGATTTTGTTGCATGAATGTACAAATATGACCGTTACAACAGCGAAAATGGTTTCCAATACAACATATAACAACATTTACTCAAATTAAAATTCATCAACATTTCAAAACATCAGCATAAAAATATTCCAAAAAATATATATCCATGTATAAATATAGCAAACTTTGCATTATAATATGCATATTTGTTAAAATGTACCTTCAGAGTCCTACATTTTTAAAAATACAATAGAATAACATTTTGGAATATAGTGAAAAAGATGCATGGATCAGAAGACCTTGAAAATCAGTCATTTAACATCATCATGATCAATACTATTCCATCTCATGGAGAAGTCCAGAGAGTGATCACATCATGAATTCACCATTTTTCCTTTCTGTTCTCTTCATTGTCCAGCTCTTCAATTTCTATGTAACTCTTCCCATTTCTTATATCATTCAACAATGACAATCTTTTCCATTATCTCTTCCTGCTATCACTCACCATTTCCTCCAAAACATCTTTCATTACAGTATACTTTCTTCTTAATATATGCCCAATCCAGTTTCTCTATTTCTAATTTCCTCAACCTTCTTTTTTCATTTACTCTATTCTAAACTTCATTTGTTATTTTATTCATCTAACTGATTTTTTTCCATTCTTCTCCATGACCACATCTTATAGGCTTCTAATCTGTTTCTCATTTTATTACTCATCTGTCCACATTTAACAACTATACAATAATACACTACACACAGAGCATTTATTTAATCTCTTACATAATTCTCTTTTCAAAGGTCCATAAATAATTTTTTTTACCTTAATAAATGTCCCCTTTGCCAATGCTATTATTTTTTCCATTCTCACTCAATCAACTGCCCAAATATCTCTCTTTACCTGTTGAACTATGTTATTATGGATTTCAGTTTGCAGTCTTTTTGCATTCCTCCCTATCCATAAACTCTTAGTCTTCTCAACATTAATCTTTATTCAACTTATTCTGAAGACATTTTTTATCCTCATCTATAAGATCTTATATAATTTATTATTCTATCTCCAACATTGGCTCATAAAGAGTCTAAATGATTATTTAACATGCTTTCTAAATAAATATTAAAAAGAACAGGTGACATACTATATTCACTTCATCAGTCTCATTACCCTGCAATCTAATTCTTATTCTTTGGAGTATACATATTCCAAATCAATCTTTTCTCTTTCCAAAGTACTTCTTTATTTTTTAAGATGCTCATTAGTTTATTCCACATTACTTTATCAAATGCTTTTTCCAAATCCACAAAACATATACCTCCTTATCTTTTTTCAATATATATCTTTGCAATTGTTCTACCAATACCAATAGCATCTCTTGTAATTTTTTCTTTCAAAAAACCAAACTGTTCTCCAATATAATACTTTACCTTCCTATAAATTCTTTGAGTTAAAATCCCGAATACAACTTTAGAAGCATGAGAAAACAAACTTATTGTTCTATACTCTTCACATTTAGCAGTATTTTTCTTTTTAGCAATTGGAATAATTATAGTTCTTAAAAAATCTTCAGGCCAAACTCGACTATTATATATCAAATTGCAAAGTCCAACTATAGTAAATTCTCCTTTCAAAAATTATATAGGTATTGCATCAAACCCAACAGCTTTATCATTCATCATTTGTGCAATTGACTTTATTGCTTCATTGTGTGTCCATCTTTATCGTTTATTTCAATATCTTTTTCATTTTCAAATTAATTGAATTATTTTCTTTTCTAAATAGACACTGGAGATATTCTTTCCATCTTTTTAATATATCATTGCTATTAGTTAGTCTCTTTCCATTCTTATCCACAATTTTACTTGCTAATCATGCCTTTTTCTTTCAAGTGAGATTTCTAATTCTATCAAATACCAGATCATATCTTTTTACCCGTTGAAATATTTTTATCTCTATATTTTTGTTCCAACCATTTTTATTTTGCTAAATCTGTATCTCTTTGTAGCTCATTATTAATTTTCCAATATGCACTTTCACCTTCTTCAGTATTGACTTTTTCCCATCTTCTGCATACTTCTACCTTTTGCAACATACATTCTGTTATGCAAGGTCGTTTAGTTTTCTTTAACTAAATAGTTCATTTTTTAATGTTTTTAATAATCCTTCTTTAATTCTACATAACACTTATCAGAACTATTAATGTATTTCTCATCTTTATCAATCCTTTTTATTGCATTTTTACATATTAAACTCAATTTTCCTTTCTCCATTTCTTGAAATCTATCTATGTCTCATCTTACATATCTTTGCCCTCTTTTTATTCTTTTTAAACTCAACTTTAATTTTGTTATAATGAAATTATGATACCAGGCAAAGCATGTACTTTAAAAGCATTCTTTGTATTTATCCTGAATAAATATATAATTTACTAATTTTCTCTATCACCCAAAGCTTTCCATGTATACAATCTTCTTATATTTTTTTTCAAGCAAGTGTTTGCCATCATAAACCCATTTTTCTTACAAAAGTGTACAAGCTGGCAATCTCTTTCATATCTTTTTTCCAATACCATAATTTCCAACAATTGTTTTCTTTCTTAACTTTCCCCATGCATTCACCCCCCTCACATTGAATATCTTCTCATATTTTTCTCAATTTTAATATCATCATGACTAGTAGTTGGTATATAAACTTGTACAATTACCAAATTCCCAGGTCTGCAGTTATTCTCATCATCACCATCAACTTTTTGTCAATACAATCTACCTTTGCCATACTAATCCAAATTTTCTTTCCAACAGCAATGTACCACTACCTGAATAAAATAACTCCATTACTTCTCAACATCCATCTCACTTTGCTTAATTCTATAACATTAATATTATTTTTACTTGACTCATTTTTCAAATTTTCCAAGTTTCTAGCTCTGCTCAATGATCTAACCTTCTTTATACCAATTTTTAATGTGCCATCTCCTACTGAATGAACTTTATGAGGATTTCTCAGGTTTGCAACCTGAGTAACCTCATGGACTCATGCTGGCAAAGAACCCATCTTTAGCTAAGGTTTTAATACCAAATATAATGATTCCTATAGACATACTCATAATAAAAGAAGGAATTATAGGCAAAGTGGTTTTCCATTTTTTCTTTGTCCAGAAATAGCCTTCATAACAGGTTTAATATGTTAGCTGAATCTCATAAAATAAACATCCATCCACTGCTTCCTTCTCACCTATTGTCATCTTTAGTGATTTTCTGCTGCCTTGGAGTGCTGTTGCTGACCTAGAACTTGGTGAGGTGTTGACTTATTTAATGGTAGTCAACACTTACTATTATACATCCACCATCATAGGAAGTGTGACATTTTGTAGAAGTAAATATGCCATTGTCTCTTTCACTATGTCCTGACAATGAATGTTGACCATTGTTAGTGACTGCTTATTTACAGTACTTTGTTTTATTCATAGTTAACCTTTATATCTGAAGGTAATTTCCTATCTGCAACCTGGGAACACTCTGGGTGGCATGGAAACCATGCCCTGAAATCCAATTGAACCCAGTGGTTTAATATATATTTTTAAAATTAAGATGCTATAATAAAGTGTGGAGTATGTTAGTAATAAGAAATAATAGATTGGTTTGTTATTCTCAGAATTTTAACATGAAGTTACAAACATTAAAAGTAAAAGTTGAACTACAATCCAAAGACTTTTACTTCTAGAGTTTGCTATTCAACCAGTGCACTGACTTGCACATGGTGATAAAATGTGTTAAGAAAGTGTCAATTAATGGTAGATTGTTACTATTGAAAATCAAAAGTTATTACTTTATAGCCTGTGGGATAGTTTTTTTTTTTTAGATTTAGTGGAAGTGGTGTTATTTTTAACCATACTAGTTCTAACTGGAAATTTGAAAATGTGACTGAATTCAATCTATTATTGTAGATAATTATTTTGAAATTTTTGATATTGTAACATCATTTTTTCTTTCTAATCATGCTATTTTGTTTTTAGTATTAACTATACTTTTGTAAGTAACTATTTTATATAACAGGATTGATCACAAGCAACATTTGACTCTTTAATATATCATCCAAATAAGTTTCATAAAAATATATTAGATGATTTCTTTAGATATATATCAAACCAAACATTTTAAATCAGTTACCACAAATTAATAAATCCTATTATATTTATGCACATTTTTGTGAATTTTTCTGACAACAAAGACAACATCCATAGTGCTTTTTGATTGTTTAAAATAACACAGAGTCTCTGGTGACAATTAAAAAAATGATGAGACAAAATGGGACATTTATAAAGGCTTGAATTGAAGGGGGGGGGGAATCATAAGAAGTAATTAGAGAACTAAAGAGGTGAAAGTTAATCCTTATAAAAATCAAATAATGTTATATTACCAAGAAGTCAAAACAAATTAAAAAAAAAACAAACACTTGATGCAATAATGTAAATTGAAAACAAAATACTGTTAAAATTATTGGTATTTGTTAAATAAACATTGCATGTCTTCCTAAGTTTACTTTTAGCATCTGCATTAGAAACATTTTGATATTTATTGTATGGATTTTTTTAGTAAGCTAATTTATTAACAAATAATTAGAAGTAGTAGTTTATCGTTTGCTTCTGAATCAGAGTATACCTTTGGGGAAAATCATTCACCTTAATTTCTTTTGTACTGCTTAAGATAATAAACTGATATTCAAGAATACTTTTAGAATTAAAACTTGGAATAAGTTTCTTGTATAGTTACATAAATCTGATATTAGATCAGTTACTATATATTTCATTGATCGCTGTTTTATATTTACTGTAGACATCTTTGATCCATTGACAAGAATAGCATACCAAACAAAGCATCATATGCCTCTTTATTCAAACAAAGCATCATATGCCTCTTTATGCTTAATTACTATTAGTTTTTTTTTTTTATATACTAATACACAATATTACTTCTTACACGTAACATAATTATGTATATGTTTTCATTAAGATGACTAGTGTATTAATTCTAATTCATTGATAAAAGCTATAAGTCAAAAACTAGTCTTGAGATGCAGATTAGCATTTTAGTGTCCATTGATTACTAAAGCTTGCACTAGATGGCGCTAGAATTGAGTGAAGAGAACTGATTCAGAAGCAAACGATAAAATAAAATCTTGAGTTAAATATTGTAAAAAAAATAGTTAAAATATCTAATAGCAAAAAATAATAATATACATTTAAAAAATTGATTGATAATAAATAACTGCTTATAAAATTGTCCAGAGATATCTGTGCGGTTGAGGTTGAAATCTCTGTCTACTGTAATGAGATTCATGTTTTGATAAATTTTATCTAATTCGATATTTCACTCAGTTTTCTGACAGATAATAACATATTGTTATTAGTTATTCCGATTAAATATAATTTTTTTCTATTGTAACTTAACTATTTCTAAATCAATTTTGATAAACTAATGATTAATTAATGTACGTTTTTTTTTATTATATTATTAATTTCTATATTTTACTGCTGTTACTGTTTTTTAATTAGCAAGCTAATTACTGTATCCTCTGGTAAATGAGGTTATTGTTAACCAAGTACATTTAGCAGGCTTTTTTTGGAGCTAAATTAAATTAAAAATAATTAAAATGTTTTTCAATAAAGATAATAAGGAGTAATTTGCATTCAAGATGAAACAATGGAATAAAAATCTAGGGAAAAGTAGCTCTCTATTGATTGAAAGCGGTTGACAGGGTCCTATGCAGCATAGATTTTATTGTTTATATTATTTAATCGTCTCTTGATTACATTTAATAAATATCTTTACTTAATATATTTCTTTGTATTCTGTATATGTTTAGGCGTAAATAACTCTAGCTGCTGTAATTGTGCCGAAAGATGTTTGATATTTTTTATAATGAAGTAAATAAATCATTACTAAGCAAAGTAAACGCAGTAGGAATTTACTAAAATATTCTATTTTATATTCCAAATCAATATAAAAGTATTTTATTGGGGGGAAATGTTATTTAATTTAGTATTTGAATGTAGGATTAACTTCTTTTTCTTTTTAATATTATTTTCTAAGCAATAAAGGTTAAATTGCAGCTGAATGAACCAATCGTCCCGGGAGATTAAACGAAAGCAAAATCTGGCAAATAATTATTTGTTTTCTCTCATGATATTTTCAGTCTCATTTTATTGTGTTTAAATTAATTTTTTTATGCGCTTAATTTGACTTCGTCTGATCCCTTAATTAAGATTAATTGTTTTAATTGTAAATAGAAAATTTTAATATCTACTTTTAATTTTAAACTTTCACCAAAGATAAATAATCAAACGAAGTAAATAGAACTTTTTTTTTTTTTTTACTATAGGCTGCATTAAAGATAAAATTGAACAATTTTAAATATTTATAAATTTGTGGCATTACAGTGATAACACACATTTATTTTATAATATTTTTAGCAAATATTTATTCCTAACAATCATATTCCAATAACAACAACAAAAAAGGATACTAATGATCATTTATTAAGTAAAGAAATTATTATCATTCTTTTAACATTAGATATAAGTATACATTTAATAATAATTAATTATATCTACACGTACATTACTACATTACCTGATACTCCTTATAATACCTATTATTCAAAATCTTTAATTATGCAACAAAAATTTTAAAGATGATCATTAAATTTTAATAAATTAATTATTCAATAGTCAATAATATGTTAAAAAATACATATCTACAAACAACAAAGATTATACAAAGTATATAATTATCACAAAAAAGCCTTTTTCCGGCAAATTACATTTTTTGCCCTTTTCAATATATCTCCAGAATACCACGATTTAAAGTACATACAGCGACATCTATATCGATACACGATTGAAGACAGATAAACAAATGGATATAGTAAATTAATTATATACACATTAATAAAAAAAATTAAGGGGAAAGGGGAGATATTCAATAAATACTTCTAAATAAATAAGGCTAAAGAGAATGAATTACCTATGTCTTTATTTTATTAGTTTGGATTTATAATAAGACATAAAAGTTTCATTCTTGAGATCCAAAAATTCACAAATCTATAAAAGACCTGGATCTAAAGATTTTGGATTAATGATTTTTATCTGCAATATACTTTACATAGGAATATAACAGTCTCTATATTTGAAATATTTTTGCTCTTTTTATCATCATCATTCTCAACAATTATTGATCCACTGCAGAATGAAGGTCTCTCCAAGTTCAATCCATCTTCTCCAATCTTTAGCTTTTCTTCTCGACATTATCCCAGTAAACTTTTTTATTTCATCAATCCATCTCACATTTAGTCTCTTTTTAGATATTTTACAATCTCTTGGAATCCAGTTTAATATTTCAACTGCTCATCTATTACCATATTTTCTAGCAATGTGTCCAGCTCAGCTCCACTTCAGCCTCTTCTTTCAATGATGTTTATTCTACAGTTGGTCTATCCAATGTATGAATGTAAACAAACCCACATGCAATTTCATATACACTGTGACCCTCCAAAAAAATTTTGTCTTTAAGAAATGCTAACATTGTCTTTGTCTGGAAAAATAAACTTACAAGCTATCAAAAATTTATCAGATCAGAAATTATTGGCTAGAGAACTGAAAGTTCTTAATAAAGGTTTAATTTTTTCTATTTCACCATCACCATTTGAGGATATTATTTGTAAAGTTGAAAGTACTTTATCAAAAATACCTTGTGGAGAGGCAGACATAATGAGAGGGAAAATATACAATATTCTACATAAAACAAAACCATCTAAAAGTAATTTGCCTGTTGATGAAAGAAAAACTGCTTTGTTTAAATTAAAAAATGATAAATTGATTACTATTCTTTCAGCAGATAAAAGTAGTACTACAGTAATTTTGAATAACAAAAAATACATAATTTATTAAATGATAATATTTATAAAAATTTATGGAGATCCTATGACATATCTTGAAAAGAAAATGAAAGCATTAATTTATGCTACTGATTTAGATTTAAAAACTAAGATCCATTTTATACCTAGTGAAAAATTATTTTATCTAAAGTTATACTGTTTTCCAAAATCCACAAAACAGATATTCCATTGAGACCGATTGTAAGTGGAGTTAGTTCACCAACACAGACACTAGCTTGTTTTCTATCTTCTTTTCTACAGCCACATTTAACAGAAATGTCATCTTATGTTTAGGATGCAAATCATTTTCTCAAGCTCATCCAAAATGTTAAAGTAACTAAAAATAATATTTTGGTAAGTTTTGACATTGTTTCACTTTACTAGTGTACTTGTAAAAGAAGCTATTTAATTACCTGATTTTGTTGTGACTTTGATTTAACACTGTTTATTGATTACATTTTTTTTTTTGTTTTTGATGGTAAGATGTATAAACAAACATCAGGTTTAGCTATGGGTTCACCGATTTCTCCAGCATTGGCTTCTATTTTTATGGAGAACTTGGAAAAGAAAATTTTGATATAAACAGTTAAAAAACCATTTGTATGGCTGAAATATGCAAATGATACCTTTGTTATTTGGCCGCATGATAAGCATGCTCTTGATGAATTTTTAATTGTCTTAAGTTTTTTTTTACAACAATATCAAATTTATTATGAAAGTAGAAAATTATAACCAACTTCCATTCTTAGATATTTTAATTAAAAGAAAAAAGGATGGTTCTTTATCTCATGGTATATATAGAAAGCAATCACACATTAGAAGATATCTACATTTATTTTGTCATCACCATCCAGCACAATTATTTTCAGTGGCAAAGACATTGTTAGATAGAACTAAGAGACTTTCTGATGACAGCCATTTTCTCAAAGATATCTATGCTACTAAAAAAATGCTTCTTCATAATGGTTTTGATCACAGGATTATTAATAGGGCTTTTTTATATAATAAGAAAAAAGATTTTGATACTTCAAAAATTAAGACTGTTCTGCCATATATAGAGGGAATAATTGATAAAATTGGTAATGTTTTAAAGAAAAATAATATCCACACAATTTATACTACATTTAAAAAATTAATGAAGTGTGTCCACACCCTAAAGATAAAATTCCTTTGGAGCATTATATTTTATATGAAATTACATATGGAGTTTATTTACATTCATACATTATAAAGACTAATCATAGAATAAACATAAGAAAGAAAGAACACATTTTGGCAGTTAGAGAAAAAATCTAATTCATCAGCCATTTATTCACACATTAAATTAACTAACCATGACATCAATTTTAATAAAACACATATTCTGGCAAAAATTGAACAATATGACCAGAGACTGCTAAGGGAAGCTATAGAGATTTTTAAAAGACGTAAGAGCATAAATGAAAAGTGTGAATTAAAGAAAATTAACAATATTTGGAAAAAACTATTGGAGGATAAAATATTTTTTAAAACTTCTCAACCAATAGAATTTGAGAATAAGAAAATAACAAAGGAAAACAATAATGATTTTAAATCTCACCACATACTTCTTATGATTTGATGTTCTGAGAAAAGTAGTTGTTATTGTACTGAAATATCATCTATTAAGCTATTGTATTTTTATTATACTGAAGATTCCGGAAATAATTCTATGAATTCATATATATATATATATATATATATATATATATATAACACTAGGCAAAAATATTTTATTTTTATTTTCTGTTGCATGAGGTTTTAGAACTTTTTCTATATATTTCTGCATCACTGATTCCAAATCTGAAATCCATTTTTTGGTGCATGCTCTAGTTTTTATGCAATTTTAATTTCTTTTTGTTACAGTTAATGGCATGCATTGGTTTTCAAATTGGAGTTAAAGAGCAATGACTCTTGGATTGAACAATACTACAAGGCAATTAATGTTTTACAAACATCACTTTTACATAATTGTAGTTGGTTTTAAATGTAAAAAATTATTATCTGATAAAATCACCCTCTTATTTTGTTTTTAGATTGAATCATTGCTCCTTCGAGTAAGTGTAAATGTAAGAATAGTCCCAACACCTTGTGTTATACATGTGGCTGTTACACACTTCAATGTCAAAGGTGCAATATTTTATCATTTGTGACCCATGCATATATTACCTATTTTCAAGTTCCCCTTAGTGATCAAAACAAAAATTGGGCTCCTCATATTGTGTGTTATAATTGTGAGGAAATGCTTAATGATTGGACAAAAGGAAAATGCAAAGGAATGCCTTTTGGTATTCCCATGTTTTGTATGAACCTAAGGACCACAGCAGTGACTGTTATTTCTGTCTGATTCATACAAAAGGCATCAGCAAGAAAAAATGGCACATGATCGCATCTCCTAATATTCCTTCAGCAATACAACCTATCCCACACCCTGAGACACTCTTGGTTCCAGTTTTCAATGGTTTTATTTCTTCTAAGGACAAAGAAAGTGAACATGGTGATCAAGTGTATAAGATGTATGAGGAAGTGGTTGTAGAATCTGAAGGGTCTTCTTCTGATGCCAGGTAGTCATTAATCCCTCAGCAGTTTAGCCAACCTGAATTAAATGCCTTAGTAAGAGATTTGGGCCTATCAAATGTACCAATCGGAATGAAAGTGAAGATCGAATCTAACCGCAAAAACAATATCTGTACTACAGGGGCGCCATCTAGGCATTTGAGCCTAGAAAAATTTATAAAGTAGGCAGATACGCGCTGTTAAGATTCCACTTTCTTTAAATATTCCGACTGTTAGCCCAAGTCACTAGCTCAGCGGAGACGCAGAGATAAAAATCTATAGATTTTATATCTTAAATATAAAAGAATAAAAGCCACTGCCAGAAATTAACACATAAAAATATTTATTTTCGCACATATAAAATAATATTTAAATTTTGAGGAATAAATTTAACGTTTATAATTTTATATTGATCTTTAATTCTAAATTTAAGTAGATTGCAAATACTGAGTTTACTATTTATTTAGAGGGTCGAGTATGAATGGACTACATAGGTCTGCATTTGAAAGGAAAATATTCTTCCCTGATTTAACCTTAGGCAACAAATTTCGCAATCAACTGGCGCCAATCCATCTGATACATTCATGTATTCGATGTAGCATGATACGACAACACAAAATACTATATTGTCAGGAATGTACATCTGAACAATAAGTAGAAATAGAGAAGACATTGACTCTCCACCAACAGGCATGTGACATCTGTTGGCAAGTAGATCAATAAACTAAAAACTCCATAGGAATGGACTGCGGTCTTCTGCCGACTTACAAACCCATCCATAGGCAAACAGAGGGTGTGTGGCGTATATCTATAATCCTGCCCGTAGCGGACCTCATATTACATCTACTAATTACACAAATATATCCAATCCATTGAACCAATTCAACTACGAAATGAATAACCTAAGATTACCCTCCCTTAATACAACTTTACAAAACTATATAGCCATTCACGCCCGACTTAAATTTAACATTTAAATACGTTCGCACAGATTTGTTTAAAAATGTTGGGTATAGATCGATTACATAGATTCCACGGTCAAAAACATTTCAAAATAAACATAAACGATCAAAATACAAAATTATTGATACTGACAATCGCAGAGGGAAACTTATAAGTAACCCAATAGTATTCACCATAAGATACTTGCGTTGTCACCAATAACTTAAAAGACATCCGAATAAATACATTTTAGATACTCATCGTAAGGTATCATTATTTATCGAATGTCTATATATTTTGATCAAATATGAAAACCAAAATATAATTAACCGCAAACGAATCCATGCAAGCGTCTATAAACAACTTAAATTTCATACATTTAAATAATCTTTACAATAAGGAAAAAAAAAAAATGGAATGATGTTTATCAATCGGAAAACATATAAAATTAAACATTATTAATTTGATTTAAAGACTTACAAAAGTCAGATAAGAGTCCGTTTTAACATTTCAGTTGGCTTGTTTATCAATTTGTAAAACTTGACGAAAGTTCTTGATTGATTTTAACAATTGTTCATTTCAGATAGCTTATGGTAGAAGAGTCCAGGTTTCTGCTTTTATTAATTCCCGCGACGCCTCCATTGGAAGGCAATGTTCTGGAGATGGCAATAGCTGGTTCAAAGTATCACAGTCTTTTCATTTGTTTTTTTTTTTTAGAGAGTGTGGTATGTGCGTCATACCACATCTCTCAAACACAAACGCTGGAACTGTCCGAAAAAACTGTATTTCCCTTTTTATATTATCCACAAGGATTCAATGAACAAAACGTCACTAGTCTATCACTTTCGTTAGGGTCCGAGCCAAGGCCTAGTGCTTCCATTGGTCAAGCTAAAATTTCTTTCTTCTCTTATCTAACTTTTCATCTGACTTTTTAATTACACAGCTTTTAGATAATTAATAAACATCATTTCCATTTACAGATTACAGGAATTAATTAATACCTGTTTTTACTTTAACTTACGTTATTTTTTTATTAAAATATTTTTATATTTCAACCTTGTATTTTTTTATTAAAAAAAATACGTTCAAATACTTTTTTTTTTTGTTTATGAAAAAAATATTTTTAAAGTTTAGCATCTGTGCGAATATATACGTTTAACAATATTTTAATTTTAGCGTTTAGTTTTTTACTTTTATTTGCGAACTTTTATTAAGTTTTTATTTTAAATTAATGTAACGACATATTTATATATCGTTACACAAAGAAAGCAACCGAGTTATTAGCTCCAGGCTTCAAGAAAGAAATGTATTTCATCGGTCAGCTAAAGTATACCATTTTCAGAAAGTGTGAACAAATTTTTGGAGATGTTAGTGATGAGCAGAGAGAATGCTTTCATCAAGATCTGAAAATGATAGAAGAGTGTTATTAGGGGTGATGGGACAGAAATATGATGGCAGACTACTGCTGGAGCATCAAACAAGATTGTCCTCAACAAGTACACAAATGCAAGAGCTACAAATGCAAAGTTTTGCCTGAATAGAATTTAAATAAGTTTTGTGCAAATTTTATGATTAAAATAAGTGTTTTAATGTGTTCTATTTCAAAATTGTAGACAAATTCTGATGCAATCATATCTTTTAATATATTAGTGTATTTACTGTATTATATAAATTATTATATTTTCACAAAGATGATGCCCAAGAAGATATTCTACTTCATTACATTAAACTAAATGTTGAAAATTTTACAATAAGATGAAAACCTAAAATCTTGAATTGCAAAAAAACTGTAGCATATAGGGAAAAACTAATGTCAGATTTGAGATCAATACCCTCGAATTAAGTAAGAACAAGTATTTTTGTGGATGCAACAAAAATTTTGTTCCCCAGTGTAATCATTAAAAACAGTCAACACTTAGACAATCACTATATTAATAACAATCAACAATCTCAAAATGTTATCAAAGCAACCTGCTTTCACAGAATAATGGTGAAATATGTTCCAATATATTTATATAGATACCAAAGATTGCAACTTAACTGCAAGCATTGAAATTATTGATACAAAAAAGTTTAAATGAACCTCTTTAAACAGGTAAATATAACATGCCCTGAATGCAGAATCAATTATAGCATTATAAACTACAATTATAATTTTCAAATTGCACCCAAAGTATTACTTAAATAAGTGTAATAATGCTTGACTAAAATAGATTTATAAGTAATCACTGAAAACAGTCAACACTTAGACAATTCTAATATCAATAATGATCAACAATGTCAAACTGTTGTCAAGGCAACCTCCTTTTAAGGATAAAGGTGAAATTCACCTTTATAGTTCAATATATTTATATAGACCCTAAATACTGTAATTTAACCACAGAGATTGAAATTATTGATACAAAGAAGTTATATCTATACATTTAATTAGAAAGGACTTGAACTCAGACTTTCAAACTTCTTGTAATTTACTCCATTTTATATAACTAATACACATGTACACATACATGTGAAAAAGATAAATGATCTCCAATATTGGTATTTTATGCTGAATCTGCACTCATCTGTTAGTCCAGATCATCATCTTCCACACACATATATAATCAGTGATCAGTTTATATTAAGAGAGCAAATATTCAAACTTTAATGGACAGGTTCCAATTTTTTCCACACTCCAACTCTTCAGTTATCCATATCATTGAAAATCTGATGATGGAATATATATATGAAGTTAAGTTTAAGTATGTCTAAAAATGTGTACATGAAGTTTAAATTATAACAAGTGTTACATATCTTACTCGAAAAAGTGAAATGGATGTAACAAATACATCCATAGTAAAGTATGGTGAAGGATGCATTGATGAAAAATAAAAAGCTTAAAAAAATATATAATTAAATCTGTGGATATTTTTAAAGGATTTTTTTTACATACTTTATTCACAAATCCTTGAGAAGTCCCAAGTATCTTATATTAAAATAATAAAACTAAAATTATAAAATAGTTTATCAATATCACATGATCACTATTTCTTATGCTTGCTTATTAAAACAGGCAAAACTCTCCATACGTATTGCCTATCAGTGCAATCCATTGATTCCTCTGGCTTGCACTGAGTGGCAATACGTATAGAGAGTTTTGCCTGTTTTAGTTTATCACACTTACTTTAAATTAATATATTATTTTATTAAAAAATTGTAAATATTGAACATAACAGGAAATCTTTTCTTCAGGATACGCAGTGTTTTATTTATTTTCAAAGTTTTGGTTGATATAGATAGATTTATAAGAGTTAATATTTTAGTGTTATGCTGTATTTGAAAGTTTATAAATTTAAAGAAAATCAATATTTTTTTTCATTTTTTATCTATCAAGTATTGATTACTTTGCTCCTAACCCAAACAAAATTCTGGTGTAAAACTTTTCCAAAAAAAAAAAAAAAAAACTGAACAGTTTTATTTCTATTTGCTTTTAAAAGATATAGATAGCTTTTTGTTATCTTCTAAAAAAAAATAAACAATCGGATTTTATTTATTGTTTACTACTCAGATTTACTTAAATATTAATTAAACTCCGAATATATCTACTCACGATTAATAAATTTTTTTTTGTTATTTGAAAATCATGACCATAATCAATTTTTTTTACCAATACTGATAATAATAAAAATCAAATATTAATTTTAACAATTATGAGTGAATGTATGTGTCTACATATATATAAGTAAATACAATTTTTAGTGCATGGATAAATAAATAATATGAAAAAAGATTATTCAGCAGAGTAAGATGAAAAAAAAATTCTAAAATTGAAATAAATCGAGTAACTGCCAAATCTCTAGTGCTCGTTACAATACTTAACTGACAGCCAATCAGATGGCATGGATAGCTGTCGAAATGATATCCAAACCTAAACACACAACAAAGATTTTACGAAAAAAAGGGTGGCCACCCTTTTCTCTACTCTTCTTTTTATATATCTAAGCCGGTCATAAGTATTTAGGTTTGAAAGCTTGAAGCTTTAAATATCTTCACAATTAACCCACTGAGTCTAAATCATAAATGTACAAGGCGAAATCCTATGATTTACTACAAAGTAGTTTTTAGAATACATAACAAGCAGTAAAGTATGTTTAGGTTTGGATGTCATTTCTACAGCTATCCATGCCATCTGATTGTCTGTCAGTTAAGTACAGTTAAATATTGTAATGAGTGCTAGAGATTTGGCAGTATCTCGATTTATTTCAATTTTCAACTATTGGCGCTTCGCAAATTAAAATATTATTTAAAATTGAATTAAATATTTTTAAACATAAAACATTTATAAGAAGTATATAAGTGATAAAGTATTTAAGTGATTCAAAAAAGGAGGGACGAGATGTTATTAACCATTCTTACATCAAACAGAAATAGAAATGTAATCAAAAAAGTGATATGTGATTGTAATATTATTTAAATGCATGTTTCCTCACAAACCCGGATATTGAAAAACTTATTTAATGAGTAATGTTTCATTATTGTTCCTATATAAAATAGAAAGACCTGTTGAAGAGGTTTTTGTCTGTTTTATTTAGTTTCAAAATGAATAATAATATTTATTGGTTTACCATAAGCGATAAAAGTTCAATATTATAATTCTTAAAACAAAAATGGTTTGATCATGAGTGAAAGATTGTTGCAATTTTTATCAAATTATGTTTTTGTACTCAAGCAAAGAGTGGGTACTGATTTAGTATGCGCTCATGGCCATTTTGAATTTCTAAGAACCACCCAAAACCCTCACTGACATATCCAAGCAATAAATGGCATTGATTATCTACATGTGGTCATGTTATAACCATTCATTACAAATACATAATTTTTATCAAAAAATAAATATATTTTATAGCACAAGATCTAACTATATTATAGCCTGTCCTTTAAAGTATGAAGATTAATCTTAATATAAATCTGAGCACTTATTTTATATATGTGTAGAGATGATAGTCTGAGCCAACTGACAAGTGCTGGTTTAGCACTAATTACACATATTGGTGATTATTTATCTTTTAGACATTATATGTGGTCAAGTGTATCAGTGGTATAAGATAGTGTGGAGAGGTGAGGATCATGTGAAAGTCTGAGCTCAAAATATCATATATATATATATACATTGTTAGTACAGGTATATATATAGCCTGTAGGTTAGATGTTATATAGTCATTATTATATATGCACACAAGTATTCACACACGTACATATGCAATAATCAAAAAGAGTTTGAGAAGACCAAATAGTTATCTCATTCTTATTTATCAATAAATAGAGAATATATTTTATCAATCATTAGCTGCATAATAGAATAATGTATTTTAAATTCTTTTTTTAAAGATATATATACAAATATCCCGGTAACTTATTAAAATGCTTTTCAAAATTGGTTTTGGAAATGCTTTAATGCCTATGAAGAAAACTTCATTCTAATAGTGACTGTCTAAATATAAAAACTAGACAGCGTAGACATTGTTAAGAAAATTTCTATAATAAATTAATAACACTATTTAACAAACACTAAAAAAATAATATATCATCAAGAGTCGTGCTTTTATTAATTGCTGACAAATCAAGCTAATTTTTCATTTTTATACATATATAAACAAAACATTAATCTTTAAAAAGAAACAAAAGAACAAAATCTCCAAATATATTATGATCCGCAACTGCAGCCAATCAAGAACTTTCTTTCCAGAGAAAGAAACAGTATTAAGTAAGAGCTGATAGTGATCTGTCCCATTAATTTCAGTTAAGAGAGTTATGCCTTCAGAGTAAGATACCCGAGATGTTTATTAATTTTCAGTTTTAGAATCGGTTATAAATTTACTTAAATGAAATGTAAAATAAAATGGCTTTTTTAGAGTATTTTGTTAACTTGATTTTTTTTTTTTTTGCATATTTTGACTTAGCAAATAGATCAATACTATACATGTTTTATTTGTTTCATACAGCTTTTCGCTATGAACTCAGCACATTCTATTTGTCATATAAATTCCTATTAATTTAAATGCACTATTATTATTTAACAAACATTTATATAGCCTTAGCTTGAAATATAAATATATTTTAAATGAACTGTGCTCAGGCTACTGATAGATTTTACAGATGGTTGCAGTAGAATTATGGTTTAACTGGTGCTCTATGCAGGTGCAACAGCTGTATAAGCATCAATATTTATTTAGAAATATATACACAAGTCAAAACTTAAACTTAACAACTAGAGTTTATTTACTACATATATATGGCTGCAGAAAGGAATTTGCCATTAACTGAAAGGAGAGATCCTTTGATTTCTCTTGGAGATCTTAAAGGGATTGAGCAGGACAAGTTCCTAATGCCCACCCCATATGTCCTTGTTGCTGCAGTTATTATTACTATGTGTTTACTCATATAGTATATGAACATGGATGGGCTGCTCATCAACATGCATTAGTCACCATGATGAGTTTATTGACTATTTATCCCTCAGTTTAAGATTAAGAAACATCATGGTCATTCTTCTCAGTTGCCTGATAGCTTTTAACTGAAATATCAGTAGAGTTTTCTTGAAGACAAAATGAATATGTGTGCGAAGAATTTTTTTTCTCTTCTAATAAATGAGGAAGCAAGCTGGGGTGATGTGGAGAAGAGAGGTTAGAGATCAGAGAAAATGAATTGAACTTGGAGAGATCTTCATCCTGCAGTGGATTGATCAATAATGGTTGAAAATGATGCTGCTGATAATGTATATATGTATAATATAGAGACTTCACAGTCAAAGAAATATGGAGAGATGCATGATAGGAGAAACAAGAAAAGATTGAAAATGAAATACATGAATAAGAAAACACATAGATGTTACTGATATTATTGGAAAAATGAAGGGACTAGAGTTGAGTTAGGTTGAACATATTGCTAGAAAAGATGATAATAGGTGGACAGTTGAAATCTTAAACTGGATTTCAAGAGATTGTAAATGACACAGAAAGAGACCACATGTGAGATGGATAGATGGAATAAGGAAGCATGCTGGGATGATGTGGAGAAGAGAGGCTAAAGATCAGAGAAGAGGAATTGAACATGGAGAGACCATCCTGCAGTGGATCGATCAATAATGCATAAAAATGATGTTGATGATAATATATATGTATAATACAGAGACTTTAGAAGACTCAAAGAAATATGGAGAGATGCATAATAGGAGTAATAAAAAGAGATCAAAAATGAAATACATGGGTAAGAGAACAAACAAGTGTTACTGATATTGAAAGAATGAGACTGAAGTTGAGTTAATCTGGACATATTACTAGTGGACAGTTGAAATATTAAACCCAATTCTAAGAATTTTTAAAAACCCTGAAAGAGACCACATGTGAGATGGATAGATGAAATAAAGTGTGCATGAGTGATGTGGAGAAAAGTGGTAGAGATCAGAGAAGATGGAGTGAACTTTGAGAGACCTTCAACTTACAGTGGAATGATAATAGTTAACAATGATGATGATTATTATGTATAGTAGATTAGAAATGTGTTAGTGTTTCACTAAATCACTGGTTACTTGTTAACATTAAATATTTTTGCAGATAAAATTGATAGTCTTCTTGCATTCCCTGTTTGCTATACTAAATTGTACACTTTACTGCATAGTTCTTCATCTTAGTACGCTGCTGGATCACTGCACTGGTAAATTCTACATTACATTAAGTATTATAATACTTTATCTTACTTTAGTGCAGCAACATATGCTGGTTCCACAGTTTTTGTTTGCCATCACTCAACTTGCATAATTAGTCCCATTTGCATTCTTTGCAAATTAGCATACTTTTGGTCATTTCTACTTCTTTGCATATTTTTAATGTTATTTTTAATTTTATTTCTGATAAAACTGTATATGCATGCACATACTTAAATCCTATTTACAAATTATATGTGCATAGACTTTTAGTCAGGTATTACATAATTTCCCCTCACTGCAGTAATAGTGCAAAGTTAACTCATAAATATCTTTTAATTTCTTCAGTTTTTTTCACTCTTTAGCTCTAGATAGAGGTACAAGTTGTTCTTCAGTCTGTTGATTACTATTAAAATCTGCAGATATTTTGACAAAAATTGATCTTGAAGGGCTTCTTCATTTAATTCAATTCCAGGAATCTCTTCTTGAGTTTCAGACTATTGTTTTAATATTTTTTACTATTTTTGAAAATATCAGCTGTAGGATAACCTACTTTTCCATGTGTCTTCTGATTTCTTTATCATTTGCTAATTTTATTATGTGTAATTGTTTAGACAAAATTTTTATTATTCTTGACTGCCATTTTTTTCTTAATGTAATATATACCCAAACTGTATCTTCTATTTTTAATTTAATGTTTTCTAAATGTGCCTCCTTGTTATCTTATACATGATGAACATAGAAAGATGTTCTGGACTACCATTTTATTAACATTTCTCTGGAGTTCTTTCTAATAGTTATACACAATGTGAGACACACTTCATGGATATTTATATATTGCATTTTATTTAATGTTTGTTTATCATAAATGTACCCTTGAAGGTTTTTGCAATGATATAGATTGCAGAGGCTTTTACTATATGGTGAAACTGAACTGAATTCAGACCCATATAGCTATCTAGTTTGTTTGACTGGATTTGAAGATATTTATGTATTGCAAAACTTTCAGGTTGATAGAAAAGTGTTTCATAAATGCTGATTAGTAGAATTGGTGTTTAGATCTAGTTTCTGGTCTTCCTACCCTTTACTGGCATGAGCCAACTAGCTCAAAATGATGGTTTAAAGGTTGGAGACAATTTGAAAGAGATATTGAATTCTATCTCTCTCAGCATTTGTGTAAACAAAGCTTGATTGTGAGCTATTGGTAAAGCTATTGGTAAAGCTCCATCTAGTGATCATATATATATATATATATATTGCAAAGTCAAGTCATATATTATGTGACTTAATTTAATAAGCTTGTACTACAAATGTTATATAATGAGCATGTTAATAGCTCTTAACAAGCTTTTCTGAATATCCTTATTCTCAGACTGGTTTCTAGCTCTGGTTGTCATCAATGAGGCACTAGGGCATTCAAGTATTATTAGATTTAAAAATAACAGGTCAATCTCCAGCATTTATCTAATAGTTACCTATTAAATAGAAAATCAGAAATTTTCCAATACCCATGTCTTCAAATTCAGTTATCTAACTTAAATAGTCATATGAGACTAAAATAAGTTCAGATACACTATATATTAATAGTTTTTGCAATATAACATCACCAAAGCCTCAAGAACAAAATAATAATTGCAAGGAAATCAAGTCATATATCACATGACATTTTTTCTACTTAATAAGTAACTATTAGATAAATGTTGGGGCTTGATCTGGTATTTTTAACTGTAATACCTCAATGTGCTAGTTTCTCACTGACAACATCCAGAACTAGAAACCAATCTGAGGATAAGGATATTCAGAAAAGCTTGTTAAGAGCTATCAGCATGATCATTATTAAATTAAGTCACATGATATATGACTTTATTTTCTTGCAATTATTATTTTGTTCTTGAGGCTTTGATGATTTTATATTGCTAAAGCTATTAATATATGGTGTATCTGAACTATAGCTGGATTTGAAGATATGGATATCTGAAAATTTTAGATTTTCTACTTAATATGTAACTATTGGGTAAATTCTGGGACTTGACTAGTATTTTTTAAACTAATACCTAAATATCCTAATGCCTCACTGATGACAGCCAGAGCTAAAAACCAGTCTGAGGATAAGGATATTCAGAAAGGCTTGTTAAGAGCTATCAGCATGCTCATTATATATATATATATATATATATATATATGGCTAAAAGCAAATCCTGAACTATCAAAAAAATAGTTATCTAATGTTTGTGTGAGTTCAGTTGATGAAAGCATTCTTAAAGCAGTAGTGTATTGAAGCAGGCAAATGCATGTCATTATATGAATAATTAATTGATTAAAACAATTAGCAAAAAAATAATAAACTGCATTTAATATATTGATTTTTTAAGTGTTTAATCAACAGATAAAAGATTTAAAGCAAGTCACTTGACTTCCACTAAAATCTTATTTTATTTTTTATTTAAGCAAAATTTCTATTAAAAAAAGTAGTATTAAATTTAAAAAGATAAATTATTTTGTTGAATATGTTCATTTACGTGCATATCAATAATTTACAAACAGTAATAAATACTTTAATTTAAAAAATGGCATCAGAAATTCACAATCATATTGATTTTCTTTAGTAGTTTCAAATGTAAATAGTTTTAAACAGAGATGTAAAATTAATTAAAACGAATAACATTTCTTTTTTATTAAAATAATAATAATAAATTTTAGTTCAAATATTTTTTTTAAAATTATGTAATAATAATTAAAAGTAAATTACTATAAGTGAATGTTTCCATATATTTACGAGTGATTTTAGAATTCTTTTGGATGTGTTATCGGATAAGTTGAATTATACTACATAATTATATACAGTACTAGATCAAATACAATAAACACGTATGATACTTCTATTAATATGATGTAATTTCATTATTTGCATCAAAAGCTACTTACATTTTACATTGAATGGAATATAAGATTTGAACAGCATTGAAAGAAATATTTAAATAATTCTACATGTATAAGAACCTCAAGTTATCAAATGTTAATAGAGAATATCAACGTTTAATTATTAATTATTTAAATGGTCCATAGAGTTTTAATTATATTTAAATCAGGTGAAAGGGAAGCAAGAGATGTGAAATATTATTTCCATATTCTTCAAATCAATCATTAACTGCATGAGTTGAAAAAAATCTATTATCATCTTTAGAGATGATAGTATTATATGAAAACAATGTTTGCACCATAAATTGACCCTGCTCTCCAGATATTTAAATGAATTAAAAATGGGATGCTATGCAAATTAAACTGTTAAATCAAAATAATATAATGGTACTATTCAAATCATGCCAGTTTCACTACCATATTTCATAGTTAGGAGAAGATAGACTGTTTGATTAGTTTTTTTTGACAATCATTTGATACAAACCCTTTTAGTCATTTAAAATTTTTTAAATAAAGCTTTGTCTGATTATTTTATATGTTCTAGTCATCTGCCATCCTGTTTTAAAATTTATTTCATTATTTTTTAACAAGCAGACACTGTGAACTGATATCATCTCAATAAATACTTTGCATTTGGAAATAATACTATACTTATTTGATATACATCAAATAAGTATAGTATAAGTTATTTTTCTTCTATTATAATTTTTTTTGGCTATATTTTTAATTTCTGTCATTTAACTCTCAGTCAGCAATGATTTCTTGCTATAATTAGTTTTATCATGTTTGATGAGCCCTTATTTAATGAATGTAGTCATTACCTTTAAAGGTGTCAATTTCACAGATTTATGAAAATTATAACAGTATTGCAGCTATTATTTATCATTTCCTAACAATTTTATTTATAAATATGAGATAAAATTTCATTTACAGCATAAAAATATAAAGCCACTATGACAGATATAATTTTTATTTTGTTCTATTTCACTTTATTTATTATTAACATTTAATAAATGCACATATTCTATTATTATTTTTAAGGATTTTAATTCATTTAATTTCAAAATTTAGTGCAAAAATGAAACAAATAACCTATGATCTAAAATATATAAAAAAATTTAAAAGCTAATGTACAAAAATTTGTTCAATAATGACGCTTTGGTATACAAATGACGAAGATTCATCATTATAGGTTAATTTAGAAATAAGATCCATGCATTAATAATACATCATACCTAAATTCTAACTACCTTAATTCTAAATATATATCTATTGATTAGTATGAGTAGTGGTTTTATTGAAGAATAGATCCCAATTATAAAGAGTATAGCAATGCTAATTTACAATAATGTTATATCAATTGCTTTTATGGGAAAATATAACTGAGAGTAGAATACAATGGAAAAATATATCTAGATAAGAGACTGAAGACTTCCAAGACCAAAAACTATTGCAGAAAAAATTAAATATTATCACAGGATATCAGAAAAGCAAGCTAAGTTTGTGTTTCAAAGATTGGTTTCTATAGTCAATATAAAAATCATCTTTAGTTCATTTCCTTTGTCATTCAACTCTCTGATTTGGAAATAATCACTCAATATGCTATTTAACATGTGATTTTATTACTTTACTAAAAACTATTTATAATATATATTGATTAATTCAAGGAGTTTACAAAAATTTGATGCTTCTACTCTGGATGTTTAGTAAAATGTACATAATAGAGTCATTGATGTATATTGTGCAAACTGTTCATTGGAATTAAATCCAAGTTTGTGAAGTAGTATTCAGAATATTTCAATAATTAAAATCTAATTCATTATTGAAATTAGTCATGAATATATTGCATCATTAATTAAACATGTTACAACATTATTATCTGCAAAACGATTAACTATCTGTGTGATATGTCTTAGCAAATAAGAATTTTATATTTTGATAAATTAAGTTCATTAAAAATATATAGAACATTCCTATGTTGCATTTATGCAACAGGCTAAAAAATCTTAGTTAAAAATCTTAAGATTTTTTTCTATTTCATTAATTATAAAAACAATAATTGTAAAAATACGGTAAACTAGGCTACTAGTGTTTGAGAAATGTCAGTAAGAAAATTGATTGACATGCAACCTGGTGTTCTTTATTGTAACTAAGCAAATACTAATACTGATATTATTCAGAAAGTAATCTGCATTTATAAATAAGCTTATTTTTATTTTAAAGTATCAATATTGTTAGAATTCATAATGTGAAGCTTATTTTCAAGCATTATAAAACAATCCAAGAATTATTATAAAAGTTATTAAATTTTTTATAATGGTGTTAATTATACTTTTCAAGAAATGTTACTATCTACTTCCGTTGGTGCACATAATTATTGGAATGGTGCTGAGTTACAAGAAAGACAAACGTTTAGATAAAAGTGTGTCTACATTTAATTAATACTTCTGGTCCTGTTTTAAATTCAGGGCTTTTTATTTAAACATGTAATTTTGTTGCCTATTCATTTTATTCAAAAACAATATGAAGTTAGTTGTTTAAAAGATTATTTAATATTTAAGTATCTAGGTGGCAGAAGTAAATACAGAAAAATCTGTTATCTTACTCTGTACTAAACTGCAAGAGGAATTTTATTCACTGCCAGTTAGAGAGAATATGACTATTAAAGTTATCTAAATCTTCTTTTTAGATATAAATCTTCTTTTTAGATAATGTGATTTTTAGATTTTGAATTATATTCAATTTAATTTTATTTAAAATACAAAATAAAAATTTAATTCTTATAAACTTGTTATAATCAAGTATTATGAAAAGATAAGTTTGAAGTTCAAAAGTTTTATAATACACTAAGCATGCTTTTAGAAGATTATTGCCAGAATCATAGCACTGCTTAAAGTTTAGCAGTTATAACTATGCCTATATACATGAACATAGTTTAGTATGTAAATGAGGCTTAATATGTAAATGCGGCAGCTAAATGTTTCATTTTTTTGACAATGGAATGCATAAATTTTTTTTGTTGATAAAATGCAGATCCATTGCAATTGCTCAAGCCTTTTTATATTTTTTTCTGTCATCTCTTTTGACACAGATTGTTCTCATATCAATGAGGTTGAAAGAGTTGCCCTTGATAATCCCATTATTGAGAAAGATTGATTTGTATTCATTATTCTGCTTGGCTCTGTTGTATAAGTATGCATTCTGGGTAATTCTTGTAGATCTAATTGCTTGAGATTTACCATAATATACAGAACTACAGGATTGGGGTACTGCATGTGATTTTATAGATGACATATGGATATGTTCAACTATTATTTTGTCTTTTGGGTTGTTTAGTGAGTTGTTTAGTGATGGAGGTTATTTTTATAGAAAATTAAACAATGCACATTAAAATGTATAATAAATTAATTATAATTAAGTAATGTGATAATAGAGAAAATTTTTAAAGAAGGCTTGATAATTTAAATATATAAATAAAAAAGGAGGAGAAATGAAAAGAATAACAGATGTAAGAATATAAAATGGCAAATTGTATTTTGGTTGTAGCAGTTTATTGAAGTTATTAAGTTCAAGATGGAGGATATTGTTGTCCTTAAATCCTACATGTGATATGGAGAAAACCAAAAAAATTTAGAACAACAGGAAATTAGATTTAAAGGGTTGTGTGATCTGGTATTGTTTTGAGAAACATGGAAAAATATATTTGAGAGCAAATCTAGAATAATTGTATTTTGAAAGATGATCTTGCATAAAAGTTTCTTTTAATCAAAAAAATGTTAAAATGGTTATATTTAGAGTATCTTGCAAATTGAATTTTATGAATATTTTTTTTATATGTGGATTTCAGATGAACTGAATTCTAAGAGAGAGAAAATCAAAGAGAGAAAAGTTTATATTTAATGAATGGATCAAATATTTTATGTTGTTATAGACATTCCCATTACCTTAAATAATAATAATAATAACAACAACAACGACGACGACGATGACGACAACAACAACAACAACAACAACAACAATAATAATAATAATAATAATAATAATAATAATAATAATAATAATAATAATAATAATAATAATAATAATAATTTAGTTGTGTTTACTATTTTTAATTTTCTTTTTTTAATTACTAATTAGTAATTAATTTGAAAAGAATTTAAATCTTTTCTAATTAGTTATTTAAAAATTTAAAATATAATTAAGATAAATCTCAACTTCTAAATACATTAGCCAATCTAACTGAAAAAATATAAAATCAAATAAAAAATTTATTAAGGTAATTAAGTTAAAAGTTACTGCATAAGAAAAATATATTAATTAAAAACACATCTAAATAACTTAATCCATTATTAAAATTAAAAAAATCCGAACACACAAATATATGTATGTATTGTCCGTTTTTTTTTTTTTTTTTACATTAGTAGAGTGAGTAGATAATTAAACCAATTATTTGGTTGGAAGATTTAACTATTAATGGGGTGTTGTTTAATTGATTATAATTTCTATTTTAATTTTATGCATTTAATTTACGTATAGCTTTCAAAAATTATGTGAACTTAAGTATAAGATATTAAAAAAATTGTGCTCTGATTAGCTTTATTACTAATTTTTATTCTGCGATATGACTAAAGATGCACGGTAATATATATATATGTTAAAACGAAGATTTGCACGGGTTAAATATATAAAATACATATTTTGCGGGTTCATCCGTGTTAAAAACTTTTAATATCAATATACTGATGTTTCGCGTCACACAAGCCATCCACAGAGTTATAAAAAGGTAGAAAGACGGTTGTAGAGGCGCTACAACCGTCTTTCTACCTTTTTATAACTCTGTGGATGGCTTGTGTGACCAAGTCGAAACATCAGTATATTGATATTAAAAGTTTTTAACACGGATGAACCCGCAAAATATGTATTTTATATATATATAAACACTGGAATAAATTTTAAGATATTCAAAATACTAATATATAAAAATAAATAATAGCTATAGTCAACTTATGACATAACTGTTTTTTCTGAATAGCATTTTACAATTCAATTTTTTAAAAAAAATCTCATTAAAGACATATACCATTAACATTTCCATGTAAATCACAAACTTTTCATAATTTATGTATATTAATTCAATTACATTACATTATTTAATAAATTATCTGTCTGATTTATAAAATATACCTCTTTTCATTTTTCTTTTCTTCAAATCGTTGTCTATATTTAATATAAAAACACTATCAAAACAAAAATTTCCATTACAAATAATTGAATGTTCAGTTTATCAATAACATTTCTTTCATTAATCATTAATTTACCAGTACTTGGATCTACATTAAATGCAACATTAAAACTAGAACAAATCAATGATATAATCATACTACACATTCTATTATTTATATACAAAATCCATGTTTTCTTTTCAATATTTTTCTTCCTTCATCTATGTGTAAATGTACATATATATTTAAAATATTTTTTCTATTCTATCCTACATTCAAAAGTTCATTAGAATATATTTCAATATTAGATAATTTATCATTTTGAAGTTTACTCAACATATTCTAATTTTAAAAAGTTTTAAATCCAGACAATTTATGCATAATGGAAATATTTGACTTGGACTGTACAAATTCCCTAATTGGTAAGAATTTGATATACATCTTATAATTCATCATATTTTATTTTCTCTGTGTGATAACCACATATGAAAATCAATTATGTAAAATAGGATAAGGTTGGCCAATGAGATTGCTGGTTTTAACTGTTATAGGCAATCATGTATAGCATATTTTAAAGAAAATATCTGAAGAGAATTGTTCTCAGTTAGGTATTAAAGATTATTTTAAATATATTGATGATGTGTTTGGATCATATTTTAAATTAAATTAAATAAAATTGATGGTCTAAAATGAACTGCTAATTTTAAGGATAATTTATTTAATATAAAATATCTTGATATAACTTTATAGAAATAATATAATATGGTCAAATTATAAGATGTTCATAAAACCTTATCAATTTGGGTTTTGAATACTCCAAGTCAACTGTTCTAATACATATAAATTGGCTGGATTTAAACATTTTATTTAAAAATAAGACATTGAGAAAATTTCAATATTACAAATTATCCAATATTAAAAAATATGCTAATGAATTATTGAATGTAGAATATAATAGGAAAAGTATTTTAAATATATTACATAAATTTACACATAGATGGATGATGGAAAATATTTTAAAAGACAGATTTTATTATTATATGTAAATAATAGGATGTATTCTCTGATATATTATTGGTTTCTTCTCATTTTAATATTGCAAGTGAAAGGATGTTGTTGATAGTTGTATACCAGTGTGGGTTCAGCTATATTGGTGATTGAAAATGTGCATTGGAAAAGAGATAAACACAAAGTATTGTATTATAAATTACAACTTTCTGTGGATATATTTAAATTTGTATTCAAAACATTCAGTGTTTTTATAATAAAAGCTTTTGCTTCAACAATGTTTCTATTTTGCATGTGGAAAATAATTTGTAAGAAAAAATCAGGGAGACATATTTTATAAATATAATGGATAATTTATTAAATAAACAATATAATTGTGTTAGTGTACATAAATCATAAATAATTGGCCATTCACATGGGAATGTTAATATTGTGTGACTTTAATAATATCTTTTTTTTAACCTCTAAATATTAAATGCTATTCAGGATGACAATCAGGCAATAAGCAGGCCATAGCTATGATTTATTTTTATGTATTGGTATTTTAAAAAATGTAGAGTTTATTTCAGAGTGCTTTATTTATTACACATTATTTAATCTGATTTATATATATATATATATATATATATATATATATATATATATATATATATATATATATATATATATATATATATATATATATATATATTAAAGTATGAGACTACCACCATCATCAACCATTATTAATCCACTGCAGGATGAAGGTCTCTCCAAGTTTAATTCATCTTCTCTGATCTTTAGCTTTTCTTCTCCACATCACCCCTGCACACTTTCTTATTTCATCCATCCATTTCACATGTGGTCTCTTTTTGGGTCTTTTACAATCTCCTGGAATCCCATTTAAGATTTCAATTGTCCATCTATTATCATCTCTTCTAGCAATATGTCCAGCCCAATTCCACTTCAATCTTTTAATTTTTTCAGTGAAGTCAGTAATACCTGTTTGTTCTCTTACCCATACTTTGCATTTTCGATCTCTTCTTGTTACTCCCAACATATATCTCTCCATACTTCATTGAGTGGTCTGGAGTCTCTGTATTGCTCTTCTATTAAGTGTTCGAGTCTCAGATCAATAAGTAAGAACTGGTAAAACACCTTTGTTAAAAAGCTTCCTTTTCAAACACATAGGCATATTTCCTTTTAGTATCAAGTTATTTCTATCAAAAGCACTCAAACCAAGTTCAATTCTATGATTAATTTCATTCATTATGTTTCCATCTGTATTTGTAACTGTTAACTTCTTCTAATTCATCACAATCAATCCTTATTTTAATATTTTGAGCAAATTGATTAAACATTACTTTAGTCTTTTTAACATTTATCTTTAGTCCTACTTTCCTACTTTCATCTGATAACTCTTGCAACATTTCTTCCAGCTCTGAAGCATTATTTGCAAAAAACAACTATATCATCTGCAAAATCTAAATGACTTAAATAATCTCCATTTACTTTCACTCCTTTAGTTTCCCATTTTAATACACAAAATATTTCTTGCAACACTGCTGTAAAAAGTTTTGGAGATATGGAGTTACCTTGTTTTACATCTTTCTCAATGTTGACTTTCCCAGTATCATTATGTAATCTAATTGTTGCTGTTGCATTTTTATAAATATTCTTTAAAATATGACAATATCCTTGATCTATACCTTGATGATCCAATGCTTTAATCACTGAAGAAATGTTTATAGAATCAAATGCCTTTTCATAATCTACAAATCCAAAACATAATGGCAACTTGTAATTATTTATTAAGTGCACATAAAGTATATGCAAATACTTTTAAGACAGGCTTTAACCTGTGCCTTGAAATTTATAATAACCAAGCAATATCTTTATTTTTCCAATAGAAGGACCTCTTAAACCATGACACAAGATAGCAACTTTTATAAAGATAAGAGCAACAGTCTTATCTTTAATCTAACTTTCCACTTATATAGGCAAATCTGAAGCATCTTGATTTGGGAGCAGGAAGCTGTTGTTTTCTTCATTGTTTAAGATCATACTCCCAAATCAAGTTGCTTCAGATTAGCCTATATAAGTCGAAAGTTAGATTAAAGATAAGGTGGTTGCTCTTATCTTTATAAAAGTTGTTATCTTGTGTTGTTGTTTGAGAGGTCTCTCTATTGGCATATTGCTTGACTATTATAAATTTCAAGGCACATTGATATAGGTTAAAGTCTGTCTTAAAATATTTACATATACTTCCTATGTGCTTAATAAATAATTAGAACATTAAAATAGTTTGGATATTTCCAGTATAAAGATTATAATATTACCTCATTGTAAATTGCAAGATTTCACAAATGTTAATTTGGATAGGAAATAGTGGATTTAAACAGTGGAGAGAACAACAGCTTCACACTCCCAACAACCAATGTGCTTCAGATTGACCTATATAAATAAAAAGTTAGGTTAAAGATAAGACACCCACTCTTATCTTTATAAAAGTCACTATCTTGTGTTTTGGTTTGAGAAATCCCTCTATTGGCAAAATAAAGATATTGCTTGACTATTATAAAATTCAAGATGCATTTGATACAAGTTAAAGCCTTTCTTAAAAATGAGTTAAAATAATTATTCATAAAAATAAAAGAGATTTGAAACAGATAATAAGAAATTTTTTTTTTTTTTTAAATAGAAGAACAGTGCTTTAGTTTTTTTTTTTTTTTAAAAAAAAACAAAACAACAAACATATTTTGCAAACTACATAATACAGAAGGTTAAAATCTAATTAAAAAAATATATTAAGATATAGGGATAAGAGAGAAAAATATAAATTTACAAAAGTAAAAGCAAACAACTATTTAATACATATTATTATCATTTTACTTATATTATAAAATCAACTTCTAATCTTTTCTTATTTTTATTAAATATTTTTTATCAATTAACTTTTCCCACATTACAAATTATTTTTTTACATTACAAAAATTACCTACCTCTTGACAATCCTATTTCCAAAACCCAACTGACTAAATTTCAAAATTTGTACTTGTTTAACACTCCTGCTATTGTCATTTTTTTAAACTTTATTCTTTTAATCTTTTTCAAATTCTAACTATTATTAATAATAATTGTTTATAAAATTATTGTTCTTATCCCAAAATCCTTATTAAAATTTTATTTTATATTCTTAATCAAGATTGCCTTTTTATCTTTTCTATCCCTTCTATTATTTGTATAATTAATCATTTTTATAGGTTTGAAAAAGATTGTATAAAAATGATTAATTACACAAATAATGGAAAGGATAGGAAAATTAAAGAGGCAATATTGATTAAGAATGTAAAACCAAATCCTAATAGGAATTTTGGGGTAAGAACAATAATTTTATAAACAATTATTATTAATAATAGTTAAAATTTGAAAAAGGTTAAAATAATAAAGTTAAAGAAAATGACAATAGACAGAGTGTTCCGACAAGTACAAATTTTGAAATTTAGTCAGTTGGGTTTTGGAAATAGGATTGTCAAGAGATAGATAATTTTTGTAATGTAAATAAATAATTTGTAATGTGAGAAAAGTTAATTGATAAAAAATATTTAATAAACATAAGAAAAGATTAGAAGTTGATTTTATAATATAAGTAAAATGATAATAATATGTATTAAATAGTAAAATAAATGTTAAAGGTTATAATTATTATAATAAATAATATTTTTAAAAAGTAAAATAAAGTGATATAAAATAAATATTGATAGAATAATTTAAAAGGTAAAGTAATAAAATGGGAAATGATTATTTATAATGGTCAGATTAAAATGTATATTTATTTTTGTTTATATTGTGTATTTAATTATGTATTTGAATATGTGTATAAGTGTATTAATTGTATAATTATATATTTGAATATTGTAGCTCTGATGATGACTGCAGGACAGTCGAAACTGTTAGTTTGATATAAATAAAAGTATTGATAAAGTAATTAAGAAAAGTGTAAACGGTATGATATTTGCATTTGGTAGAAGAAATATTTTAATTTAAAACAACGTGGCAAAGTGGTTTGTCAAATTGCTAAAATATGTTTTTAATGTTCTTATAAAATTGATAACTGAATGTAGAAAAGCAAAAAAAGTTTGCAGATATAAATTTTACACCTTTTATTTACATTGTTCTAAACTAATATTATAAAATAAATAATTTTATATAACTTTAAATGATCTTCACAAAAGTTTCTATGAAAACATCAACATTATTATATCTAACACTGAATTATTAATATATATTATAACTGGAAATAAAATACTTTAACATATATAAGTACATTAATAAATTTAAGCCTTTAAAAAAAGAATAATAGAAGTAAAAGAATTAAAAATACTTAGAGTAATAATAGTTATACAAACTTATTAACTTACTTTTGTTGTAATTTATTATCTTTATTCATTCTCTATTATTATCCCATAACTACTAAATACTTTCACAAACTGCTATTATTAGCTTATAATCTTTTGTAATATGTACAAATCCAAAATAGCTCATCTATCATTTATAATATTAAACCATTAAAAATTGGTCTTAATTTTGTTTACATCTTTGCTTATAACATGTATTAATTATTTCTTTCAAATGCACATAGCAACATAATGAAATAGAAATGTCTCTTTAATAAATCAATTTTATATCGTTTCTGCATTCTTTATTTGTTTATATATAAAAATTCACTTTAAAAACATATTAAATAGCCTAATCACATAGCAAAAAATCCCCATATCATATTGGTTAGCACATATGCTTCGCATGATGATATAGTGTAGAGTTAAGTCAATAAGCTAAAGAGATTTTCTTTTAGATAATAAATCATAATTAATCTTATTTTCGATTAAGTATTGATTAGTAAAATGGGTATTAAGCTATTACAAACTGGAAGTTAAAGCTTTAAAATTAGTTTAAGTTGAACAGATGAGTATTGATGCGTTGACTGTAAAAACAACAATTACGATTATAATATAATACGTCTACTAGCGATGAGTTGGCTTGCTTTATAAAAGTTAATCACATGATTTAATCTCAAATATTTTTTGTTAATTTGATAAAACATTACTTTTTTCCAGCTTTCTAAATATATTCAAAAAGCCAAATCAAATTTAAAAATTAAAATAGAGATACATATAGTAAATAATAGTTATATATAAAAAGCATTAAAATATTAATAAATTATTTAAATGATTTTTAATTTTTAAATAAAATCTGCAACAAATTATAATTAATTAATTAACTGCATACTCTAAAAAAATTTAATATCCGCGAAATCTAAGAGTTAATTAAAAATAAGTTCAAGTTAATTACTTTCACGGCAAATCCTGTTAAAAAAATGATTAGATCCTTTATTGAACAATTCAACCTGTTTGACTTCTGATTAAAAAAAAAAATTAAAAGAAAGAGTTTAAAGTAGTTCAAATCAGTAGTCAATATTAGAATTACTTTCATTCATCTTTTTTTATTTTTATTTTATGTATATGACAGTAGAAAGATGTTTGAAAAAAGTCCTTTGATTTTTATTTGTGATCTCAAAAGAAAAAAACAACATAGGTTATCTTAGTCATTATCACTCATCAGAGTTGTTAGCTTATTATTATTATTAATTCTGAGTTTAATACCCCCCCCCTCAAAAATTTTCTCATCAGGTATTGTTAATTGATGAAACGTTCTGCTCATTTTCTTTATACATATATTTTACATAAAGTATTTAAGGTAGTGATTGAAAGCAGACAGTGCTAAGAAACACAGGATTACAAACTTAGGTTAGCATTCAGTGACAGTTTATTAGAACTTATTAAACTGTAGATCACTTTCAAGAAATTGAATGAATTAGACAAAGAATTGTTTAACATTAAATGGGACAATATAAATCATTGTAAAATTAGAAGAAAAATAAAGAGACTTTCTTTAAAAAAGGCACAAACATTGGAAACAAAAGTAGAACGGTATATACTTTAAATAAAAAGTGAAAAACACTAGTGAAGATAGATGTGACATTAAAGAAAGAAACAGCATGAATTATTTAATTTAATAGAAAATACCAAATGAAGATAGTTTACATTTGTATCACAATAAATTCTTATTCTGAGGAAATTATAGAGGACTTTTATATAGATGTGTAAAAGGTATTTGATAAAATAAACGAAAGTTGGAACATCTTGAAACATGAAAGTAATGTGGGAAATTTGTGTATGAAGACAAAAAAAAAAGTTTGTAGACTTGAGAAATTTGGCGAAAAAAAATAAAACTATTTATAATTATTGCTTTTAAAATTTATTTTCATTTTAATTAATTCCACTTATAATATTTTCACCAACAAAAAATTGTATTTTAAGATTATAATGTGCTTGATAAATTCAATCTAGAAAATGATCATTGTTTAGTAAGATGAAGTATATACTGCAAAGGTAAAGAAATGATAAAACAGACAATATTAAAAATTGATATCCTTAACCTCCAAAAATATTTCAATGAATTTAAGCTAGACTTTAAAAATTGTTTTAAGATAATAACATATTTAGAAGATGTCTTAAAGTTAAATGAGATTAATAAGAAGATAAGAGAAGATCTATGGAGAACAGATGCACAATTACCAGGAAGTTTTTTTAAAAAGGTAATTCATCAGCAAATCGTTTACTGAGAAAAAAAATGTATACAAAAAAAAATTAAATAAAAATAAACCACATAGAAAAATTGAATATTTGGAATTCTGCAAAATGGATGGAAAAAAATTAATAATAATATAAAAATATATAACTATGAAATGGTAATAAATGTTTTAAAATAGAAGTCTCAAAGACAAAAAATAACTTCTTGATATTAGAGGAAATAATATTTGAGCAATAACAAAAAAAAATTACTATTAGTAAAAAGTAACACATTTTCATAAAGTGATTGAAAGAATTTCACAAAGAAATAAGTATGTTGCAATAAAGAATTAAAAAATGAAACCTGTATAATTTTTAAATGCCACATGACTTAAAAGAAAAGATGATTTAAACAATTATTAATAATTGGAAAACTACAGAAAACAACAGAATCATTATAAAATGTTTTGTTAAAAAAAGCCAGTAAGAAAATAATAAAGCTATTGGTAAAGTTATATAACAAATATCTAAATGGGTAAGATATATTCCTGAGAGGAGAACTGCAATACTTTTATTGATGTTTAGCAATATGAAAAAAAAGCTATTAAAAATAAGGATAGATTAAGTTTTCTATCACTAATATAAAATATTTGTGCTAAGAGATCAAGTGATCATTTATAAAGAATTTTGAATTCAAATTAATTAAAGAAAAAACTGGATTTAAAAGTAGTTTATAACATATTATATCATATCCATGTTGTAAAAGAAATCAATAAGTATAAATTGTCTTATTTTGCCATGATTAAAACTTTGAAAGACCATGATTCAAATTTTGAAAAACACATACAAAAATGCAACCGCACTGATTAGATTTTATAGTGATTATAAGAAGACTAATATTGATATAGAGAATGTGATTCATCTCTCCAAATATATTTCATAGGTGCATATGATATAAACTAAAATGTTGAACTAAAATGATAAAGTAACAAATAAATAAATAAGTGGGGTCCAATTAAAAAGTAAAATGGCATCTTAAAAACTGCAAACTAAAGAGGACAATTATATGACTAACTTTTGAGAATAATTCACTCCATGTAAGCATAAAATTGAGTTATATCAATGATGCCAGTAGATTAAAACATAAAATAGCTAGTAGTTTCTTCATCTCAACCACATAAGAAACATGTGTCTCAATCTGAGAGAAGCTTATTCTATCTAAAAAATATTGGTTAGATACCACACTAGCTTTTATTAAGAAGTTCAAATATTTTGATTCTAAAACCCATTGTTTGGGTTCTTTAATAATTTAAATGTTTTCTGAGATCTAGAAATGGGTTTGGAATATTTCTGAATTTGGTAAATAACCAATGAAAGAGCACATACTATCTATTTTTTTCTCCCAAATATATATTCAATTACACTGAGTTAGAATGTAAAATTCACTATATTTTCAATAATAAAGCAGACAGAAAGCTATTCAATAAAACTGTTAAGAAGTTATTATTTTTAAAAGCAGTATTAGATTAGACAGACTGTTTAATTTAGAGTATTGCATTTTTCTCATTGATGTGGCAACAGTTTTCTTGCTTCAAATCAGATAATTGCAATAAGAATTAACTTTTTAATGAAAAAAGTTAGTGCATATTAATCAATGACACTTTAGCATGGATGGAAAGATACATAAATTTTTCAATAGAAGTTAGTGATTGCTTTTGGATATTTATTTTACTATATAAGAAAATAAATGGAAAAATCTATATCATTAGACAAAATTCTTTAAAATGAAAAATATTTCTTAATACGTTGAATAATCTTTGCCATAGTTACCAAAAATGGAAAACAGTTTGAGCAGGAGTTTTTTTTAGATGGAAAAATATTGATAATGTTCTCCATATATGACTTATGTCTGACTTTATCTTATGATATTCTCAATAAATCTCATTCATTCTAAAATAGAAGAGTATTTAGTAAAAAAATAATAGAAATCTCAATAGGGAGCCATAAGGCATAAAATTGTAGGATATAAAATCCAAAATATATTTTTATTTATGTTAATGTGAATTTTATAATAAACCACAAGATTAGTAATAATAAAAGATTGGGGTGAGAATGTTGTATTGCTGTAGCACTTAGATAAATTTAGATTTAGTAAACAAATCAAGCTCTAAAGAAATATCTAACTTGATAGCAGTTGGTACAATTTTCTATGTTCTCTAATGTGATCATCAAATAAGAGAGAACATAAGATTTTTAGAAGGTTATAAAAGAAATAGAGCATTGAGGATGTGGAACCATAGATATTAAATAAAGGTACTCAGTAGCTTTAATCTTAGAAAGAATGATGACGATGATGATGATGGAAATTGTTGAGTGGTGGATTCAAAGAAGTAATTAAATTTATAATGAGATGCCTTGTTTAACAATGCCAAAATTTTCTGTTCTAATACTAAAGCCTAGGAAAGAAAATCTGTAATAGGAATAAATTCAGAGTTCATGTTTTGACCACCATTTTTAATACAGGTTTTTAATGGTTAAACATGTAATTATTATTGATTTATATCTCACTGTAAACCATGCACAGTATTTTAACCAAGTTAACATCAGTTTTCAATTAAAATACCCCAGACTTTTCATATGTAGTAGCACATACTTCCTTTCATTACATCTGTGGAAACTGTATAATATGAATAAATTTTGGTGGTCAACCAACAAATTTCAAACAGTGCCATAGAACTTGTCAAGTGTTGGTGGTTGAGAGGTCAGCATAGCTGCCTTACAAGCAGTTGTCCTGGGTAAGCAGGTATGTGTCCCGGCTGATGCTATGACCCATGAAAGAAAAAAGCTTTGACTTCATTAAGCTAAATATATAAATCTAAATCAGTATATAAAATAAATATATCATTAATAGTCATCATAACAATTCTTATATCATCATTCAAAAGATGATCAAAATACTATTTCCATCTATTTAAAATATCACTGCCATTATATAAGAAAGTGTCTTTGCTTGATTTAATAGGATTGTGATAGCATTTCTCAGATCCATATGCCATTTTTAATACATAAAAAAAGATCTAGAATAACCATGAATAGCAAATGTCTGTATCTCCTTTGCAATTTTATTCCACCAATCATTTAAAACCTTCCTGTCTGTTGTCAAACTTCTGCCTTCAGATCTTTTACATTTATTATGAAGTTCCACTTTTAAAGTATTATTTTGCAAGCAGAGAGTGTCATGTTTCTTTTTAATTAAATTACTAATAATAGGATCATTGTCAGAAAATCAGTCATGATTTTTTTTTTTAGTCAACCAAAGAATATATTTTCTCATATCCATAATGCATTCCTTAAGAAAATTCCACATTTCAATAATGTAACAATCCTGAAGATCCAAATTAGCAATCTTAATGTTTAATAGCTATTGAAATTTAGTATGTATAGTAGATTCTTCTCAGAATGAATATCATCTACGTTCTTATAAATGCAATTGAAATATTATTTACTTTTTAATGCAATTATTATTTTAATGTTGCAGCATATTAAGCTGTGATTTGTCCAAAAATCTGAGCTTGTAAATGTTCATGTCATATGGATTTTTTTTATATTCTGATTCCTAATAATAATGTAATCTATTAAATGCTATTGCTTTGGGTGTGGATGCATTCATGTTCATTTTTAACAAGTTTCTGTCTAAACAGTGTGTTTAAATAATTAATCCATGTGTTGTGCACAAATTCATTAATAACAAACCATTCTAATTTACAGCCATAATACCATTAATTCCATTAACTTTTGAACAATGTCTACTATTTAAATCAACATGTGTTAAAACCTCTAAGAATAAACACTTGATCTTTTAATAGCATTACTGTAATAATGCTATGGAAACTTTCCTTCTCCAAATTTCCTGAATCTAAAGTTGGAATAGAGGCACTTATAAAATGAGCTCTAGTATCATTATGCAAGAACATTTTAAGATCATTAGCCCTTCATTGATACAATGAGAAATTGCAACAATTGAAAATACTAAATTAAATTTTACAGCAAATCCAACCCCATGCATTCTTCTTTCATTTACTGATCTGCCTTTTCAAAAAAAAAACATACTTCCTTATGTTTTAATAAGCTTCTTCCTCTGGGAGACAAATTTAATCAAGAGCAGCTATATCAATTTTAAGTCTTGACAGTTGCTTAGTAACAAATGCAGTCCTCCATTTTGGTCTTGCAGAGTTTGTATCAAGTAAAGTTTGCACATTCCATGTATCTGTAATTAGAAAAAAAATAGATCTGTGATACTTACTGTTTGCCTGAAGTTTTGTAATGATGGCATTTTAATTGTACTTATTATTTCATCTAATATTAAATAATGAAGGTCTTTAGAAAAATATTAAACTTTATTTAAATTCCATTCAACTGTTAGTAATAGCACTCTAACCATTGTTAGATGATGAAAATAGTCCAACAAATAATATTTATCTTTAATACTAGTACTGCCTCTAGCTTCATCACTATTACTGATATTAAACCACTAAACCACACATGATCACCAGTTCTTATGCTTTCTCATAACTGTTATTAAAACAGGTAAAACTCTCCATATAGCAGTGCCACACAATAATCATTGATCACTCTGGCTTGCACTGAGTGGCATTACTGTATGGAGAGTTTTTCCTGTTCTATTACTGATATTATTATTACTATTCTTATTATTTCTTCCATTAAAATGAGTAAGCTGACAGGCATATCAACATAGCCAGATTGTGAAAGACAGACTATTTTTAGACTATTCTAGGCCATTCCATTTCCATGGTAAATAGGAAAATCCATAAATAGGACTGCTTAAACATAAATCTTTGCCAGCCAAAACTCCTGTCACAGTTAAATCTAGTTTAGTTAATTAGTGATCGTAGTACCTCAAACAACAATCACAACTAAGGACTGCTAGCCTATTAAGCTTGTTTACATCTCTTGAAATCCAGTTTATGACTTCAGCTGCTTATCTATTGTTATTTTTTGGTCTCTTAATTCTTTCAATGAAATCAATAATACTTTTTTATTTTCTCTCCAACTCAATTTTGAGTTCTACTCCCAATATACATATCTCTATACTTGATTATATAGTCTGAAGTTTATATATTGCTCTTTTGTTAATAAGCTAGTGGTAAAACATATTTATTAAAATATTTCTTTTTTATCACAAGAAATATAGGAAAGCAGTTCTCCCAAGTTCAATACTATGATTAATTTTATCCATTATGATTCCATATATATTATAATCTGCCTAAAGTGTGTATAGTTGTTAACTTTTAATTTACTGTTAACTTTATTTTCATCTTTTTGAAAAATCATAAACACTGTTTTAGTCAGTTTGGGCATTTATCATTAATTCTATATTTTTGTTTTCATAATGGCTCTTTTAACATTGTCTTAAGCTCTGAAGCATTATCAGTAAATTCAACCATACAGCATGTAAAATCTAGCTGACTTAAGTAATCTCACTTTATTTTGCTTAATTTATAAAATATTTATTCATAGAACTGCTGCAAAAAGTTCTTTGAAAGATAGCGTCACCCTATTGTTCAACATCAGTTAATTCTGATCTTATTAATATCACCACGTTATCTAATTATTAGTGTTGCATTTTGATAAATATTTTTGCATTTTTATATTTTTGAAATTTTTATTGTCTTTTATAGATTTTTTTCCCGCCTCTTCATAGATGTATCTATGTTTAAAGTCCTAGCAACAGACACTATATATAATATATATTTTAAACACATATATACAGATGTCCATAAAGTCTGAATGCATATATATATATGTGTGTGTTAAAATGTTTATAACACATATACATAGGTATGTAAATACTATTTTTTCACTGTGAACTAAAAAAGGGTAAAAAATAAAAAATAATTTTTTATTAATTTATAAATTTTTTATTTAATATTTTTTTATGAAATATGTATAACTGAAATTATGGATATAAAAATGATGTAGACAATGAATTACGTGTTACTTATGTCATTGTATTCCAGATATTCAATTATAAACAAGTCACTTAAAAATAATTTTGTATTAATTGTTTTCTTCATACATTGTATTGACTCTATTGAAAATTTTCTGATCAATTGCAGTTAATTGATAATCACTCAGTTGAATCTATTAAATACATTATAAATCTTGTAACATGTATTTTGTTTTAGGCAAAGTATAATCCCGTGTTTTGTACCTTTTTAATAAAATACATATACATTTTCATATAGATTGTCTCTTCAGTCTTCAAAATATATGTCGTCCGACAATATCTCAAGTAATATTAAATAGTTCTTTTTTTATTATCTAATTCATTTACTCTTCTTTTACTTAAAATTAGTCTTCATTTGTAGTATTCTTATATTTTCAGTCTAACGCTCTCCCAACTGAGCTATTTCGGCGGATTTTTTTATTTGTAGTATTTAAATAAAAAACTATCGTCAAAGTGAAACTTAGATCAGAAACTAAAGAATTAATACCCATCTTCATTCAACTACAACCTCAACCGATGAATTTGTAACCTCTAGAAATTGAGAGGCATAATTTATTTTTATCTATCACAATCTTAAATATAAAAGAGAATCAGTATTCACACACAGACACACACACACATGCATGTATTCATTTATTTTGCCTTCAATGTGATCTTAACTTTAGAGATAAAATATAATACATTCATTATGCTAAGCTTATATATCTCACAGTAAAAATAGCGCCAACAAGTACAATGTATTGAATAGGTATAGAAACTCACCCCACTCGTTTTTTAAACCTTTAAAAAGAGAGAATCAAATAGGTTTTTTTCAATTAGCAATATTTTTTTTTGCAATCATATATATATATGTCGCTTTATTAATTATTAACATCATATTATTATATAAAATTTTGAACAATTAAAGAGGCATACTTTTTATTATTACAAACATTAGGCAACTATAAATATGTTCTAAACTGTAACTTACTGTACAATAACTTTAATAACTAAATTTATTGCATATTCTAAAATGATTGAATTAATAAGAATTATAATCTTAACATGGGATTAGAAAAGTTACATTGATAATGTTATTCAGGAAATTAGTCTGTTTGACTTAAATTTCTGTACGATCTAGCGAAGTTCTAGCTTTTTCCTTAAAATAATAAATTTCATTTTATCACTAATAAATTGTCATTCAAATCTATATCAACCCCAGAAATGCGTGTTTGTTTCTAAAACTATTTTGAATCAAAATATATTCTAATTAAAATCTATTTTTATCATTCAGAGATTTCCATGTTCTCTCTTTTTTAAACTTTGGTTTTGATATTATACTATAGTACTTTTTTTTATTTTTTAAAAAAACATCTTTTATTGTATTTATTGTCTTAACTCAAACTATACCTTTCAAAAATTTTATTATTACTTCCTTGACCTATCATAGCATTCTAATCCCCATTATCAACAAAAAACTATTTTTATATTTTATTTAATATTTAAATACAAGTATATTGTCTATACTGACCTTAACGTAATTACAATGGATTTGAACTCTGACATTCAAGCTTCTTACATCTATCCATTCCATACATTCATCTTTTTCATATGTATGTGGTCATGTGTATCGCTTGTATAAGAATTATATTTAAGTAACATTTTCATCTTTTCTATACACCATTTTTTGGCAGGAATTCAGGAATAATAATTAACTTTTTTGCAAATCTTTCAATTTTACCAATACCAATCATTTTTTGAAGAGCTATTTATACAACTCTTTTTTTTTCTCAAAGTAACCTTTATTAATAAAAGATTACAAAAATTTTGGGTACACTTATCCATTGAGGATTACACAGTGATTCAATGTAACAAGATAAAATGTACATATGTTCAAAAGTAATTACATCCATAAAAATTGCTGTAATGTGATTAATGTGTGTCTGTATGTGGATCCACATGGCCCGGCCATCGAGAAGTTAACCATCACCCAATGGTCCCACCCCTGGGGCCCCGAAGCAAAGATTCAAATGCTTTGGAAAATGGGTGAAATCCAGCAATGTGCCAACCACAACAACAGGCAGCGAGGTCCAAGGCCCAAGTTCACCAAGAAATAGACTCTCGAACCACAGCCGAGCCATGTCAAGACAATTCTGAATACCTGTGCCTCCCAATTAGCAGTCCAAATGAGCAGGGACCACAATTGGTCTACCTACCCAAAATTGGAAAGCCAATTTGGGTAAAAACTAAGAAGTAATAAGTAATGAACCAGATTAACACTGCCCAAAACCAGCCTATAAGGGACACAGCAGCCAACCAGAGCATGAATAGCAAAATTGTTAACAGCCCATACCATAAACCAGATACCTAATGTCTACAAGCAGCCACCCCTGAAGAAAAGGGAGGAGTGCAGACCCATGCCCACAAAACAGAACTCTATCCATGTTACAAAAAAAATGGTGATGGCTCAAAATAGACCAACTGCTCTACAAATCACTAAATTTAAAGCTAACAAATGAAACCTAATGATAGTGAGTGCAAATCAACCCTGATCTATCAAATGATTCATCAAGGGGTGCAGTAGCCCTTCATGGTGAAGTCCATGTGAAGGTAGTGACTTTCACCCTCCCGGCAGGTATTCCCAGGCTAGACAATGATCATCGACCATCTCCCCAAATGAACCAAGCCCCTTATGACCACTATCACCACACTTGAGGAAAAGGAGTGCAAACTCACACCCACCAATACAACATTTAATTCATGTAGTCTTGAAATCAAGCCGGATTTACTTGCACACCATGGGAATAAATCATTTGTCCATATCATCTTGCACACTGAGGTCAATGGAGCTGAACATCTGCTCTTGATCATCATCAGACTTCTGTGTCTGCAAATGTTCACAGCAGCTGCTAAACTCACCAACCAATGTCCTTCAGGGTTCACAATGATTTTTCTTTGTTGATACTAGTTGGATTCTGCTTCTTTTGATTGCATTTTAGGTTTTGGTTAGTAATGAATGATATAAGTATAATCTGAAAGTTTGTTGTTAAACTTTGGAAAATTCTCAATAATTATTGCTTAAAAAGTATGATTAATTTGTAGCTTCAAAGTTTCTGTTTAGGTCTAAAACATCATTTCTACTCATTTTTGTATTTAGATCATTATTTTTTAGCTCAGGAATCACTTCATTGTAGTTCTGTGTTGATTTGAAAAATTTTTATTTATTGATTTTTTTTAGGGGGGGAGGGCAATCCACCGGAAGGGGAGTGATAACTTCTGTCCTGATCATCGGAGAAATCTGATTTTTGTGCAGGGCGATAGCTTAGGTTATTTTCTATAATGTTCACTTCCAAAATTGAGATCGAATTAATAACTGAAACTTGTTTAACACTGCTAAAATCTGATGCAAATATAAAATTCTTAAAACCATCATTGCTAATATATTATATTCCATGTTTTCTATGAGATTTGATGTGCAAATGAATTTCCTATTTATTCTATTAATAAAATTAGGATTCTAGTATCTAGTCTTTTTAGAAATATTTGGTTTCATTTAAAATTATTTTTAAAAGGTTTATAATATTTTAATGATTCCCAAGAATTATTTAAGCTAGCTTTTGTCTCTTTCTAATGGCATCCATTTGCATAAAACGGAACGATGGATAATTTCAATTATCATTGAATGAAAACTGTTTCAAATTTTCTTCTAAAGATGAAAAAACAATAAAATAGATATTCACTTACATTTTGGTAACCTTTTTGTTTATGAATCCAACAATGGACTATGACTTTGGTGAATAGAACAGGAAGCCTGAAACAGCGAAAACTGGAGTCCCAGGCTCCCTCTAGGGGTTTATACAACAATCTTTTGTGCTTGGATTCAAGAAACTTTTACATTACTACATCTACTTCTACTTTACATTGCTTTTATTTTTAACTCATTTCTTTATATTTAATTTTTAAAATTCCATTGATTGTATTATATCCAGCCTTTTTCGTCATCTGTAGTTATTATTACAATATCGCAAATTGTAATTCTCATGATTTTAGACAATATGTAAGTGATTAATATGATCGATTTTTGGGAAATCATACATTCACTGGAGTAGTTTTTATATATTTAGCCTTTTTCTCATTTTTTTCTCCTATGAAATTAGAAAGAATATACTAATTTATAAATATATATTGGTGATACTTTTAGCTGTTAAAAAATTAGTGATCATGATAATTTGTATATATTTAATTCCTGATGGCATATAGTTAAGAGCTTAGGATCATATAGAATTACATATACAGTCAGATGTATAGCATATAGAATTACATATGCGGGCAGATTTAATCAGGTATATATGCACATACTCTTATATATATATTCAGGGCTTTTTTCATTGAATATATTATGCATAGTCTTTTTTGTTTGAAATATTAACGAAACATTCTAGATATCTTATTGCCGAATTTTATACTATAGAAGATTTTATAAATAAATCAACTTGACAAAAAAAAAAAAAGAGTATAAGCTGATTTCAGTTGTAATTTTTTCTTTTAACACAAAACTTATTTTATTAGAACTTCAAATTCTAACAGAATTGTCACTTTATGTCTATTAATATTTTTCCGAACGTAAACAAATTTATTAATTGCATGAAAATATTTGTCAGCTGTCATGTTCAAACTAACATCAGTGAGTGGTCCGTACTGGTAACTACCATATAATTAGCACAATGTTGAATAATTTTAAAAACTTTATTTATTTTATAACATATATTGTTAATCATAAAAATTAAATTATTTAATACTGTTCATCATCATCATTGTCAATCATTATCAATCCACTGCAGGATGAAGATCTCTCCAAGTTCAATCCATCTTTTCTGATACCTAGCCTCTCTTTTCCACATAACACCTACACACTTTCTTATTTCATTTATCCATCTCACATGTGGTCTTTTTTCTGGGTCTCTTACAATCTCTTAGAATCCAGTTTAAGATTTCAATTGTCCATCTATTATCATCCCTTCTAGAAATATGTCCAGCCCAACTACACTTCAGTCTTTTAATTTTTTCAATAAAGCCATATACACCTGTTTATTCTCTTACCCATATATTGTTTTCAATCTCTTTTTGTTACACCTAACATGCATCTCTCCATACTTTCTTGAATGGTCTGAAGTTTCTGTATAGCTGTTCTATTAAGTGTCCAATTTTCAGATCCATAAGTAAAAAATTGTAAAACATATTTATTAAAAACCTTCCAAACACATAGCCATATTTCCTTTTAGTATTATTTCTACCAAAAGCACTCCAACTTATCTGAATTAATTAATTAATTATTTTTTCCTATTTTAAGAAGAAAAACAGTAAATAAATATTAAAATGATCAGAGTTCAAATCTCTACAAGGGCAATATTTTTCTCATATTAAATTTACACCCCGCATTTCCTATACCAGGTTTCAAGCTGAGAATCAAATAAACTTAGATACATTGTATTTTTGTCTAATCTTGGATTAAAAATAAGATATCTATGTCTACTTAATTCTCTCTCTCTCTCTTATGAGGTGTTATAAAGTCAAATAGAAAATAATTATTTTCATCATATATTAAATAAGCAATAATTTTATTACATTAATGACTACTTTACACATTTACTTTTTATTTTATTCTCTTATTTCTTTATGTTTTGTTAGCTGCTCATTATATGATTTTACATATTTATAATTCTATGCTATTTATTTGCATATTATTTTCTTTCATTATATTTTTAACACATTATTTAAATTTTATTTTGAATTAATATAGAGAAAATATGTGTGTGCATGTGTATGTTCAGACCTTACTTTTAATGTGAATTTACATATTTGTGAATTTGTAAGGATATATTTAACGCAGAATTAAAGCAACATTCATAATTTGAAATAATTTAAGTATACTTGATATGATATTTAATGTCTTATTCTCTACATATTCTTTATGCTGTGAAGTATGATTTATTAGACCAATAAGAAGTAAAATTAACTGATGAAATCTATATCCTATCACACTCTTTATAACTTTTCATAGTGGACTTAGGAATACCAAAGCATTCTCTACATATCTTATTGGGAACTTATATTCCAAACTTATTATTATCATTATCATCATAATCATCAAGATTTTCAGTTATTTACAACTCACCACAAAACAAAAACCATCTTTCAACAGATCTCTTCAAATATCTATTATATGATTTTTTATTACTATTTTCGCATTTTACAATTAAAAAATGATAATAAGTAAAGGTCTAACAGAAATTTTTTTAACATATGACATTGTTTTATTTAGCTTTTTAGCAATATGAATAAATTATTAGAAAAATACTATTATTTGCCTTATTCTTAATACTAGAAATTAAAAAAAAGTTTTAATTATTTATATTTCATCTTTTGAAATATACTATATTAATTGTTTTAAAAAAAGCCATTCCATTTACAGGAAACAAAAATTTAAAAAATGAACGGAAGAATCACTTTACTAATGCTGTGTTTACTTTTTTCAATTATCTCAAACAAATTCATCACACATATATATTTCAATAAATGGACTAGTTTTCATCAGAAAATCAATTCGTTGATTGAAATATTAAAACAACTGTGTGGTCAAACAATTGTATTTTGTTTTTTTATTTATATAATTTATTTAATTAATTTATATAAATATATTTGTTTACATATATATGTAAATCACTTCACCAAAAACAATATTTATGTAAACCAATAAAATATTACCAACATTCAAATTAGATAATAGATAGATTCCACTTATTAACAGAGTCTAAGATTTTAAATAGTGAGCTAAAACATTGATTAAAACATATTTAGATAAAAACTACCTAGAAGTTTTAATTAAATTTCATTCAATATGCCAAGGTAAACTATATATATATAATTCTTCGAAAAACAATACAATAATTAATACAGTAAATAATATTTTAAAAACAAATATCTACTATAATTTAATAGAAGTACTTTTGACTATCTAAGTAGTCGTTATCAACTATATTCAAATTCAGTTACAAAAAACAGTTATAAATGTATATAAAACTAATTATGTCATACATCAATTTTCCCACAATTCATTAATTTTTATATTAGCAGCTTATTCCTAATTTAAATAGATTGATAAATAATTAAAAAATAAATCATAGATATAATAAAATATCTTTACTAACAACAAAATGATATATAACAATAGCTGTAATATAGTCATATAATCATCACAAATAAAAATAACATACAAAAGCTCTTTTTGGCAAATTTTAAATTTTTTCCCTTTTCAATATGGCTTAATTACAAAAATAACCTATACTGCATACATAGTGACATCTACTGGCTCTATATAAAATTAACACAAGCCTATAATTACACTTAAATATCTTTATAACAGCACATATTATACAACCGTCCATTCATTTTTCATTATCGAATTATTAGTTAAATTAATTGATGTTTTATAAATGTTCATACAATTATTTCTGTTATAATTAATGTAATTGGTTTCATATATTTTTCTTCTATTAATTTCTTTAATATAATTTAATGGACTTATATTCTTAACACAATCTATTCTATGTCCATATTTTAAGTAATGAACATATAATGCAGATCTGTCATCTCTTCTATTAATAGCATTATTATGTTCTTTAGCCATTTCTTCTAATTGTTTTGATGTATGTCCATAATAAACCATACTGCAAACACCACAAGTAATTTTATATACTATACCCTTTTTATATTTTATATCATCAGGGTATAGTATATAAAATTACTTGTGGGGTTTGCAGTATGGTTTATTATGGACATACATCAAAACAATTAGAAGAAAGGGCTAAAGAACATAATAATGCTATTAATAGAAGAGATGGCAGATCTGCATTATATGTTCATTACTTAAAATATGAATATAGAATAGATTGTGTTAAGAATATAAGTCCATTAAATTATATTAAAGATATTAATAGAAGAAAAATATATGAAACCAATTACATTAATTATAACAGAAATAATTGTATGAACATTTATAAAGCAGCAACTAATTTAACTAATAATTGGATAATGAAAAATGAACGGATGGTTGTATAATATGTGTTGTTATAAAGATATTTAAGTGTAATTATAAGCTTGTGTTAATTTTATATAGAGCTGGTAGATGTCACTATGTATGCAGTATAGGTTATTTTTGTAATTAAGCCATATTGAAAAGGGCAAAAATTTAAAATTTGCTAAAAAGAGCTTTTATATGTTATTTTTATTTGTGATGATTATATGACTATATTACAGCTATTGTTATATATCATTTTGTTGTTAGCAAAGATATTTTATTATATCTATGATTTATTTTTAATTTGAATAAGCAACATAAAGAATTTATTCCTTGTATTTTAGATAATTAAAAAAATAGATGTAGTATTTTAAATCAAAGTTATGCAATATATAAATGGTGGTGTGTTTGTGGAAAAGCATATATAGGTGAATCTCGGTGTACATTGGAGAAAATGTCAAAGGAGCATTTATTGCTATATAAACGAATGCAAAAATCAAGACAAGAGAGTGTTAGAAATGATGTCATATTACCTTCAGTATTCTTTGATCATAATGTTATATGTATATATGGTTTTGATTTTGATTTTAATAAAGTTAAGATTTTATGTATAATAAACGTAAAATTAAAGAAGCTATGTTAATAAAAAAACAGAAGCAGCATTTGATAAATAGACAAGCTGCTAATATAAAAATTAATGAATTGTGGAAAAATTGATGTATGACATAATTGTTTTTGTATACATTTATAACAGTTTTTTGTAACTGAATTTGAATATAGTTGATAAGGACTACTTAGATAGTAGAAAGTACTTCTATTAAATTATAATAGATATTTGTTTTTAAAATATTATTTACTATTGTTTTTTGAAGAATTATATATATTTGTTTATAATTGGAATGCAGTATATATATATATATATAACAAAATAAATGTCCGCTAATATTAATAATACAATAACGAAACTTAAATATATTCCAAACAATGGTAAACAATTTATAATATAAATAAAAACTCATAAAGAAATATTTTCGATTATATTCATAATCATTTTCAACTCAACTTTCAAAATGGAATCATGTATTACCAACCGGAAACACATGTCGATTTAAATATCCCACAATTCATTAATCCTAACATTTGCTGACTGTCTGTTTATTATCTTATTTTTATACCTACTAATAAAAACTGCCTCTTTAATTTTTCTTTTTTCATTATCTCTCTCTTGGCCTAAAATTTTTATTTTATTTATATCAAAATTAAACCTAAAATTACAATTCCTATCATGATCATAAAAAACAGATTCAGTATATAACTTGACTTCATTATTATTATCATTACATATCTGTACATTTTTCAAAACTCTTTTATACAACAATTTATGTTCTTTAATTCTTTTCTCCATATTACATCTAGATTCCCCTACATATGATAAGTTACACCCACAAAAAATTCTATAAATTATATTACTCACGTTATTTTTTTCTAACTTATCTTTTGAATTATTAACCTTTATTTAAATAGAATGGTTAATAGTTCAAAAGATAAGTTAGAAAAAAATAACGTGAGTAATATAATTTATAGAATTTTTTGTGGGTGTAACTTATCATATGTAGGGGAATCTAGATGTAATATGGAGAAAGGAATTAAAGAACATAAATTGTTGTATAAAAGAGTTTTGAAAAATGTACAGATATGTAATGATAATAATAATGAAGTCAAGTTATATACTGAATCTGTTTTTTATGATCATGATAGGAATTGTAATTTTAGGTTTAATTTTGATATAAATAAAATAAAAATTTTAGGCCAAGAGAGAGATAATGAAAAAAGAAAAATTAAAGAGGCAGTTTTTATTAGTAGGTATAAAAATAAGATAATAAACAGACAGTCAGCAAATGTTAGGATTAATGAATTGTGGGATATTTAAATCGACATGTGTTTCCAGTTGGTAATACATGATTCCATTTTGAAAGTTGAGTTGAAAATAATTATGAATATAATTGAAAATATTTCTTTATGAGTTTTTATTTATATAATATTATAAATTGTTTACCGTTGTTTGGAATATATTTAAGTTTCAATATATATATAATGAATGAATTATGAAAATAATTGATTATGAATAATGTCCTTTACTCATAATGTTTCCATGGTTCACTAATATCTTAAGTCTTTATTATATAAATATAATAACATGAAGATTCAATGTATATATGTATATTCTGCTTTCTAAATTGTTCATATCTTCAAATAGAAGAATAGAAATTATTAGAAATTATTTTATTAAAAAAAGATTATCAGAACAAAAAAATTTCAAAATAAATTAAAAATATGTCATAAACTATAATACTTTTAAAAAAAAATTAGAAATATAAGTTATGGATCCTTTAGAAATAGAGGTCTTGAATGATTTTCTGATAATAGATTGTGTTATTAATAACATCAATAAAAAGAAACACAAATGATATAATTAGTAAGTAATATAAGGACTTAAATATGGAAGTTCAGTTATTATTCAAAAAATTTAAGAATGATTGGTGAATTAAAATTGCGAATGAGCTACAACAATTTTATGGTCATAGCCATTTAAGATTTTAATATGCTGTAAAAGTAAGATATGGATGTAAAAATCTATATCATATTTTTTTTTAGTTAATAGATTGAACTCTTTTATATGATAATGATGATTTTAATCAACTTTTAAATAATGATATACACATTTAGATAGCTTCTTTCAAATAATGAAACCCACACTTTTAGATTTGGACAAAACCTTACAGATTATTGAAATTAAAACATCTCATGGAAATGTTGAAAATAGAAATATTGTAGGCTCTAATAGAATGTCTAGAAATGTTTTAAAATATAATGAGAATATATTAGATTGTATGAACATTTTAGAGTACCTGAACTAACAAAGTTGTGCCATCTGGTCTTAAGAGTGCATCTATAAAGAGAATAGAAAAAATACAAGATCACTTGTTACACCAAAATATACTTTCAAGAATTTTATTGAATAGACAACTATTAGTCTAAGTGAGTACCTACAAGAGACTCAATGTGGTTTTAAAGAATCAATAAGTTATATTGACATTATTTATTGTAAGTGCATTACTTTTACCAATTTTAGAAGGCACTTGACTAAGTTAATCAAAAGATTTGTGGCGGTATTTGAAAATAGCTTACAATTTCAGCTTACTATACAGAATGATTGAGAAGAAGAATATAAGTAATGGTGAAAATTTGAGTAATTTGAAATAACAAAGAGAGATGAATAGTATTAATAATTTGGATCTATTTTTGCAATAATGATCATTGAAACAGTTTGCAGGATATTGTCTTAATAGGGGAGATTTTAATTCACACTAATTAAAAACAAAAACAACTACTTTTTTAGTTTTAAAATGACAATAAACTGGTGATTATCTATTATTCAAAAGCTGATCTATATAATATTTTTAATGTTTTGAATGCAGTCCACAAATATATCACTAATAATTGATGTTCAAAAAATTAAAATATTTATTAGTTAGTAACTGAAGAAAAATCTTCAGCAATGTTCCAATTTGTGGGGGAAAAACACTTAAAATTAATAAAAAAGATGTTGATGGACACTGAAATCAAGAGTCTTCTTTTGAAAGTGAATGAGCAATATAAGAACTAAAATAGGTTATTCAACTTTCATTAGGATTTTAATAAACTTTTAAAAAAGTAAATGGAAGATTTAATATATTTAGAATTATAAAACGACATTCGAAATCTAATTTATTGTTTATATATATCAAATGACGAATTTGTTTATATTTTAATGCGATTGTAAATTTATTAACAACCTGCAAATTTTTAATTAATTTGAGTTAAAGGTAAATTTGATATAAAATATTCATTTTGTCCTTAGTTTAATTTTAGTGCATAAGTTAGTCTTTTTTTTTTTTAAAAAAAAAAGAAGGTTTATTAGATACAATAGAAAACTTTACATGTAAATACATTTGATCATAGATACATTAACAAACAAATTTGATTATCAATAGAGTATAAATTATATGACAGCAAAATTAGCTCAGAGAACAAACATATGTACATATATATACATGTACAACACCAGCAGCAGTAGCCATTTGAAAAGAGTATTGTCATTGCAATTCCTTAGATGCTTGCAACATGATTATTTTCTTGTTGGAATATTTGTTCAAGAGTGACTTCACAGATGTCATCTCACATATTGGGAGAAACAACTTTATCCCATGTATCATGAAACAGGAGATCAGGTGACATTGCACAGTCTCCAGTCTTTGCCTGTAGAGGAGCTTTAAGAATATGTCCAGCTTTGGGGTATTTGATGTTCTAAAGATTACATCTTGTCAAACTGTGTATGTCAGAAAAATAGAGTCTAATATTTGCAAAAAGACCCTTCTTAATGGTATTCTTCACTGAAAGTGCATCTCTGATGTCAAGCACCACCCTATCAATAACAAAGTTCTTGATTAGAGATAATGCTGGACAACAGTAGAGCAGATGATCAAAGCTCTCTTCAGCATGACCACATAGCTGACATTGGGAACTGAGCCTTTTAAAACTAGGAACTGACTGGTAGGGAGAAAATCCAAATTCATTTTTAGGATGAAGTCAATGTGCTTTGTCTCTAGATACCAATGTTTGCCCTTCCAACAAGCAATTTATTATTCAACCCCAGTATTACAGGAAGAGGAGTCTGGTTCAGATATTTGAGATTATATAACTGCCAGAAGATTCTTTTTTCATCCAGAACAAGTGGTATTCCATGTAGCTCATTACTCACACTCTTCCAGAGGATGGCCAACTGTAGACTGGAAAGAGGAGGTGGTGTGTCAGTGTGTCAGTAGGCTGATTTGTAACTGGAAAACAGCTCTGATAACTTTTGACAAACAGTAGCCAGCATTGATAAGGATACTTTGAAGGTACAGGGTGGTAACTGAGTGCAGGCCAAATCCATTTAGCTCTTTGGGTCTGTGTGCCTTGGCAATGCAGTTGGCCACCACCCCACCCTTCCAAAATATCTCGAGCACTGTGAGTTGATTAGTGTCTCAAATTTTTTAGTAGATTTGATGATAATGAAATAATAACTAAGCCTGGGAAATATGGTCATGTTTAACAGAGCCACTTTATCCAAAAGTGATAATGTCACTTTAGACAAGGAATCCATGACCCTTTTGGTTTTGATCAGTAGTGAGTTTTGAACCCCTCTAGACATCGCCTGCTTGGACAAAAAACTGGGAATCCCAAGAAAAGCTGTGGTTTCACAGAGAAGACTGAGGAAATCAACTTGCCAGATTTGATATTCTACATTGATGACTTTGTGAAATTAATTTTGAGGTTGTGAGTCTTAGTGAAGGCATCTAATGTACTTAGTAATATTGGCAAATATAAAAAATCCAGGAGAAAGACAGAGACATCATCAACAAATGCTATGTGTTGAACAGTTTGCCTCAAAGCTGGTACATATATGCCCAGTAGCCTTGCCTCCAACTCTCTCAGAAGTGGATTTATATAGGCAACAAAATATAAGGTAGCCAAAGGTGAGCCCTGAGGAATTGAGACATGTGGTATGAATCCCTCTGACAGTCTGCATACAATGAGGTGAAGATGGACCTATTTAGTAGCAGATTGCCAATTATATGTATAAATACTTTTGGTACATTATAGTCTTGCAAAACTTGCAACAATTTTGAAGGTATTACTTTATCAAAGGTGGATGAAAAGTCTAATTGTATTATACTATGGGTTTGGCCTTCCTACGACTTGATAATTAAAATTAATGAAAATAAAGATATAAAAATTAGATTATGTGGAAGATTAACTTTTTAATAGCCTGAAACGCGATATTGCGGTTGTCACCTTTAGATTGCTCTAACTCAGCCAATTTTTTAGTTACATTGAAGAAAAAATACCCATATTAAAACTTAGAACAAGGCCTGTAAGATGCTGCCCTCTTTTGAATCATTTTACAAGTAAAAAATCAATACTAGGAGGATTTTAAGTTGAACAAAAGAAGAAGGCCAGTTTTGATTGGTTGGATAATCTATTCCCAATCTATTACCAATTCTTATTGGCTGATGATTCCGTTAAATATTTTTTCATCGCTAAAATGAAAATATATGTTTTGGAGTTTTTTTAATTATGTTTCGTACATATTATAAATAATTTTCATAAAATCTAATATTTCTAATAAAAATATAGTTATTTTACAAAAGTAGTAAGGTTTTATTAAAAAATTGTATACTTTACACGATTGTAAATTGAAAAAGAAACCAGCTAGAGCAGCAATTTTTGACATCTTGTCAAGAGATTAGATTGCTCCATGCTGTTTATTTGATTTTCAAACAAAGATTAATGATTTAGAATATTTTTCTGTCATTATAATGTATTTTTGGTGTATTTTTTTAATAATATGCTGAAAGTATAATTATTTTGAGAAAGACGTTAAGATTTTTCCTAAAAAATTCTTAAAAAATTCGTCGTAAAATCTGGGAGGGATCTAAATGACATTTTCAATGCTTCTAATTCGCTCGTAATGTTTTCTTTGATTTTTCCGTTTTTGAATATTTTTATAAAATACAAATAAAAATATATTTTTGAAATAACTTTTGTTTACTTTCTTAACATTACAAATAATTAATATACTTTTTGAAAATGAAACTAAAATTAATATACATTAAAAGATGAAAATATTTGTATCAAAAAGTTTGTCACTTGACCAATTAAAAGTTTCAGAGTTTTACTTCGCTGGACCAATAACAAAGTGTTCTATTTAAGTGTTAACTTTTGTTTGTTGAGAAAAATTAAAAGATATATATATACACACACACATACACAATTTATATTAACAACCAATGTGGCAAAAATAAATTGCTGATTTCAACATGAAAAACATCGGCTATTATACATCACATATGTGGAGAATTTTTTTATATTGAATGCAATTGAGGTCAATAAACAAAGAAATAGAGGAATTATTATCCTTTGCAAGAAAAAAAGATCTGATTATATGAGCCAAGTTTCCTAGACAATTTATCATAAGAGGAAATAATCAGAAAAGTGATTGTTTTAGCTCATGGCTGGCACATTATGTATCTTCTTTACATCTTAAAAATAGATAGTAAACAAAAGCAGAAAAAATTATGAAATACAATAATACTATTGAGAATTAATTAAAGACTATGAATACAAAAATTTTCTTGAGAAAGGCCTTTTTGATAAGATGCTGTTTTTGATTAAGACTAATTTAACTTACATAGTAATGATTAAGAAAACAGTGATATATGAACTAATATTGAAATAAGCTCAAGAATTTCAATATAATAAAGTAAATAATGACCAAATACCTAAACAAAGTTATAATATGAAAAAGATTGCTTAGACAAATGAAAATAAATCTACTAGTTAGTGATGTGGAGAAACAGGTCTTAGGAGAAAAAACTATAAGTGGAGAAATTAACATGGTTTTATGGTATAAACATTATAATAGAATGAAAACAGAATATCCAATCATAGAAAAATAGAATAAATTCCAATACAATATTTTGATTAAAATGTGTAATAAAGTCTTAAAGCAAGGGTTATGTGAAAACTCTAAATGTCTAAAAGATATTAATGATGTTCAGCCAATAGAGAAATGTTCTATCAGTCAACATGTTGGATAAGTGAATATTACAATTAAGAATAGAAATCCACATTCTCTATTGCATATATTAAAAGAAAAAAACAACCCTATTTTACAGATTAAAGCAAAGAATGTTCTAAGGCCAAAAATATTCACCTAAGTATTGTGAAAAATATTTCTTAAAACAGGCAAAACTCACTATACATATTGCCACACATAGCAAGCTAGAGTAATTAATATATGCCAGAAGGCTTGTGAATAAAATCCCCATCTAGTGCCTATTCATCCAATATCCCCAGACTAGTTTCTGGATTGTGGCTTTCATCAGTGAGGAGCCTTGGATCTGAGAGCACTGCACCTAGATTATGTGATTTTTATTGGCTTACAAATATTTCTGTAGACAAAAAATATAACAAAGATATAAATAAATATTCAAACTAATCTTGTAATCATACTACTACTAGATAATGCATGTCTAACAGTTTGTAAACCCTGTAAAATTTTCTTTATCCAAAGAGCAATATATAAAAAAATAAGAATCAGGAATTCATCAAAGGCATTATTATACCCATTAAAATGATCACATCTATAGTAATAATAACAAAACTAAATGGATACATTCACAGTTGTGGTTAATATTGAAGCTGGAAATATAGTACATATTCCTGCTTCACCTAGTGCCAATGTCATCAGCTCTAGTCTGGGTTTGAACCCAATCTTTATTAATTGACACCCATCTCATAATAGGTGGTAGTGTATTTTAATCAATATTATAATCTTTTATATTTCATTAATCTTATTTTATAATTAAAACTAACCTTTTTATATTAGTTTATTTATTTTATATTTGTAAAAATGTATATTGTGTTTATTTTATTAAATTGAATTGAATCCTAGATATCTATAAAATGTTACAAATATTTTAAATTCTTTATTAAAGTTCATTTTCTTCAATTAATTAGTGGGTAACATTTTATATTTATCTTTTAATCAATGTACACTTGAGAATCAATTATTTAAACAATGTAATATTTTTAAGAAACATTTTGTAAATTTCTATTTAAGTTCATGTCAAATATAAGTTTGAAAGTCATTGTACCAAATTCCTAAAATTTTTCTGAATAAAATCTACATTTTTGTTAATCTAAACCTTAATTAAATAGATTTTGTTAGTACAATGACTGATAAACTTAATATGCTTGTTGTTGTTTTTTAATTAGCAAATCAACCCGTGGGGGCCTGTTCATGCAGAATTATAGATTTCCCTCCAAAGCAGGCACCAACCTCAGAGAAACAGTTAGAGTGATTGAAATTGGCAGTTGTCACTGTAGATTTAATCCTATAGATAAAGCCAGATCACATAAATAGTGGATCTTTGATAAGAAGGATTATTATTGAGTTTACTGGAGAGAAGTGATTAATCTATATATACATCATGCCCAAAGAAATGATGGGGTGAAAAGATCAGTCGTTTGCTTCTCAGAAGTCTGTTCCACCACCTCAACACCATGTTTTTCCAGTGCTCTCAACATCTAGCCAGAGACTGTCTGTGTCGAAGAAGCCTGAAATGATATGACTGTATTAACTGCCTGTTTCAAGTCATGGAATGCCTACTTATTGATTCTGAGGTAACGTCCAATTCACCGCAAGCCATTGATTTCATTTTACTTGTTTTCCAAACCAATAATAATTTATATTTTATATATCTGTGTGATGTTTATACGGCTTGGTTGAAAATGCATCTTTTAATTTTATTAAATTTAAAATATCAATTCTTATAAAATCTTACATTATTTTGATGCGGCAAATTAAATTAATTTTTGTTGGTTTATTTATAATATTTGACTTACTAAAATTGCCAAGTACAAAACTCGATGAAAAATTAACTTTAAATCCCCTCCCTCTTACTATCTCCAGTTAAAATTTATTAAATAGAAAGCTCGTTAGTTTTGTACTTCATATATAAATTTATTTTGAATGATTTATTTTAAAAGTATCTTACTATTACCTCCAATTAAAATAGCCCTGTAATTATTTCTGAAAGAATAAATAATTTTAATGAATCAATTAAGTAAAATTTATCATAGAATTTTCTCAGTATATATTTCATACATATATTTCATTTGTCAGAAAAATATTAAAATTATGATTTACAATTTATTAGTTTGATATTTAATGCCTGTCTATGTTAATTACAAAACAGTCTTAATTTGTAATCTTTGATAAACTATTTAAGAACTTATTAATAAATGAAATATTTGTGAAGTGTGGAAAACAATTTATAGTTTAGTTAATTATATATATATATCAAAATATATAATCTATATTTATATATATATATATATATATATATATATATCAAAATATTAATCTATAACAAACTAACCAAAGGAAATACATATAAAAACAAAAAAAAACTTATAAATCCAATAAATAATATTATATTTCAACCAGAGGACTGGTTTTCATCAGAAAGAAAAAAAAATACACAGTAAAATGGTGATAATCAAAAATTACAGATTTGGTAAAAGATTAAAAATTTAACAAAACCCCCCTGATTGGTCACAAAATCTAACACAGAATATCTACCCAATCAATGACAAAATTCAAACAAAAAAAAAAAAAACTACATTCCCTCCTAATCAAGCTTAAATTCTATTTAAATTAAAATAAATGTAAAAATAAAAAATCCAAAATTAAAAATTAAAATATATATATGTGCATACATAGAAAAATTAAACTATGCTCACATACAAAAAATAGCTGTGCTCACATTAATATTCATTAAAAACTAAAATACTTATACATTTTAAAAATTATAGTTAATGCAAAGTACAATAATTTATAACTAATTATTTATCTATAAACCAATTAAACACAGATATTAAACATCCATGTAACCAATCTTTACATAAAAAAAACCTCATATAAGAAAATTTTCACATAAAAAACACACATATAGAAATCATTAGGAGACCAGGTAACCCAGAGATGTAATAGTTCCAGTGTTCAAATTCAATCCATGTGGTTCTAAGGTCTTGAATTTAAAAATAAAAAACTCTCCTTTTGTTTCCTCTCCCTTGTAGAAGAAAAACCTTCCTGAAAAATCACTACTTTTAAATCATCAATTGAATGACTCGGTAAGTTAAAATGTTTTGAAACCGGTCTATCTTTATTCTTATGCAAAATGTCAAATCTATGATTAGTCATTCTGACATGTAAACTATTTGCTGACTCACCTATATACTGGTTTAAACATCTACTACACTCTATCAAATATATCAAATTAACACTTTTACATGTAGTTTTTTTTTTGTTTGAATTTTGTCATTGATTGGGTAGATATTCTGTGTTAGATTTTGTGACCAATCAGGGGGCGTTTGTTAAATTTTTAATCTTTTACCAAATCTGTAATTTTTGATTATCGCCATTTTACTGTGTATTTTTTTTTTCTTTCTGATGAAAACCAGTCCTCTGGTTGAAATATAATATTATTTATTGGATTTATAAGTTTTTTTTTTGTTTATATATATATATATATATATATGATTCATTCATTAGAGGACTAAGGTTTGTGAGGACTTTCTATCGATGTCAGGGAACTGATTATTTTAATCAGGAATTCATTGATTAATTTTGTTAGTGATACACTATCTATATATATGTCTAAGGCATTAATGTTTTTTATAGCTACAACCATTCATTTATTATTTTGCTTTGCTACTTACTCATCAGGACCTTCAGAAATTTAACTATAAACAATCCAATCTTTCACACTCCCTCATAGTAGACATAGTTCATACCAAGGGATTCATTTTCAAGCATTGCCATTTAAGATGTGTATGGAAAGTCCAGCACATCAAAATATTATTATGATTATTTTTAGAGATATGTTTTGGCTGGAGGGCCAGCATTTCTCATCATCAGTTGCATTTACTAGGAATTTCCTTTAGCAAAGCCACCCAGAGGTTCATAATAGACCTCATTTATTTTTGTTGTAATCTATAATAGCATACTGTCTTCTTCATCATTTTATATCTTTATTTAGCAAACCTGAAAGGCTCTCTGCCATGATCGCACATCCTTCACGAAACCAATTTCGTTAATTAATTAAATCTAGACTGTATAATTGTCAATTATTTATTTAAAAACTATTTTGCCTTCCACACTCTTTATATACAAATGATTTTAAATGTAATAGTATTTTAAATTCATATCTTTCATATCTTGTAATATGTATAAAATAGATTTATTTATAATCTTTTAAAAGGGCTACTAATATTTTATTGCTGATTGGTTCTTGGCAGACCAATTAATAAACTTTTACATTGTTATTAAAGCTGCATCAAAAACGAATTAAAGAAAATAACCAAGTTGTATAAACAAAGACTTAACTTATTTTGTACTAAATTCCTTAATAAATTCCTATAATATTGTTATTTTAAATAAGCTTAGTTTGTCATCACTCCCAATCTCTAAAGTTAATTACTCTATTTATTATAATATTTCCTTGATTTAAATTCACTTCTTTATAATGTTTCCAGAAAGAATTATCATTATTACGGTTCAAACCATTAGTAATCGATCAAATCATATCTGTACTGTTCTGCAATCGTCAGAATGCAGTACATCATTGATTTTCATATAAACCCTTTATTATTTTGAGTCTCTATGTGAACCATGACCTCCAGCTGGGATGGAATAAAACCAAGCACTGCTAGTGTCATCACAAACATTATCCATTAGTCAGAGAGGCAATAGTTTAGGCAAATAGGTTAAGATTCATCCTTGTCCTGACATATGTATCATGTGCATGGTTGGATTCAAGGTACTTTTGTTTGGATTATTGGTCTTGTTGAATGAATACATGATTTTGAACGGCACAATATGGTGTTACAGTATTTATTTTAACAAAGAAATATATATATAGTGCTGTATGCAAAAGAAGTATTAACAATACTACCAAAAGCTTTTCACTTTACCAAATTAGATCTTAATGATTTTTTTTTATTATTTCCTAGTCATTGATAGATCATTGAAAATATTAACACTAATGACTTGGTGCCAAATAGTTTTTTAAGTGAAATTGCTGCACTAACCCAAGGATTGAAGGAAGTAATCCTTTACTTCAATGAATATTCATTGTAGTGAGCTTAGGAGTAATGTTTCAAAATATTGTAGTGAGCTTAGGAGTAATGTTTCAAAATATGTAATAGACTGAAAAAAAGTGAAAGTAAAATTGAATTTATTCAAATTAGTGTGAAATAAAAAAGAATTAAATTTTGGGAGCATATAATTTCAAAAAAGAGAAATATTCAGTTCCAAATAAAATGCAAACTGTAATAAAATGCTATCATATTAAAAAATATTCAATGGCTTCAGGCTTTTTTTTATTAGAATAATTATTTTGAGTTTCCTAAAAAAGAAGTTACACTCCTTGTGATACTAAAAAGATATAGAAATGAAACTGGTCAAAGGGACATGAAGAAGCATTTGACAAAATCAAAGCATTACTATTATCAATTACTGTTTAATTTTAATAACAGTGAAAAGATGTAGTTAACTACTAATGCTTCTGAATGGGAGGTAGGATAAATCATTTGCCTTCTTGTTATAATGATAAATGTTTCAAAACTCATGCGTCAAGGATTATTTCACTGTTAAAAATATTATAGATAAGTTGATAAAGGAGCATTAGATATCATATTCAGACTTAAAAATTAGTGTCTGACCACCAGATTTTTGACATGTAAGTTGAGATGAAAAAATATTGACCTCATATGACTACCAATTAATCTGGATAGAGATAAACGACATAAATTATATTGATGAGATATACTCTAATATAGTTAATAACACATTATCATTGGTCAGTTTCTATTCCAGAAAATAAAAGACAATCAAGCCTAAAGCAATAGAAGAAAAAGCATTAAGGAGTATCAAGACTGGCAGTATAAGCATTCAAATACTTTAACTCTTTATGGTTTATTTAATAAACAAATGAAGTGTAATATTAATAGATATAAGACTAGTCAGTAATAATTTTATATTCTTCAGAGTTATAAAAACACTGGAAATCTAATTATTTGTATTTAGAATAAGTTTACTCAGATTTTAATATATTTTTAATTTTTTTTAGAAAAGCATTTGTGTATAATACTTCTTTTTTTCTTTATTTTATTAGTTCTGCATTTTATTCATTTATTATATGTTATATAAATTATTCTTATTTCTGAAATATAATAGCCCTGGAAAGGATTTTACTTAAGAAAGTTTCATAAGATTCTGAAAATACAATGGCACAACGATACGATCATTTGGTATGTTCTTTTATTTGCTTTGTATGATGATATTGAATCTATTAAAGTAAAGTAATATCTTTGTTGAGTTGGACAATTGAATTAAATGACCCATATCAGACTTCTTAAAAAATATTTTATTTTTATAGTGAATGCAAATATGACATTTTGGGAGATAAATAATTCATTTACATCTAAAATACTATCTCAGATTCTTTAAAAAGTCACTCTAATAATTGATTTATTGGAATAATATGGGTTGAGAATAGACTAGTTTCAAAACGTACAAAAATTATGTAGCTACAAAAGTTAGATTCCAAGGCAAAAGTCTTAAAAGGCTCCCCCACTGTTCCAAACATCAAAATGATAAATTTTTATTCTTATTAATTTACATTAAAATTTTTTAACTTAAACACACAGGTTTATTATATACCTGGGTTTATATATGTAATATATAGGGTATATGAGCGCAGTCTTTTACACGACCCACCATTCTCCACACTATCTCATAACACTGATACACTTGAACACATATATGTTGAAAAGATAAATAATCACCAATATACGTATTTCATGCTAAACCAGCAATCATCAATTGGTCCAGATTACCATCTCTACACATATATGCTATAAGTGCTCAGATATATATTAAGATAGCCAATCCTCATACTTTAATGGACAGGCTTCAATCTACTCCAAACTCCAACTCTTCAAATGTCCATCCAATTGAAAATCTGATGATGGAACATTCAAAGACCACCCTAACACCAAGATTCTTGTCACACCCATGTTGACCTAAAGTGTATCAGTGTTATGAGATAGTGCGGAGAGTGGTGGGTCATGTCAAAGTCTGTGCTCATCTACCCTATATATTACATATATAAACCCAGGTATATAATAAGCCTGTGTGTTTAAGTTATTACATAGTAGAGATGTCTGTCCATCCCTTGTATTAAATGGATTATGTATGAGGGGTCAGATTGACTTTAGGTCAACATGGGTGTGACAAGAATCTTGGCCTTTGAGTGGCTTTTGAGTGTTCCATCATCAGATTTTCAATTGGATGGACAGTTGAAGAGTTGGTGTGTGGAGTAGATTGAAGCCTGTCCATTAAAGTATGAGGATTGGTTATGCCTTGTATTAAATGGATTATGTATGAGGGGTCAGATTGACTTTAGGTCAACATGGGTGTAACAATAATCTCAACATTTGGGTGGCCTTTGAGTGTTCCATCATCAGATTTTCAATTGGATGGACAATTGAAGAGTTGGAGTTTGGAGTAGATTGAAGTCTGTCCATTAAAGTATGAGGATTGGCTATCTTAATATATATCTGAGCACTTATAGCATATATGTGTAGAGATGGTAATCTGGACCAACTGATGATTGCTGGTTTAGCATGAAATACGTATATTGGTGTGATTATTTATCTTTTCAACATATATGTGTTCAAGTGTATCAGTGTTATGAGATAGTGTGGAGAGTAATGGGTCGTGTGAAAGTCTGTGCTCATATATCCTATATATTAAAAATTTTAATTATTTATTATGTAAATTAATAAATTCATCTATTTTAAAAATTATTTATCCTCGCATTTGTAAAGTGCTAATTATTTCTCTAGTTCATTAAATAAGGATCTAATTATATTTTTTTCAATACTGTAGAGTGTACATTTCTGAAAAAAAGCAATTAAGAAATTTCACAAATAGAACACAAAATACTCAACTATTATTAATAAAATTATTATTATTATCATTATCACCGTCGCCATTATTATTGCTGTTATTATTAATATTATATATGTGTAATTGGAAAAATAATTGCAAAAACTGACTAAAATAATAGAACATGTTTATTTAGAATGGATTATTTTCATACAGAAGGAACACAAAAAATATTTACATTTTTAAATATATATTTAAAAAGTTCTTATTTATATTGTTGCAGATTCTGGTCTGAATTGCTTTATGTCGTGGGCTCTTAAGTATTGCTTTAAATGCACTTAATTGTAAATACCCACTAGATACAGTTAAACAAAATGATGAAGCTTTTAGAAAGAAAGATTTTTATAAAAGATTAAAATATGATATTAACAGATGTTAGATTAAGGAATCAAAATATTATATATATATATGTGAATATAGTAAAAAAACCCTCAATGTTTCATCATCAGATTTTCAATGAAATGCTTGGCTGAAGAGTTGTGGGTTGGAGTAGTTTGAAGCCTGTCCATTAAAATATGAAGATTGCTATCTTAATATAAAGCTGAGCACTGATTGTATATATGTGCGAGGATAGTAATCTGGACCAACTGATGATTTCTGGTTTAGCATGAAATACGTATATCGGTGATTATTTATCTTTTCAACATGTGTATGATCAGGTAGGTCAGCAAAATGAGATGGCATGGAGAGTTGAGGGTTGTATGAAAGTCTGAGTTCGAATCCCTTATATTACATTATATACGTACAGGTGTGTGTAAGCCTGTACAGTGTATTAATTTACATGTTAGTTTTTCTGTTTTTTAGAAATTAAAAAACTAAAATCATTACTGCTAGTGTTACATATATATTATTAGCAACGAAGATTTTAGTTTTTCAAATATTGGCAATTATGTAACATCTAAAAAGATTCTTGGTTTCACTTCTAGCAAATAAAGCTACATATCAATGTTTATATTAAATTACTATTAAACTTAAAAGAGTAAAATGATATAAATTTTCAATTTGATTATATTACATCAATTAATTAAAACAATTAATTTTATAAAAAGAGAAAAAGGTTAATCGAAACATACATTAATTTATTAATGCTATGTATTTACATCTTTTACATATTTAGATAATAATAATAATAATAATAATAATAATAATAATAATAATAATAATAATAATAATAATAATAATAATAATAATAATAACAACAGCAGCAGCAGCAAGTTTTGCTATTTGTTTTAAATATTTGTAATATAAATCGAAGCGCTTAGTGAACTATGGAAACAATTTATAACTGTAGAAGTGTGTTTAGAAATATTGTTTTTCCTTTTAAATTCTTAATATTCATTTGAACACCTTGTCAACATTAAATATCGTTTTTGAAATTTTATTTGATATATAATAAAACAAAACACTCGAATTAACTCTATTACTTTCAATATACATAGCAATAAATAAATAAAAGCGACCGCCAATCTATAGCACGACTTCTATCTAATGCTATTCAGACTGACAGTCGTTGTGGAGCTTTTATCTATTTGTTGGTATTTTAAAAATTGATGAATTAATTCTAGTATTTTACTTTATTATATATTACTTTGTCTGGAATTATATATTTTCCGATATAATGATAATGAGAATCAGTTAATCTAAATATTTTTGTCACTTTTTATTATTATTGTTTTTAATCATGCTGAAAAGATGGAGATAAAAACAAAAATTAGCAAATTTTAAAGCATATGACGAATAAGAGTATTTATTTTGTTTTATTACGTTGTGAGATATTAAAGAATCATTTTTAATAGTAAAAATTACTGGGAGAAAAATAAGAAGGATTGCTTTTTTAAACTAAAATTAGGATAATCACGTCAGACTGAACTTATTTTTTTTCCATATGTCATAGCATCAGCAGGGAGGCGAACCCGCAACAACCGTCTGCAAACAACTGTTGCTTGCAAGGCGGCTGCATTTATCTCTCGGCAAAAACTCTGGACTAATTCAGGGATAAAATAATTTATATATCATTCCTTATACTTCACGTATAAAGCTTGATAAACAGAGTAGCCAAAGTTCAAAAAACATTAATCATAAAAACAATTTCATACTGTATACCAGAATCATGGCAATATATTTAAGATTAATGGTTTTTGAATTTTGGCTACTCTTTTATCATGCTTTATACGTGAAGAATACTTTTCATTATCTGACAGAGTTTTTGTATTATTTATATCATTCTTTAATAAAATTAAGTTTTTTAGTATTTCTATTATGCTACAAATACTGGTGGTATATTTAAAACTAAAAAAATGTATTAACAACAAAAGGCAATCCTTGAACCATTACATCAACCATGAGTGATATTTTGCTAAAGGTATAGACTTAAAAAAAGATTAGAAAATTCGTAGAAAAGCCTCGTTTGACATGAAAAACATGCAGAGAAAAATAAAGTTCATCAAATTTATTTGTCTTTTGCTTTATTGTCAAAGATAAAATTCTACTGAATTAAATCAAAATAAGATTTCAAATTAATTTGCTCCACAAAATAATGTCAGCATTATAATGTTTTTTTTTTGTAATTATTTGATGATAATAGCCTAAATATTTAAAACTAGTATCCTAAAGTGTTATAGGTCTCAACTAATCAGCATTATGTATGAGATACACTTGTTTTTTTGACAAAATATGTTTCTTAAACTAGAAATAATATAAGATGTAAGCTTACTTGACTGAATAACTTTAATAGATAGAGAATGTTATAAAGCATAGTTCATATTAGTAGTTGAAGTTAATAGAATATGTATCTCAGAAAATGTTTTACTTGAAATTTTAAATTTTTAGGTATTTTAATTTATATTTTCTTATTATTTTTTATATTTTTTCTTCATTTTTCAACTTAATTTTCAATCATCTAAATTAGTAGTGGTCATCACGAACATTTCCTATCACTGGAAATTGAAAATAGGATTGTTGCTACTATATCCCTACATGTCAATTACATCACACTTCTATCTTTTATTTATTTTTTTCTAGAATTTTAGTATAATCATGGAGTGTGGAGTGGATTGAGGCCTGTCCATTAAAGTATGAAGATTGGCTCTCTTAATATATATCTGAGTACTTATTGCATATATGTGTATGGATGATAATCTGGACCAACTGATGATTGCTGGCGCATGAAATACATATATTGGTGATTATTTATCTTTTCAATATGTGTGTGATCAGGTGGGGCAGCAATATGAGATGGCATGGAGAGTTGACGGTCATGTGAAAGTCTTTGCTCATATACCCTATGTATTACATATCTTGATATAGATATATAATAAGCTTGTAGTTCAGTTATTACATAGTAGAGATGTCTGTCTACCCCTCATATATGTATTACATGAATTATGTCCTGTATATGAGGGATCAGATTGACTTTAGGTCAACATGAGTGTGACAAAAATCTCCGCCTCAGGGTAGCATTTGATCATTCCCTCATCAGATTTTCAATTGGATGGATGGTTGAAGAGTTGGAGTGTGGAGTGGATTGAAGCCTATCCATTTTTAATATATAGCTGAGTACTTGTTGCATATATGTGTACAGATGATAATCTGGACCAACTGATGATTGCTAGTTTAGCATGAAATACATATATTGGTGATTATTTATCTTTTCGACATATATGTGTTCAGGTGTATCAGTGTTATGAGATATAATGGAGAGTGGTGGTTCATGTGAAAGTCTGTGCTCATATACCCTATGTATTATAATCATATTTGTTAATAAGTGGTCTGCTAATGTTAATAACGATTTATACTTTAAAAAATTGTGGAAATTTTAATGTAATAATTAACAATATTTATCAATAGCATTAGATTTGGCATTAAATTAATTTTGTAAAAGTTCTAAGGTAATGTGTCAGTATATAAAATCATCATCATTTTACTAAACTTATTCTAAATCCAGTGAGAGCTATCTGTGCAAGGTAAAGATTGCCTCAGTAGCAGATCACAAATTTCAAATGATTATTTAAATCTGAAATTAACTTTTCATTTCCTATTGCTGTTGATGAAAAGCAAAAGTAGTGATGATATTTATTGGAAGACTTATAAAAAGTTTATCAAATATTTTTAAACATAGTATTATAACAGACATCTAATATATGACATTAAAACATAATTTTATAAAGTGATTGGTGGATTATCCAAATTGACTATGCCTTGGAAATTGAAAATTAAATGATGAAGTATTATACTGTAGCTTGAAATATTGCCTGTTATTAAATGTGATATTGGACTAAATAACTTGCAATATTGTAAAATGATTATAACTCAAGGCAAATATTTTTCTAAAAGTTTTATAAAGGTATAATTACATTCAACTATCAGCCTTTCAAGCTAATTGTGCAAGTACTTTTTGCGAGTGTTAATAATAAATGAATACTTTCCTTTCCAATACAAGATATAGTATTTATGCAGGAATAAAATGAATCCACCTATTTCTACAACTCAAATGCTTATATATGAGCAAATGTGAAGTACTGGCAAGGAAAGTGTGAGGATAGACCACTCACTTTAAATTACTATTTACGGTGTCTGATTGAATGACATTGGTGAAATTGTCTATATAAAAATAAATGCTTATTTATAAAGGTATAATAAAAAGTGTTTACCACTAGACTTTTCAATTGCTGATAAGCAAAGATTTAAAAAATTTATCATTGTTTTATTCTCTAGTTAAGAATATCTAGATACTCATTTACCAGACAACATTAATAGTTTGTTAGATTGACTGCAATTCAACTATTTATAACAAAATTCTAAGCTCATTTCTATTCTTTATTATAATAACATCCATGAAAATATTTAATTCAACATATAGAACTCTCTGGAGAAATTTCAAGTAATATTTGCAGAATATCAAGAAAGATGCTATTCTATCACATTCTCATAATTATAGAAATAGCTTTGAAATTTTAAATCCATATAAGAATTTGGATTTGAAGTAATAGAGGATGTTTTTTACTTCAATAAAAAACTCTAGAAAAGAGTTATTATAGGCTAAAGAGAAAACTTGTTTAGCCACAGGGATTTTCAGTTAATAGTAATCAATAATTTCTTTATAATATCACTTAAAGGTTATCTCTATTTACATGGATATTATTTTCTTATTTCTATTCTTTATTATAATAACAATCCATGGAAATATTTAATTCAACACACACATATATAGTTTATTCTGTGTTTTTTCTTTCCTGTACCTAATATTAAAAGCCTTAAATTCTATGTTTTATATTCAATGATTTGACTCCTACACACAAGTCATCTTCAGAAATACAAAAACATAATCCTATGATTAAATAAATAAATCAAAATAGTAAGAACATCAAAATCATATTTTTATCATTACTTCTACAAATATTACTATATACAACTATATTTTCTACATATTATAAATATAATTACTATAAATATTATTAATTTTATTACAATTAGTAAAAATTATTTTATTTTTAATCATAAAAAAATTAATAATTACCATGTTTAATAAATTTGAGAAAAAAATTTCTGTTAAAATTGTCACAATATACTGAATTGAAATTTTTTGCTTAAAATCTATTTTGATATTTTTAGAGCAGTTTCCTCTTTTTTTAATTAATAGAGCTTTTATTAAATTTTATAAATCTATTTTTATATAAATTTATTTTATTGTAAATTTATTTAAATAAATGTAAATCTCTTGTTTTGTCAATACTGAGGCAAGAATTTTATTTATTTATGCATAATGAATCTGGGAATAGACAAAATAATAAAAGCATTTGTGATATTATTAACATTCCACCTCAAAACAATCACCTCTCTAGAGTGTTAATAATACTTTGAATTTAATCTATAAAATATCAATCTGTCTTAATATGTTATTTTAATAATATTGGAAGGTGGTCTACAAAATCTCAACAATACTTAGAGAGTATTTTTGAAGAAGACAAGAAAAAAGATTAAAATTGTTTTTATATTTCTGATGTATCAATATTTTTTTTAATAAGCCAAATGAATTTGAACATTAATATTCTGAATAATGATAGTAGTATCTAGAAATATTGATTGTGCCATAGTATCAAAATGTTCAAAAGATTTGCATTTAGATTGACTTTTCAGAGGATCAAAACTTGAAATATATGATTGTTTACATTATGATGACTTCGTAAAATTTAATTAATAATTATCTGACAAAGTAATATAATTCTAGTTATCCATTGTATAGGTTTTGTGGTTGTGACACTGTAGTACCCATATAAAAAACAGTGGCTTTGAAGTAGCAGTTTGGAAATAAATATTTTGCTTGTAAAGCTGATAGTTTGTTTTGTTAGTATTGAGATGTCAGTATAACTGATGAATTCTGTAGTGATTTGGTGTTTTTAACTATAATCTTTTATAAAAAAAAATTTAACGATTATTTTTCTACAGAGCAGTGATAACTAGTAAATTAAACCAATTTGACCTCATTAAAACTCAATCATATTTAACATTTTTCAGGTTTATAAAATTGACAACTTCCTTTCAAATATTCCTTATTATCTCTTTATGTCAATTATATTATTTTTATGCATTTCCATTTATGATTAAGTGATATTAAAATGTAAATGTTCATATTAATCCATTTAAAACATGATTAATATATCTATCATAGTCATGACTTGAGAATATGAATCTAGGATGATAAAACTTCAACTAAAAAGCTTTTACTTACCAAACCAGTTACTATTTGACTATCAATTAATAAACGAGAATCTACACCATATACAAGAAGTCTAATTTGATTAGTAGTCTTTTTTTTCTTCTTCTTCAGAGGACTATTGGAAATGTTTTTGCCTTGGAGCAAAATTTTTTAAAACTGTTTTACCCTTCTAATATATATATATATATATATATATATATATATATATATATATATATAGAAGGGTATATATATATATATATATTATAACCTTTCTATCCCTCTCCAGTATTGTATTGGGCCCCTCTAAATTTGGGCCATCACAATCTGCCCTTTACTTATGTTGTGTAACTACGTACACCTCAAGTCTACCACGTTACGCCACAATCTACCCTTTCACCCTACATGTAATTATGTGTATACTCCACTTCTCCCAAAATAAATAAATATAACATAGTGAAAATCGCCTCCCCGGATTCTAGCTCTAATAATTAATGAGATATTCAATTAAATGTGTTACTAGCTCAGGTTTCTTAAAAAATTAACTTAGGTTCTGTTTTAGACTAACTCAAATAACTATTCTATAATTCATGAGATTAGAAGTGGAAATAAAGTGACAAAGTAGATTGCATTGAGATAATTTCCCATAGGATACCACCTCAATGGCATAAGAACAGTATCCCCCCTTTTTACTACTATTAAATATAATAACTACATAGTATTCTTATGACTTCTGCAACTTCTAATCACTAAACTCATTTAACAATTAAAGTATTAATCTTTTATCTATCATAGCAATAATAGTAATTATCTAGCTCAGATAAAATAATCTCAGGTTCTTAAATTTATTCAATGTTAAATTAAAATAAAGTAGCAAAATATGATAAGGGATTTTGTGTCATAATTTACTACTCTGAAGTTAGATTAATAATAAAACAATAAGAATAATAATCACAATCTTTATTGTTTAATCCAACTAATACGGTTTTTCTTTTATCGCAAATTTATAACCATAATAAATTAGTTAATAATTCAATATCCTCCCTTTGTTTATCTTTTCCTTACGTAATAAATAATTAGTAAGTGGCAGTGTTTAGATAATCTGATAAATGAAACAAGTGGCAACTAATAGCATATAATTTAGTGAATTACTATAACAATGGATTTATGACCAATAACGTAATGCAATTTCATAATTATTCAATTACAAAACACCAATAAACATTTAAGATTAATTATACTTCTTTATTTATATTTTGTACAAACAATTATATATTTAATTTAATGATGGTAAACATATCCTATGAATTCAGGCAATGATGTAGAGAAAGCACAACTCAGACACAAGTTTTAATAACAAATTTTAGAATTTTATTAACAACAATCAAAATTAAGATAAAACAAACAAATCTATTTACATTTATTTACAAGGGATATCCTCCTTTCTTTTAACACTACAAAAGTTAAATTATACATTTTTAGATTTCTTTTATAGTTAATTTAAATTATTATACTTTTATAAGTTATTTATTTATTTCTCGTTAAGTTTATTATATTACTTAGTTTAACTATTTTATGGGTAATACTATTCTTTACCTTTTAATATTAACATTACAGTATGATAAGTTATATATGTGGATAAACATCCTTTATAAACATTATAAATTTACAATCAATATGGTTTTTTCCTCTTAAAAAAATACATTTTCTTGTAACTCTCTATAAGTCTCTCTGCATATTGTTCAAATATTATTACTACCTATTGCGTTTGTTATCTAATGCTCATAAACTCTAATACATTTTTTCATAAGCCATACTCATGTATAATGCCATACCACGGGCTTAATTATTTCCTGTTTCAGTTTAACATATAATTATAATCATCGAATGTTATTACATTCTTTAAATATGCAATACTTATATTTTAAATATAATCAACACTAAGAACACGTTAAATCATTTTTTAATATTTTTGTATATTTCTATTTGGGTATATTTTATCAAATTATAGTTCATTTCTTAAATTTAAAATAATTCTCTGACTCCTTCCTTTCTTAGGATATATGCATCTTTTTTCAATAATCATAATCTACACTTTGTTAATACCTAACTATTCTTATTTCAAATAACAGCATGACATACATTCTAAAATATCTATTGTTTCTTTTCAATAGACTTATCAAATAATGATGTAGTTGCAAAAAATACAGATAAAGATAGCGAAAGATGTATAGGATATTGGGAAGATAGATAAATAACTCATCAAAATATGTACTTCAAAATGTATGGAACAGTGTGGATAGGGCCGACATTCCTTGTCTGATAACCCTGACGATAAGCACGATGTGGCAGCTATTTATTCAGCTTTACCAAACATCTAATAATATTCACAAGAAAGATAAAATAACACTGTCCATTCCATTCCCTGTAGCATCCTAGTTTTTTAATACATCATCTTGGTTTCCGAATCTCCATGTACTACCGAGTCACTATCCAAACTATCTCTCAAGATTTTCACTGTATCCAACATCAATAAAACTAACTACCTTTTAAAACAATAAACAAAATTCACTAATATAAAAACATTCCCCTATTCTATAAGAACAATTTGCCTTGCTTTATTACACTGTAGGTTCGACATCTACGTTCTATTAAATAACACTTAAATATCCTAATCGGAAAAATTAACAGAAAATATGACATAACCATCAGTTATATTGAACTACATTAATCACACATAAAATGAGTATAGTATGCATATTTTTAAAAAATCTAATTACATCTCATAGTGTTTTAGAGTGTTGTTTTTTTCAAAATGCGTTTTACAATAACTATAACAATAAAACGTTTCATTACATTCATTCGGTTCACAGCTGATCTAAATAAATAAAACATACATTATGTCATTAATAACCATAAAATGTACCAAAATAATCTTTTACCTTCCTATTAGAGTTCGTAGTGGGTTTCTTTCTCCTCGAGCATCGCAAACATACAAAATTTCCACACACATACAATTTTATTTGAACATTCAAAATCAAAAAAACATATTATTTTATATAATGTTATATTGCAAATTAATGTATTTGTTTCCCTATTTCTATCTAAACTCAATGTTTAACTTAAATTAATAAAGAAAATAATTTAAACCATAATCACATATTTTTCTGGCGGTAAATCTTGGTTAGTCCCCTAATATTTATTATTTCTTCTTTCATCCGAATGTTCTCCTTTCTGATTATTAAAGTTTTAAACAAATTAGTTCATTTAGTTAACTGTTTAGATGATCTTTAGTTGTAATGTTTAATTCAAAATTATTAAAAATATTTATTTAGTTATCCCACGAAGTTTTTTAATGTTCGGGCGAATATTACCTCAGCGCATTGATGCATCTTTATTTCTAGCAGAACTACAAGTATTTATATCATTACGGTACCAAATTGCGTTTTTCCATGGATCCAATATTTTATATTTATTTCTCTGTAAACTATTTTTTCTCTTCTTCTTCTTCAGGCAAGTAATTTCCTTGGTAATTTCACTTTTATTCATTATTATTTTATATACGACATTTTTGATCTTTAACTATTTCTAGAGTAATTGCTCAGGTCATCTTAAAAAAAGCAATTCATAAAATTCTTTTTGTCCGTTTATTTTTACATGAATAATATTTATTTTTATTTTTCATTATATTCATTAAC